>RJWH01000928.1:0-522070 GCA_004363575.1 Solenodon paradoxus
GGCAGTAAATCTGAACAGAAAACTAGATGTGAAAGGCGATTAAAGTTACCAGTGGATAACATGGCAGACTGAATGAAATTTCAGTCCCCTTCAATAAGTATCTGCATTGACACATTTCATTAAGTCAGGCATTTTGATAATTATTTTAATTAATATACATAATATAGTCATTCCATTTATCTGAGAGATAGCTTTATCTTTCATTACACTTTGCCAATAAGTGAAGAGGTGCATCTAAATTAAGTTAACACATTGAACACACAAAAAAGGAAGTTTTCCTACTCTTGAGCTTTCACTTTCCTATCACATAATGCTTAACATATACTATGAGAAGTAGGCTGAAAAT
The DNA here is from genome assembly GCA_004363575.1 of Solenodon paradoxus. Lineage (NCBI taxonomy): Eukaryota > Metazoa > Chordata > Mammalia > Eulipotyphla > Solenodontidae > Solenodon > Solenodon paradoxus. The sequence continues at coordinate 347 of RJWH01000928.1, forward strand.
AGAAGCAGGTAAGTAAGACACTTGAGAAGGGTTCTCTAAACCTCAGCAAGCAGATAAATGACATTTTATGTAATTTTTTAAATTAAAAATTAACGTAACAAAAATCTAGGATTCATTAAAATTTTGAATAAAAACCAGTGGTTTGTCAAATCACAAGTAAATGTGAAGCAAAATACAAAGTTCACGTCTCTGTACATGGTTTTATTCTTTTTAAAAATTAAGTTTTCTGGGACATTAAATACTTGAGTATATTAAAAATGGAAATGAAATTTTATTTTGCACTTTTCAAATTAAAAATTTTTATATATACAAAATAACTTTTGTTATTAATTTCTTTGGCTATAAATATTTATAAGTACTCTAAAGTCTCACAATCAGCAAAAAAACAAACATTGTTTTCTCATCTGAAAATGAGATATGGCAAAAATGAGACTTGGGAATATTATTGATGATTTTGCCTCCTTGTAAACTAAGGGTAGACATTTTTCCTTTTGCCTTAGGCATACCATAGTTTTGCATGGCATTGATTTTAATTTAAAATTTATGGTACTTTATTTATCATCAATTTATAAAAATACCTTCAATTTTTAAAAAACTGCATAAATTATTATTTGTGTTAATTACTGTATTTTTGAAGTCCCCTAAATTCTGTGGTCTCCTCACTGTAGGCTTGTACCTTAACTGTTGCTGCTTCTGGTTGTGCTCCCCATCTAGAAAGATTCTTCATTATTCTGGGAATCAGGGGAAGATTTAAAAAAATCATGTTTATTTTCAATTGCTAGATAGTTTCTTCAGGTTTTCTGCTCACTCTCATTTTCATTTCCCTCTCCAGTACTTCACAAAGGCTAAACAAGTAGCAAAGCAATGTTTCTCCCCCTCAAATTTTTATTCTAATGTTCTCCACTTCTCTAACACCCTACTTTTATCCTCAGCACTTTCCCATTTTCTTCATCTCCTTACCTGCTAAGCACCAGAGAGAGAAGTTATGTGTCTTTATGGGACCCTACCGTCAAAGAGAAGTGAGAACCCCTGACTTGTTGAAATTGCTTATGAGATACTCAGTGTAAGAATCTGAGACTTCAGCTGTATTTTGCAGGAGGAAAGTATCATTTGAATGGCTTTTCTCATGTGATTAATGTCTTAAGAGCAGAATTCTGGCCCCTGTGGCCAGGTACCTAATACACTGGAGAAATACCTCATTAAAGTAATGTTCTTGTTGGGCGTTAACTAAATTTTTACTGCTGCTGATTAAGCCCACTGAAAGGAAAGGAGAGAAAGCAATAAAAGGCTATCTAATAGACTATACAGGGTGGGATTTATTACAATAATTTCTACTGTTATTAATTTAGTGTCTTGTTCCTTTCACTCTGTATTAAAGACTAGAGAAAAGCTATACTAGTGAAAAGAAGGAAGTAAGTACTTAATAGCCATTTCTTTAATAAATTAAGAAAGGGAAAAAGGACCAGATAAAGACCAAAAGAAAACATGTAAGCCAGTGTCCAAAAAATGGGAAGAATTTGACATTTTTGAAGGATGTTAACTTATTTTTGATAGCAGTCAAGATACTCTATATTTTAAGGTTTAATTAATCAATTTATGAGTTTTAATTAAATTTATTTTAGTTTAATTATTATGCTAGGTGTTAATCTTTTGATGTCCTGTTCTGACAGGAAGGCCCAATAATGAGGAAATCAGATATATTGTATTTCTCAGGTCAATTTTGTTTTGCTACTTGAAAGCTCATAAGATAGAGAAGACAGCGGAAGGGTGAGACATGGTCCAGAGAGGTTGTGATTTAAAGACTCTTGAGAATGAAAGATCTAGAAAAGGCCTGTGCTTGGAGCCCAGGATAGTAAGGAAGAATGTGGAAGTCTTTACTGGGGCTATAGCTAAGAACCACATGAAGTCTTCATCTTTCCTGAAACAATGAGAAGAATAAAGATATTCGGTTAGGAAAGTTACATAAATACATCAGCATGTTCAAAAGATTATTATTGTTCTTTGGATGATTGATTAGTCCACAGAGGAGTAAGAATGAGAGAGGAGTGGCACATATTTTTATCATTTTGTTATAGTGCAAATTGAAGTCGAGGTCTTTATTCAGTTTTATTTAGAAGTACTCACATACATAACTGTATTGAAGATGTAATAGCATGATGGCTTAACACATATGTATATAATTTATATATTTCATAAAATGATTATTTCAGTAGGTTTAATTAACATCTATCAACTCATATAGATATAGTGAAAAAAGAAAAGTTCTCCTTGTGAATTTGGTCTCTTAACTTTTCTAAATGACATCCAGTAGACCTAATTGTAGTCATCATGTACATTATACCTCTAGTACTCGCCTGTCTTCTAAGTGAAATTTTGTTGCTTCTGACCAAATTCATTCAATTCTCCTCCCCCAGTTACAAAATACTCACTTTAGAGTATCACAAAGGCAATGCCTTTTTCTTGAGCCTATTTTTTTAATCCTCATGTAAGTGAGATTATACTATTTGTTTTTTTATCTGTCTCCTTTATTTCATTTAGCTTAATGTCTTTATTGTCTATCCATGACAATAAAAGCAAATAGTAGGAGTTAATTGTGTTTATGGCCAAATAATATTTATATATGTGTAAGATACATATATAATACATATATTGTATATTATAACTTCTATATTCATTCGTAGAAGGACACTAGATTGTTTCCATGTTCTGGCTATTGTAAAAAATGCTTTTGTGAACATAGAGGCTCAGATGTATTTTTAGAAGCTCAGAATGTTTACATATCTGCTTTGAGATGTTAACATCTAGCAAACTGGAGAGCAAATTTAAAAACTGTTTCATCTGAAGCTAAAAGTCAAGCTCTTTCATTGGACAAAGTTACTACTACTTGGTATCTCCATAAGAGTAAAACTGACCACCTTTGATTTATATGTAGTAAGAATACCAAGTCACCTCACTTTCTTCTCTTCCTCATATACAGAATTGATTCTCAAGTAGCCTGTAGAGCAATAGCATTTGGAAAGCAAGAACTTTGCTCTAGTCCTACCACATCCAAGCTGGATTGTTTGTGTATAATTCGTAAATACCGGTTCACTAATTTTCTTTTCTCCCTTGTCTTTGTGCCATTTGTTATATAATATTGTCATGCAAAGTCTTCCTTTTTAACTCATTGTTCCCCACATCTACAGCTGAGTCTCGAGTAATCTTCCAACACCAAGAAGAGTCAGACTTATGTCATTAGGGTATATCAGGGGAGGATAAAGCAAAAGTACAGTATCTTAGTGATAACATTTTAATTTAAGTATAATAACATGAAACCACATTCTTTCTTATGTTTGTGCTTATATATTTTAATACCATTAGATTTAGTATTAGTAATAAGTTATATGTAATTAAATGTACTTATTTATAATGAGCACATTGATTCAACAATATCTGGAAAAAAGTGAAATGGTCACGTTATTTGTAAAGTACATTCCTAATTAACATACTTTAAGTGCAAAACAGATGTATATTAGATTATTAGAAATAAGGTCAATGTTATTAGTGCAAGTGAAGAAATGGTTATTCATTGAAATTTTATAATAATTGCAGCAACATTGGCAATACAGAACATATTTACTTTAATGTAGACTTATTAATCCTGATGACTCATTATTATCAACTGGGAATTTAAAAAAAAATATACTATGTGTACCTCAGACCATTTTGTCTTCTCTTTTTATATTTTATTGAGGTTCATTTGAAAATAGAAACATTCTCTATTTTTTCCTATATAGAAAATAAAATGATCTCTGAATGACTATCAATATAATTCCCAATATATGATTATATAGTCATCTTTGCTGCTATTTTCCTAAAATACATAGCTTGAAGATGCTGACAGAAAATTTTTAATTATGTTATAATACTGGGATCAAGAATAGAGCTACCTATGCAATAATTATAGATATTTTTTACAAAAATGTCCTTTTTGTGGAAACTATCTTTTAAAAAAGGAAAATTCTATTGAATATGCTCAATTGATAAAATATTTCTTATATTTTATAAAACAACATAGTAATGTACAGAAAGGCCTAGAACCCCATGCAATGTATAGAAATATATAGGCAGGTTGCAATCAGCATAACAAATTTTTCATGTGAAATATATAAAGAACCTAGGTGCATAATAAAATAGATGGACACATGAGTATTGAATATTAAATGTGCATCTATATTTAAGATGTAATGAATGTAAAACAGTGATTGGAACCACTCTGGTTACATGGCAGCCCAATCAGTAGACAAGGCAGAACACAGGGATGCAGGGGCAGGAAGACACACATGTTATAGTCATGCGCACAAGAACTGGGGCAGGGCTATTCTACAGCATAGCTACAGCATAGACTGCAATATTATAACATATGATATTGAAGTTACACAGGAAATCCAACCACAGAGAAGGTAAAGGAAAATGCACTCTGAAGATAATAAAAAGTAATAAACACATTATTCTGGGGAAGAGTAGAAATTGTGACAGCTGAGCAATTCGGAAATAGCCTGAAAGATTACTTAGCATATATTGATGAATGAATACATAGAATTGTTTTCTAAATTAAACCTAAAAGCATTGGAATATATTTTATCTCTCCTGGTGGTAGTATTTAGAAATCACATGCTCAGGAGTATAGATAAGGAATAAGGAATTCAAATGTTAATTCTCCAAATGGAAGTGAATGCATTAAATGCTGTATTAATTCTTGAACTTTATTTCACAGAAAAGCCAACTTTGACTGAAGAAATTACTTTTTCATTTCTCCTGTGAACATGTATAAACATTCTTCTATTTTAAATACTGAATTAAAATGTGTGGGAATATTGAGAAATGCGGAAGGGCATTGGATGAGATGGGGGTAAGGAGGTAAGGGGGAAGTAAGAGACGAGCTAGTTCCATGTTTTCTGGCTATGGGAAGTGCTTTTCTCACTTCTTTGTTACTTTTAGGGAAGTCGTGGGTCTAATTTCTGGGAACCTTAGAAAAAGGGATAATGTAATGTCTCAGGTATACTTCTAGAGTGCCCTTGCCTGCTTGTCTTACAACAAAGTTATTATTCCAGATTTAGTATATGTATTTTTATCTCTATGCTATTATAACTCCTTATTCAAACCCTTAACATAATTAATTTTCCCTTAAATATATTCCCCTTGGTACATAAGCAGAATAGAATAAGTTTGCAGTCAAACTTCCTTTATCTGATTTATAGCTCAGTCACTAAATGTTTAACTTATTAAAATATAAAATCACTGTAAGTATCAGTGTTCTCACCTGTCAAATCAGGATAATAGTGATTCCCAATCACTTATAAAGATGAAAGAAGAAAATTAATGCAATGCAATATGTTCATAAAGCATAAATATACAAAAATTTCAAAAATGCATAGTATTGTAATTATATACTCAAGGTATGTGCTTCCTGCATATCTGTACCATCAAAAAGGTGCAATTTGTTTCTGTATATTTAATGATGTCTGCTTTGTTTTAAGATTCTGCTGAACACAAGGCCACATAACACTCTACCTCCTTATGGAGTAGGGGGCGCATAGCATGGAGGTAGATACACAAGCAAATAATGTATAAAAGTCTGAGCATAATGACAGCATATTGGACCAGGTGCTGTGAGAACATGAAAGCAGGGATTTTAGGATAAGTTATGAACTTTTTATCTCCATATCAGTAAAGTGTAGTATTGACACATATAAAATAATGAAAAATGCTTGTTGAAATTGAAGTTGAAATTATACCCAAAGACCATATTTGACTCTGTACAGAGTAGATAATACTTTTGAAGAAGCTTTCTTTTGAAGATGCTCTAGAATTGATTCCTGAGAGCATAACGGCACCAAATACATTTTAAAACCACAAGAAGGAGACCTACCTGGGACTGCTTTTTTAAGGGTGGTCTGGCATCTCTAAGTCATAGGCTACAATATCGATGTGCGTTGCGAGAGAGAAGGGAGGCATTATGATTATGGCCTGTCTTTAAATATTGAAAATTGTGTCTCTCACTCAAGTACTCACTTGATAATTTTTGAAAATGGCTATAGGTAAGATTAGTTTAGTTAAAACTTCATGTCATGGACCCATTCGCTTATCAAGCTTATCATCTGTGAGGTATGTGAGGTAATTGTGAAGAGTGGTCTTACTCTTCCTATCATCTAGGGAGTGTGGGGGAGATTTTATTGTATGTTCATCACCATGCTTCCATATTTTCTTCTCATTTGGAGGCAGTTTTTGGCAAATGTTGAAGTGATGACCTGCAAGCTGTCAAGATGTAAAATTTGTCTTTATCATTTGAAACTCGAAATGTAGTAAGAGTAAAGAGACAGAAAGAAAAGGAACATAAGTAGAAGATATGTAAAGCATCTACTTCACTTACCATCAAGTAGAAGAATGAGAATTCAAAATAAACATTTATTGAAAGGGAATATTTTATTCAATCACTCATACGTCCATATTTTTCATTTGAAACTATTTTTATCAGAAATTCTTTGTTCTTTTTGATTTTGTATAAAACTCTAATGGAACATTCCTTTTAGTCATCAGTAGAACCTTGGCTGGAGCAGCCAACATATTACTTCTCTTTTCTGAATCTCACTCTTCTGACTCTCTCTCTCTCTCTCTCTTTCTCTCTCTTTCTTTCTCTCTCTCTCTCTCTCTCTCTCTCTCTCTCTCTCTCTCTCTCTCTCTCTCTATTTGATATAGAAAGCAGAAGTACCAGAAAGACAGTTTATTATACATTAGCACTTGAATTTTTTTTTTACAAATATGTATCTTTTGCTGCATGAACAAAAATTTATTGCCACTTTTCTTCACCATGTTTTGACCCAAATTTTTTCTTTAGAAGTCCTAAAGTTATGGGCAATAACAAATAAAATAATTTTATTAATTTTATTAATTTTATTAATTTATTGCCAATCTTTTGGTTGATCTTAACTGTGGGTTGTTCAAATTGGCCCAATATGTCTCCAAAATAGAACCATGCAGTGTCTTCTGCATGCCCAAAGTTTCCTTCCACAGGTCTAGGTATGAAAGACACCTTTTATAAAATCTTTTAAACTTCCCCTTTAAGTTTTCATTATTTTCACCATTGCTTTCAATTTTTTTTGCAATCCCTTTAATCATTGAAGTATAAATTAACTCATTTTTATTTTTCAGTATTTGTAGTCAGAGTTTATATTTCTCATTTGGTACTTGCTGAGATGGCATTGTCATTCTCCATGACCAAAATCACACAGTTGAAAAAGCTAAAGTGTCCATGCATAAATCTGTATAAATCATAAATATATCCATTGACAATCACCGTGAATGATTCCATTGTTAATCCTGGACAATATTCTTGAGAACAAAGTAGGATTTCAAAGCATCTTAATAATTTTTTCAATAGCTAGCAGTATTGACAAAAATCTGGTATTACCTTGTCGTAATAGTTTTTTGTATTATAGCAAAAATCAAAAAATCTCTTTCCTATGTTACACGAATTGTTATACAAATTTTTTCCAAACTTTATCTTGAAGTGCATTATCACTAGGGGATCAGAAAATATTGGAAAGAGATACCAACAATAATGTTACCTAATTCTCAGTATTAGCAATTTCTAAAAATTCTGATTTTGGCCAAAATTTTGATTCTATGTTATCAAGCTTTTGTGGAACTTTATTCCATAGTCCCTAATCTGATCAGATAGCTCCATTTACAACCTAAGCTTGACACTAATTCTATTTCCTCTGTATACTTTCATTGTTGTTAATTCCTTTTCTTATAGTAAAATTAAAATCCTTAATGTAGGATATTTTTGAAAATATATAAATGTGCGAATAGAAAATAAAATGCTACCAATCTTACTGCTTGATTATCTGTTATTAGACTCTGAATGTATTTCACAAATCTTTTTTTTAATGCATATGAATTCCTACTTAAAATTTTTAACAAAGCTTATGGGAAATTGAAAAAACTGTGTTATTTCAAACAATTGTCACATCATTAGATATTCTGCTAGAATATTTTGCAAATGATACATGACTTTCAATTATTAATTACTTTATTTGTTTTTTATAGATAAATATATGAATGCTTCCTAATTTTCATAATTAATGAAGCTATAAATACTTTGTACATTAGATTTTTCTATAAATAATTTCAAGATGGGAGTACTATATATATACGTATCAACTCTTTGGATGGAACTTTCAAAATAGGTGTCAACAAGATATGCCAACATATACGCGTAAGGACAGTATAAAATAACTTTCATCTTAGTGATATTGACAAGATGATATTCATTTTAAATATTTAATAATTTATGTGTGAATATATTTGACTGCTTTGCTATGGTATTTTTTAATCATTGAATTCACCCCCGTGTTTATTATAAATCATATATCCAATTAAGTTCTTGTTCTGGGTCACCTAAAAATTGTTTCTATTTCTTTAAATGATTAATAACCTTGAGTCAGAGTTTCACAGAGATAACCTACTGATGATACATAATGGCCTGGAAGTCATTTATTATGACACCATATAACAGGGGAAATTATGGATGTGACCCATCATTTTGGTTAGGGGACTTTTGCACAACATCCTTGAGTAACTTTGTCCCTGATCTGTTTGGTTTTGACTCCATAAATGATGGGATTGAGCATGGGAGGGACCAGTAGATAAATATTAGCAAACATGATGTGTATCACTCGGGGTACCTGGTATCCAAAGCGGTGGGTGAGGAAAATAAAGAGGGATGGGATCTAAAGAGCCAATATAACTCCAATATGTGAGGCACATGTACCAAAAGATTTGAGTCAGGCGTCACCTGAGGGTAAGGTCAGCACAGTTCTCAAAATCATCACATAGGACACACTGATGACTATTACATCAAAGCCAACCACAAAGATAGCCACAAAGAGCCCATATGCATGATTTACTCTGGTATCAGCACACACCAACTTCAGCACTGCCATGTGTTCACAATAAGACTGGGGAATGATGGTGTTGCGGCAGAAAGTCATTCTGGAGATCATGAAGCAGAAGGGACTCACCAAGAGGATTCCTCTAATCAAGACAACTGCCCCCAGTTTTCCCACTACTAATGGGGTCAGGATACTAGAGTGGCGCAGTGGAAAGCAGATAGCCACATAAAGATCCAAGGCCATAGCCATGAGCACCCCAGACTCCACTGAAGAAAAGGTGTGAATGAAGAACACCTGGGTGAGGCAGGCATGGTACTCAATTTCATGATCGTGAAACCAGTAAATAGCCAACATTTTAGGTTGTGTAGAAGAGGAGAGGACCATGTCAGTGAGAGCCAGCATGGCCAGAAAGAGGTAGATGGGTTCATGAAGGGTGTGGTCAATCCGGATTATATGAATAACAGTTATATTGCCAACTACAGCTACAATATACACGGCACAGAATAGGAAGGCAATCCAAAATTGAGAATTCTCAAGTACTGGGATTCCAAGTAGGAGGAAGGACACAGGATGAGAAGAAATGTTATTTCCTGAAGGTAGCATCATGGGGTATTTAATTTGTTCTCCTTTGGAAAGCAATGTAATCACTTCAGGTAATAATAAATAAATTATTACTTTTTATAATCTTTTGGATATTTCAATTTAAAAGAGAGCGGTTCTGGTTTATGGAAAATCAAAATGATTTCAACTGTTTTATTACATCAAGCATTGCAATATAAAAGGATAATATTTTGTATCATTCAAAATGGTGTCAGAGAACACTAGCTGGAAGTGTATTTTTAGTGCAATGCACATTCTTCTTGAAATTTAATCTTCTAATGGAAAACTCCTGACAGATAATGTCATAGTGATTCCCACCCTGCTGTTCTTTTGCATTGTCACATGCTATGTTTAACTTTATGATAACTACTATTCACCCTCTGTTTAGGCCCCATAGACATATTTTCATAGTAAAAACCAGTTTAGAGTACTCTGTGAACCAGAAGCTCATAACCAGTGCATTTAGAGATATTGAATTAGTTGTGAATCTGTTATTTTGAAAATTATGGTTTGGAGATAACTGACTAATTTTTACCTATAATTAAACCATTAGTTTCAGTATATAATTTTTCATAGATCAGGAATCAACCCATATCCTTATTACTAAAATGATCAGATCATAATTTTTTTAGGTTTTGTGGTCCATGCAATATCAGCTGAATATAGTCAGCTTACATATTGTATCATGAAAGTAGCCATAGTCAATACATAAATGTGAGTATAGCTACATTCCAAAAAAATCTTTATTTACAAAATTAGAATGCAAGATGGATTTATTTCTTCAGGATCTACATTCTCAAACCCTAGATGTCCTGGATATCTAAGATAATACATTCTTTTGAGGTCAATTCTGAAATATGCACCGTCAATGATATCTCTTTGCCAGGCACAGTATAGGATTTCAGCAAATATTTGCTGACATAAATAACTGCCATTATTCAGTCAAAGAATACTTATTTACTGATTAGTAATATCTAAATATCTTCTGATAGTGTCTATTTAACAACACTTTGAAAGCGGGACAGCATTTGCGAGACCGTTGTGCTACTGAGGGCCCACAAAGTAGTCCTATTACTACTTTTACACTTTGGGTTTTAATAAAGAATTTGCTTAACCCTTCTAGAGAAGACATGAAGGCTGCAGGGAAAAGCAAGTCTTCAGTGGCCGTGGTAGAGGCCTATATCATGCTTCTGCCCACTGCACCGCCTGAAGGGAGGGAGAGGATGAAGCACTGCTGTCTGACAGAAAGCTAAAAGATAAGGTTCTGCAATTTCATAAATGACAGCAGGCTGAAAACACAAATGGGGAAAATGAAAGTTTTAGAGGAGAGGACATCACAGGATTTCCCATGTATCCTGTGTTGAGAGGCCAGATCCTAACAATTCAGGACAGTCTGCATTATCACGACCCTGTCTCCTAACTGTACAGAGCAATAACAAAAGTAAAATTCAAACAGGTAGACTAGCAATCAGAGTGCCAACTATCATCCTTAAATATTGCAGGAGGTTGAGAGCCGCAAGATCATTCACAATGCCTTTCATTACATCAGCTCTGGCAACCAGCTCTGGCATATGGATGTCACTCACATTCCAGAATTTGGCAGAATGCGATGGGTTCATGTCTCTGTAGACACTTCCTCTCACTGTATCTTTGCTACTTGTCAAACAGGAGAAGGTGCTCACGTTATTACTCATTGTTTAACGGCATTTGCCAATTCAGAAAGTCTAATCAAATCAAAACTGACTGTGGTTCGGCTTATACCAGTGCCAGCTTTCAAAGCTTTTGTAAGCAGTTTGGCCTTTCACACAAGACTGGAATTCCTTATGATTCCCAGGGACAAGCTATTGTGAAAAGAGCCAGCCAAACTCTCAAAACACAATTTAAAAGAATAAAAAGGGGGATACCTAGATGTTTTTACACTCTCACCTTCGAAGAAATTAGATACAGTTATTTTCCAAGAAATTAAATCTAGTCTTTTTACTTTACATTTTTTAAATTGTGATGATTAAGGTATGGCTGCTGCCAAGCAGCTTTTTGGGGCACTGACTCAGAAAGCCACGGCAATGGCTAAGTAGAAAGATCTCATCATGGGACAACGACACATGTATGATGGGAGGCCAATCTGCTATTCATTTCACCCCAAAGTCTAGAAGAGGTTTTAATTTCTCTGGTTTAAGTCAGTCTGTATCTGTTTGTCTTTCTTCTCAGTCTAAAACTGGTTGCCTCCAATTGACCCAAGAAAATGAGGAATCTTATGGAGGAGGCAAGGTTTCTAATTTAAATTGTCCTTGGAATTTTTTTAATGTACACAGAGTATCTCAAAATGGAATTTTCCTAATACCTCGTGGGTAGTTTTACAACATCATCCTTCCATTTGTTATCGCCCTTAGCCCCCAAGTACATACAGATGCACAATTACAAGCAAAATTGAATGCTTTAGAATCTATAGGAATCAGTCAGAGATGGAATATAAAACATTAGGCTCTCCCTCTTCTTCTTTCTTTTCTTTTACAAAATTAAGCATTTCCTCTTGACTGTTTAAGCTGATAAGGACCAGGACAGTGTAAAGCTCTTTTCTCCTTGGCCAGGAGAATGTGACTCAATTCTCCTAGCAAGTTGGTCATAAAGCAGAAATATGATCCTTTATGACCCCTAGAGGGCTGCTTAGCCAATGACTGGTAAGAACCCTGGAAAGGGACAACCTGGAAAGGGCACACTCTCATGGGGTCCAAATCAAAGCATTATAGCTCAATATCAAGCACTTTGCTCCTCCAGGAGGTGAAGAAGAATTTATCAATGACAAGGCCACAGGCAAGGCTTAAGTCCTGTTGCATACAGCTGATTATGCTTATACTTATTGGCACTGCCTATTTAAAGGAATAAAAAGGGAGAGATGTAGAGAGCGAATTGCTTTCTGGCCACTTCTGCAAAGTTTCCCAGGACAAAATTTCTGACAGTCAGCAGACAAAGAGGTAGATAAATAGCAAACTGCAAACTGAACCTTGACCTTCATTGCTGCTATACCTTCAACTGTTCCCTATAGCAAGGGAACGGCCTATGCCTGCAAGTCTTTCTTTGTTTTATTTCCATGACCTCATTTGTAATCCAGCCCTACAAATTAAGTCAAGAAGCCAGACTCGGGGTCACTGTTTCTGAGGGGAGAGAAGTGTCCCACTTGGCCTTCACTTTTCAAAATGAATATTGTCTTTTTTCTTTAGGTTTCTGTAGCCCCCTCTCAGGGATCCTGTTGATAAGTCACAAGGGAAGTAGTGAGGATCATTTTGACACTGCAATTTTGGATTTATCTTAATTTGCAATTTCTGGTATCTGCTTATTTTTAGCTACAAATCAAGAAAACAAATGTAATGAAAATTAAAGCACATCAATTTGCATTCCTCTTTTTTTTTCCTAGAGGAATGTATTTCCCCCCAAAAATGTGATAAGTACAATACTCTGAGTTTTCTAATTTCTTGACTCTTCCACAGTGCTTAATACCAATCTACCTCCAAAGTGACTTGATACAGACTCTTGTGGAAATTACTTAGTATGTCAACCACTCTATTTTTCAAGTTATGTGGAAATGACTTTCTGAAATGGGTGTTTACTAGAAAGAATAGGACACTTTTTGTTTTTCCTTTCTATAGGATCCTTGTGGCTTTATTTCTCCATGCTGGGTAATGATGCATATGCCCTGAGGACTCAGGAACTGACTCAGTCCTTCTCTGAAATGTTGTCTCCATTAGAATGTGCAAGTGTTCTTAAAGGAGAACTGAGCCCAGGTAGACTTGGTTACCATGAACTTATGGTCAGTCAAGTCCATTAGCTTGTTAATGTTTTGCAGGGTTGTAAGGGCAGAGGTAGAGAAAATATTTTGAAAGTAAGATTACTTTATTTCTTTGGGCAGGCTATCAGTTCCATGTTTATGGCACATGATATCTATTATGATGAAGCAACACGTGTGCTTTGGTACTTGTCTATATCCAACAGGAATGTAGGAACAAAATGTGGTCTTTATGAACCAGCAGCAAGCATGAAAATGCACCTCTTAGACCAATAAACCACAAGGAACTAACCAAGTTATGTCAACCATTTTGTCTTGATATTTCCTATCTCAGTGGAGCCTCAAATGAGATGCTGCCCTGATCACAACTTAAAAGACTTGCAGAGACTTAGCTAAGCTCTCCCCAGATTCCTGACACAAACAAACTATCAGATAAAAAGTTTGTATTCTTGAAACCTCTTTATTAGAGATAATTTGATAAGCAGCAAGAAAGAAGGCCTTTTACTTAAAGGTCAAAGTAAAATGCTTCCACAGTTCTTCACCGCTTTACTATCTTATCCTAATAAGCATCAAAATATGACATTTTCATTTGACCTGAGTGCTATCACATGACTTTTATCATGACTTGTGAATTTGAATTTTTTGAATACAGATTGTTCCTTTTATGGTTTGCACATTATCTGAAACACCCAGGACACATCTGTATACATTATAGGATGCAAATAATGATTGTAAAGAAATGTTAAGGTAATAATATTGATTCTCTAAATTATACCTTTCATAAGTGTTTTGCTCAATGATTTTATCACATGTAACTGCATCCATCCCAAGATGCAGAAATAGAAGCAAGCAAATTTTTTGGTTTGATTTTTCTGCAAGGAACTGACAGTAAATATTTTAGACAATTTTAATCACACGTTTGTCTATCTTAACTACTCAGTGTTGATGATGTAATATGGAAACTCCCTCAGTTCTTTGTACGAATCATAAAAACAGATGGCATGCTGAATTTGGCCAGTTGGATATAGTTTTCCAACCTGACATACAAACTTATTACATATCGTCTTCTACCCTTTCCTTATATGTATCCTCTATGTCAACTCCAACATTAACTATTATCTTGACAGTCTAGGATAATTTTTCCTATGATTTGATCTATATTATAATAAACTTTGAATAGATACATTGAGTAATATAATATATAGCTTTATGTTTCTGATTCATTTCAAAACATCAGAAAATTATTTCCTGCAGCATGTTTCAGGTGTTCATTCATTTTATTCTTTTAATTGTATGAACACACCAGAAAGTGTCCATTTTTTTCCCTAAGCACTTTGGTTGTGTTCACATTTGGGTTATAAATAATCAATTTGCTACAGACACTATTATCTTCTTTAGCACATACAACTTTTCTTTTGTTTATGCTCTAGGAGTTAAATTGTTTAGTCAAACTGAGATATCACCAATTTTTGAATTTGTACCAAACTATATGCCTGGCAGCTCAGTTAAGAGTTTCTGCTGATTAATGTCAATATTAATAACAATGATATCAATATCAATAGCTAATTTTTGATAATTTTAATGTTAATCATCCTGTGAATTTATAACTGATATTAGTATTAATCAACATTTTAATGATAACTTGTCAAAACATTTGTATATATAGTTTGCTATGAAGTATAAATTCTAAACTTTCCCCATTTTTTTCATTCACTTGTCTTATATTTGTTACTAATGTTATTAGAACTTCTAATAGATACACAAAATAAATCTTTCAAGTTTTCACATTCTTGGCAATTTTTTTGATGAGAAGAATTTCCTTTTTGTTAATTTAGAGCGATTTATTTTCCTTTCAAATTTAGTGACATATTACATGCTCTAAGAAAACATTGCTTACTCCAAGGATTAAGAGATCATATAGAATATATTTAAGTATGCTATCTGTTACTATATAATGATACTCAATTTTTAACAGCTCATTTTAAATCTGTAACTTATGGAGTGGAGTCATTTTTTATTATGGTAGGATCTTGAAATGAAGTTTATTTTATGTAACATAAAATTAACCTAGCAACTTGTATTGAAAGCAAATTTCATAGATCTTTACTCTTCTATATGGTTCCGTTTTAATTATGACTTGTCATTATATATTATGATCTCTTTAGAACTCTTTCTACTTTTATTACACGTTTGTGTGATATAGGAAAAAGTCATATAGTCCTAATTATTGCAGTTTGTGATAACTTTATATTGAATATATGAAGAATTCAAACTTCGATTTTTTTAAATTTATGAGTATTAAAATTAGGTCATTTTACACAGCTACACACACAAACACCCACACCCACACACAAAATCCATAGTAAAATTCTGAGCTTAGGAGGATTATACTGAATCATGAACTAATTTGAGGAAATTATTCATAATACTTTAAAGTAGTATATCATTCAAATCATTAATATGGACTATACCTCCAATCTTGAGTGGTTGCATTTTTAAACATTTGTTTTTCATTTCCAAAAAAGGATCTTAACATGACTTAAAACATATCTTGAATAATGATAGAATTTTTCACTATGAATATGTATCTCTAGCTCTACTCATGAATGAATGGAGAGCTATATTGTATTAAACAATCTGCATTTATGGGTCCATATGAAGTTTTGACAATAGACTTGGCAGTGAATCAGTCCTTATTGCAATTAAATATAAAAATATCTTGTCAAATTTAACTGTGACCTGCATTATTGAGCAAAAAATAAAATGTCCTCTGTTTTTTTTTTGACATTCCTTTTACCCACTATGAAGAAATAATTAGTAATTGGTTTTTAAATTCTGACAAGATATTGAGAATTGCCATCTCTCAAAGCCTTCCCTTAACATAATGGGGAATATAGACCATTTTCTGAAGAAGACACTCCAGGTGGATTCTGAAATTCAGGCTTCCATGTGATTCTACTGTTTTGAAAACAAAGACAACAAGAACAGAGAAGTGAGGAGTAGGAGAAGTAGGAGATAGACTTGGGGTTAGCATAGTCAACATTTCTGCTATGTCGTTATGGAAATTGTATTTGAGGAAGAGAAACAGAAGATTCAAAAAAATCATATAGTTACATAATACTTGAAGATAGGGAGAAAGTAAAATATTTGCACTGAAAGAATTTTGTATGGGACAGGATCTACTTAAGATAGGTTATGATACATCTTACTGATCACCTGGTATTATGAGAACTAAAGAATAATGAGAGGAAGTTGGAATGTGCTAGAAAAGAACAATTATGAGAGACGGGGATTTGAAGAGCAAAGTACTAAGACAGATAAGAGGAAGATAGAAGTAAAAGAAGTTTGAAAAAGATGAAGCAAAGGAAAGATATACGACATGCAAGTATTAAAAATTGAATATACCACTTAACAATCATAGAAAATAATAGAAATTAGGAAATAATAAGAATACTATTTCATGGGAATGAATAATTTCATCTTTTTATAATAAATCAAGAATTGAAGCCCAAAAGGATAATATTCTTTCTTTTTATATTATTCAATATGTGGTCAGATAATATTAAGTAAGCAAGTAGTATAACTTTTATTATAATTGACTTTTCCTGAAGTTTAATCTGCTAATGGAAAACCATCCTGACAAATAATAACATAATATTTCTATTCTATAATTCTTTATCATTAACAACTGATTTCTTATACTTTATGACAGTTTCTATTCACCTTCTCTGTACTTTATTTACAAAGTAGACTGCAAATTGAACTTCTTCAAGTTCTAAATTTGCAGACCTTAGATGCCCTATTTGTTTAAGCTAACACATTTTCATGAGGTCAATTCTGAAATATGCACTGTCAAAAACACTTCTTTGCCAGAGACAGAATCATATTCTGATAAATATTTGCTGAAATAAATAGCAAAAAAGTTATTACTCAGTAACAAAAAACTTATTATTGATTAGTAATATCTCAAAATATTTTGATAGTATCTACTTACCATTTTTACATCATGTACACATGACAGTTATGTTCATTTCTCATACAAAAGATAGACCTGCCTGCCCATACTTATAGGGCAAAGGTTTATCCCACTGGAAGATCCCTTTGGTGACCACTGGTTACCTCATCAATGACACATAACTTATAATATTCCCAAACCATTTTATAATTTAATCTCAAATTACTTGTCTTTGTTTATAAGCATCAGTTCTTTACTCTTCCACAGCAGAACACTGGGTAAGAATAGTATCATTTCAAATCTACCTAAAAATCACCTTGGGGACTGAAAACTGTTTCATTTAACAATGACCAATGGTTCCTAAAAGAATTTTTTCAGATTCCAAATATGCTTAGACTATTTCTGATTTTCCTTAGATTTGCAATATTATTAGATAAATGGAACTCAAACTCAGTCTTGTTCTTCATTGGAAACATGGCCATCATATCTTGAAAATAGGTACAAGTTTAATCAACACAAATACTTCTATCTAGAGTATTATGAAAATACTTAAAGAAACAAATTATATGAAGCCTCTGTGATCTCCCTGCTTAATGACCTGATCTCCCCAAACATACATTTTATATGAGTCAGAGTTATTCATTCTTTTCCTTTTGTCACCTCAATTATACCATACATTTGTGATAATATAGTAACCAAGGTCAGGGCACCTGTGAAAACGTATTTAGGCTATATTTGTTCTTACACCTACATTGGTGATATCCTTGCCGAAGATAGAATTTTTCAAAGTGCATAATAATCTCTTTGATTAACTTTGGAAGATACTGCCTTTTGTGGTGGAGTTAACACTATAAATTGTTTAATTTTATTGACTCCTACTCTCAAAGAGTCACTATCTCCTTATTTTACAATGAGAAATATGGCACTCAGAATAATTACCTGATTTGACCAATATCACATAATAGTGTTAAGTGTGTGACACCACACCCAATAAATACTGTTGGTAGAATATGCTGAAACCTCTTTAGATAAAGATTGACTGGGACACCACTAGGGTTGGGTAAAGTAGAGACTCTTATCCTATGATGGCGGTAGATACGAAAGGAACTTTCAAAAGTGTGTATTGAATTACAGACAGATCTGCCTTTGAATCCAGTTTCTTCACTGGTTGGCTGCTTCCAGGATAGGTTACAAGTGAGTCTTCTGTCATCTTTGGGTATGGACTGTTTTCCCTAGAATGGCATCTCCGTTGGCCTCTGACCTTGAGTTTTAATGGAGAACACATAGGTTCTATAAGCTTATTTTGGAGGTGGCTATTCTCTTCTCAGTGTTCATATTGTGAATACATTTTCAAAAGTTAGTCTCTTCTCTGCTTCATCTGTATTCCAGACTTCAATGGATTTTTCACAAACCAGATATCACCCATAAAGATGTCTCTCAGCTTCCTCATTCTAGTCTACTGGTTCTGAGTTCCTGCTCTCAGAAAGTTTCTTTGAAAGATAAGGAGGAACAAAACTGACTTGAGACTCATATTTGTTGCAATACTTGGGGATCCCTAGACAGATGCCTTCCTTACTCTCCAGAATTTCTGCTTTTGTCTTACGGAATCTGATGTCATCACTCTTAGCAATCCTTTGTTTTGCTTTATTTTATTTATTTATTTTTTTTGGGGGGGCTATGAATTCAGCAAGTATGCATGTAAGGTGACTGGTCATTGGCATGCATAAGATAGAACCAATCTGGGTCATTTTTTGTGTATTCTGAGATTTTCATTTTTATTTCTGAGGGGAAGTGAAAGTCACCAGTTTCCTTTTGCGTTGAGGGATTGGATTTGTATTACTTAACGGGTAGGTAAATGAATAAATGGGATAATTTCCCTTCATGCCAAACATTCTGATCTCTCAATCCTGAACTTAAACATATTTTCCCCAAATCTCAGGCTAGGACTTTCATGATAACAGTGCATATTGAAAGACAAAATTTCTTATTTTCTGATATTCTATAAGGTGATCACACATTGGAATTCAGATTCATTTTCTGTTACTACATATATATCTATATATTCTAACTTTTAAGAAGATTTTAATCATAATTACAATAACTATGTTCTAATAATAATGGGGCTCAGCAATCATTTTTGACTATGATTTTGCATCCAATGTGAATACCCACTAGCTCAGTTGGGTTTTAGTTACTCCACTCTTAATGTTCAAATAGTTACATCAGTCATCTCAGCTGTGTTGCTCATCCTGAAGTGTTAAATCATAAGATGGACTGATATCTTACATGGACTAACTTCATGGAAATTTAGATCCTGATTGCTCACCTTGATGTATCTATGACTAAGAGAAAACAATAATGCTGGGGCAAAAATGGGTTCCTTATCTAAACTTCTTCATGGCTGCCTGCTTAGAGTGAGTCTTTCTAGTTTTCTAGATTTTACATGAGCATAGTGGGATAAGTGAATCTTCTCTTTGTCTCAGAATGAGAGATGTAGCTCAGAAATCATGTTCCCTGGAGAAGGACCTCCATGGAATCAGACTCTTGTGCACAGTGCACACCACACCCTGCAATATCTTGGTGTACCACTGCCATCTTAGAGGAGTAGAGATGACTGGTGTGAAAATAATCATTAACCATTAGCTCAGCTTTATATCTGACCACATTTGGCATCACAAGAAGCAACTTTATCAGGATTTGATATACAGCCTCTGGAAGAGACTTCATAGTAGTGTTATTTAAATTTCATTGACGCGTGACCATTTTTCCTCTTAAGATTTAGGTCTCTATTACCTCGTATGTCCCATGGTGTCTTATAATGATCTCCTCCTTTGATATTGAATTCTGAAGTTAGAAATTTTATTCCCTAATATCCATCTCTTTTGTATACACAAATGCTAAACGGGATTTGAATCCATGTGTGATAAAGTGTGGTTCTGAGATTACTGAAGAGTTAATTGTTCTGCATGAATGCATTTTTGTTAAAGTATGTATGTTTATGATTGAAGAAATATTTTGTTCCATATTAATAAATATTGATGTCAGTTATCTTTATGTGTATATCTAAAAGATTAATGCATATATATTTAAGAGAATGGATATGTATATGAATCAAAGTATATGTATATAATCTTGCATAAATGTGCAAGTATGAATAATTTTTCGCACCAAGTATGCACATTAGTGTGATAGCATGGCTTTGTGAGTATAAGACTGCTAAATACACATTTTTAAAGACATTTGCTGAGCTAAAAAACCTGATAGTATGAGATTACATATCACTGTGTTTACAGTCGTGTATTTATATGTGAGGTATGTGGATTTGATGAGGGATGTGTCTGTCAGTTGCTGTTTTTAAGTTAGCTTTGATTCTAAGGTCTCTCATTTCTGAGTGATGATTATATGGAAAAGAAATATGACATCCAGATTGAGTCTTGCCATGGTTACTCTTCTTCTTTAATAGCAATATTTATTATTTCTTTTGTTCACAGTGCTACATTCTTTTGGTATACTGAAATTTCATTTCAGTTTGTATTTCACACTACCAGAGCTCCAGTGTTCTTCACCTCCACATTATCCCCCTTTTCTTCATTCTTTCCCTCACCCTTCAACCCTTCCGTCAGACATCATCTTGCATCCTGTGAGTTTTTGCTGTGAATTATCTGTTTGTTTCATTTCATTACATTTCACGTATGAATGAAATCATCCTGTATTGCTCTTTTTCTTTCTAACTTATTTCATATAACATGATCCCTTCCAGCTACATCCAGATTTTTGCAAAGGGAATAATTTGGAATTGCATTAAGTATATATGCCAGCACTTCTTTATCTAGTCATCTGTTGATGGACATTTATGTTGCTTCCATATTGCACACTATGCTATGAATACAGGGGGTGCAGATATTTTTCCATATTAGAGATTTTTTATTTTTGGTTCACATGTCTAAGAGTGGTATTGCTGAATCAAATGATAGCGCCACTCTATATCTGAAGAGATTCCAAACTGTTTTTCCGGAGAAGTCCACTAATATACATTCCCAACAACAGAGTGAAGGAGGTTTTCTTTTTCTACATATCTCTTCCAACACTTGCTCTTTCCAGCATTTTTTTTTAATAAGGTTATTCTCACTGGTGTGAGGTGGTATCTCATTGTAACTTTCATTTGCATTATTATGATGATGAGTGACATAGAACTTTATTTCAGGTGTCTGTAAGTCATCTGTGTGTTCTTTAAATTCAGTTCTTTTGCCCATTTTTGAGTGGATCATTTACCTTTTTTGGTTGAGGTGTGTGAGCTCTTTATATATTTTTGAGATTATGCCCTTATCTGATGCATATTGTGTGAATCACTTCTCCTAGTTTTTTTGCTCTCTTGGCTTCCTTGGCTGGGCAGAGTTTTTCAATTTGATGTAGTTTCAATTGCTTAGTTTTACTTTGGCCTCTTTTGTCATAGCTGTTCCTTCCCCAAAGATCTCATTGAGATTAAGGTAGTGAAGTGTTTTTCCCACATTTTCTTCTAAATGTTTTATGGTTTTGTGTCTTTGATCCATCTTGAGCTAAATTTTGTGCTTCTTGATTATGAGCAATATGGTTTCTTTTCTCTTTTTTTTTTTCTTTGTTTGCAGATATCTATCCAGTTTTCCAACATCATTAGTTAAACTTTCCTTATTCCATTGTATGCTCTTGGCACCTATGTCATAGATTAACTATATATAAAGTATGGCTTTATTTCTGGACACTCAATTTGATTCTACTGATCAGCGTGTCTATTTTTGTTCCCATACTATAATGCTATGATGATGATCCTTCCGCATTATAGTGTGAGATCAGGGAGTGCGATTCCTCCACTTTCTTTTAATCTCTAAAGATAGCTTTGGCTATTTGTGTTTTTTTGTGATTCCACACAAACTTCAGTATTGTTTGCTGCATGACCTTGAAAGACGTCTTTCAGATTTTGATGGGGATTACATTAAACTTACAGATTTCTTTGGATAGAATAAGCATTTTTACTATGCTAATTCTTCCAATTGATGAATATAGAATGTTTTTCCATCTCTTTGTGTCTTCTATTGTTTTTTGTTAAGGTTCTGGAGTTTTCACTATAGAGGTCTTTTACCTCTTTTTTTAAAGTTTATTCCCAGGTATTTGATCTTTCTTGGTGCTATTGCGAATGGAATTTTTTTTCTTAATTTTTTTCCTTCTACTCCATTGTTTGCACATATTGATGCTATTGATTTTCATGTGCTGATTTAATATCCTATTATGCTTTATTCATATATTGTTTCTATGAGCTCTTTTTCTTGTAGTTTTCAAGATTTTCTGTGCATAATATTATGATCTCAGAATAATGACAATTTTACTTGTTTTCCAATTTGGATTCTTTTAATGTGATTTTCTTGCCTTATTGCTCTAGCCAGGACTTCCAGAAGTATGTTGAATAGTATTGGTGATAGCAGGCAACCTTATCTTGTTCTAGATTTTAGGGGAAAAGTTCTCCATATTTCACTATTGATGGTGATGTTGGCTGTTAGTTTACCATATATTGCTTTGATTATATTGAAGTATATACCTTTTTAGCAAGAGTTTCTATCATAAATGTGTGTTGAATCTTTGTAGCCACTCTGATCACATGGGAACCAAATCAGTAGATGAGGTAGAACACACAGATATAGGGGCAGGAGGACACACATATGAGAGGAATATGTCTGAGAACTGGTTCAGGGCTATAGTGAGATACCACCTTACACCAGTGAGAAGGACCATATGAAAAACCAAGAACCAAAAAATGGAAATAGCAGATGTTAGAAGAAAAATGGAGAGGAAGGAGGGGAGAGTAGAGAGGCAGAAGAAGGGATAGGAGAGAATGCTGATTTTATCGGAATCTTGCCCGTTTTCCATTATACTCTTTACATACTAATTCTTCATAGTATCTTGAAGATGTTTTTGGATTGCCAAATAGAGCCAACTGTGCTTGTCAGAATTTTCTTTTTCTCCTTGAGAGTCAGTTTCTCTCTGAGCCATGAAAGGACAAGTGTGTTCTCTCAGAATTTTCCCAAGATTCTTTATTTAATAGACCTAAGAGAGGATCTCTGTGTCCTACAAGCTAAAACCAAAGCTCTAGCAAAGATCCAGCTCATACTTGACTCTGTGACCTTACTTCTCTCCACAGACATTTTGCTGCTTCTCCTGGATCTTTCTTGTATCATTATATTTTTAGGTAATTCTTCATATTTGACTTCTCCCATTTTTGTCCATCTTGTGATTTAAAACTACTCAGTTTAAGATAAAGAATTTTCTCTCCCCTGTGATATCTTTTCATGCCTTTCTGGTCTGCAAGTTCCTAATGGGGTATTCATAAACACAAAAAACCTCCTTGCATATACACTAAAAAAGTATGTCTCTTGGGATATAGGAAGCTTTAATCTCTAATTGCTATTGTCTTTTGAGAACTAGGAAATGGTAGCAAAGAGGCTGTCTGTGCCCAAGGAAGCAGCATAAGTTGGGCTGGTTCTATGATTCCTCCCTCCAGGAGATTCTTTCCTTATTCCTTTGTAACTTCTAGGGAAATACTGGATCTCATTTCTGGGAACCTTGGAATAACAGATAATGTGATGCCTGTGGAATGGCTTCTTCAGCAACTGCTTCTTTGAAGCATTGCAAATGCCAGTGACTCAACAGTCAGCAATGTGGGTTAGTCTCCTGTACCTGTGTGCCCAGTGAAGGTGAGTGCTTCCAGAGAATCCAGGAAGTGGCCTCTGGTTTATGTTATTTCTTTCTTTTATCCTACTCTATTTTTAGCAGAGGCAAGCTGAGGCTTATTCAATACACAGAGACTGTACTTGTATCTTTCACATTGTTCTTCCCTGGTACACTATAATACAAATAGAATCCTATAGAAAATGAAGCAAATTTTATTGTATTTTAGCATACACAAAAAGATAATCAAGAGATTCTGTCCATAAACAGGTGTACATATCTTTAGTAGGAGCACATTTTGTGTGTGAGTGGGTGTGTCAAGATGAAAGATCAGTGTTTGTCTACAGGAAAGGGAGGAAAAGAAGGGAAAGAAAGAGAGAAATGACTTGTTAAGTTCCTGAAGTAAGGGCCTGCTAGAAGATGGGAGGGAGTTGAATTTTCTGTGGGGATCAAGTTCAGATTGACCTGTGTTATAGGAGGGCTCTGCGGTGGTAGGTACCCAGGATGCTTGTAATTGTCATAGATAGTCATATAAATCTATCGATATATCTGCATCTATATATATATACACATAGTTTTATATTCCTTTAAATTAACTTTAAAAATAATTCAGTACTGACTTTTTAATATATGAGGTGATTGTTAGTCTCATAATCTAGGAGAAGTTTGCAAGTTTCAAAACAATATATAAATATAAGATTTTCAAGCATGTGAAGTAAAAGAGTTTGGCTCTATTCAAAGCTAAAAAATAAATGAAAAATACAATTCCATAGTCAAACACAGTTAATGACTGTATTGCTTAGAGCAGACTTAGGTAGCCAGAGTTAATGATTACATTGATTATATTTGGCTCAGCGTTGGTCTCAATATGATTAATTAAGAATTATGCAGCACAGGATGTGACCAGAAAAAAGATATCTCATCCTACATTTCTAAACCCCTATTACTGGAAGAGGAAGCATCCATTGAAATTGAATAAATTCTTTCCTTTCATAATAATTCCAATGACCATATTAATAGACAATTTCTGTTTAATTGACTTTGGACTACAGTTTTCCAGGACAACTTTCTGTTTTCTCAGGAACTCAAATTATCTTCTATTTTGCCTACTGATGTCACAGACCCTAAACTTATTCTAATTAATACAATTGCTATAGAATTGTATTTCTTATTTTATTCTTCGCTATAGTAAATAGAGTCAAATTATTTTACACTTATTGTATGCTTCTGAAAATCTTGCTTCTAAACTTGCTTTAATGTGTTTTGAAAACTTGTAGATGCCTAACAAATTACAAAACTAAAAGACACCTCATAAATTAGAAAACCAGTACTATATATCCTTTCTACTTGACAAGAGTATTGTTTTGACTGACCACTCATGTCACAGTATTTAATTGGCCAACTAGGAATTTCTTTGTTTCTAGTCCCTGCCCCCTTTAAATTCTCAGAGCTCCTGCTGTTCCTGCCTTTCTGCTGGTTGAGTCTGCAATAAAACTCTTTCCATTTTGCAAAAACCAATTTCATGGTTTTTGGCCTGATTAAGAATTGGACTAACATACCTACATGTTGGTAATACTAACAGGATTAAAAAAACAAAAACTCGCTTTATGATCTTAATTATTTACTGTTATTAAATCACAGTAGAAATGAAATGCTTGCAAATTTAATAAACATGTGCCTGTTCTCCAGATTGTATTTAAACAAAAATTCTGATTCAGTAAGTATGTGCTGGAAACTACATTCTGAATTTTTGACACTGTTCCCTTGTTTATCCTTCTTTGCTAAGAAGAATTTCTTTGCTTGTATGTACCCAAAAGTGTTTCATTAATATTCATTATTTGGGGTGCTTTCAACTTTTATCTATTTTGTATTGAGCTAACTTAAACAAGATTTTGATATTTTTGGTGTACACATAATCCATTTATTTGAAATATGCAACTAAATGTGGAATTTCTTCATTAAAAAAGATGTTTACTTCAATTAAAGATAGCCAAAAAAGAGTCATGTTGTATTTTGTCCTTCATTATGAATTCACCAATCACGCAAATTTTCCCCAATACTTTGTGTAGCCAACTTATTCAATTTTAATTATTCTAATGAGTCTGTATTTGTATCTTTTTTGTGCTTTGAATTTTTTCTTTTCCACGAATAATAATGTTGAACACCTTATCCTGCACTCATTAGTCATTCATCTACCTTCTTTTGTGAAGTAACTGTTTAAACACTTTGCTTGAAATTTTAATGAGTTATTTATTAATTGCTTGATCAAACTTAATTCTTTCATACATATACTTTGTGAATAGCTCCTCTGTCTGTGGCTTGATTTTTCAAATTTATAATGGTATCTTTTGAAAAAAATTTTTGACCAATTCAATTGTTAGTATTTTTCTTTTGTAGTTAATGCCCTGAGTCCTAAGAAATCTTTATTTTCCTCATATTCCTGACAATAGTATATTATTTTTTTTGAGAAACATTATAATTTTAATTTTGTAATTTAAGTTTTTATTAGATCTCAAATAAACATTTTTTACATTGAATCAGCTCTAAGTCTCCTCCCCTCTTTTTTTTTTTCCCCTAACAAATATCCAGAACTTTTTCCATTCAATGAAGAGCATTGACTTCTCTGTTGGAAATGTAGGGATATTGCTGCTGTGCATATTATTTTCAATAATTTGTTCTACTCTCTTAAATATAAACTTACTCTTAATGTGTGGGGGGCACAGGCAAATAGGTTCTGTGATGACTCTAGATAAATAATTATTTTAGAACTATATTGAAAAGTCTGTTGGTTCATCTGAGGTACAAACATTTCTAGATGAAGATTTAGAATAATGGATGGGAATATATTTATTGCTGTGTTAGTTTGCTAGGGCTGCCATAACAATGTATTACATAGCGGCTTATAAACCAGAAATGTATTGTGTCATAGTCTGGAGCTTGAAAATCTGAGAGCAAGTTGGCATAATGCTGTTTCTTGCTGAAGCCTGTGGAGGATCATCTGTTCCATGTCGTCTACTTCTAGTGGTTTGCTGCAAACCTTGTCTTGTAGACACATCACCAGTTTCTCAGTCTTCATATCCACACAACATTCTCTGTGCAAGCATGTCCCTGTGGACACATTTGTCCTTTTTATAAGGACACCAGTCATGTTGAGCCCAACCTACTCCAGTATGACTTCACCTTAACTAATTGCATCTGCAATGATCCCATTTTCTGATGAAGTCACATTCTAAGGTACTGGGGATTGATCTTTCAGAGATATGAGGGGAACACAAGCAATACCAAAAAGAAAAAATAAAATGAAACAAGAGGTCATTAACATTGAAGACACCAGAAACCATGGAGCAGTAAACAGAAAACGTAGAGAGGAAACAGAGGCACCTGTCAGGATCCCCATCTCCTATGACAGACAATAGTAATGTCAGCACTCCTCCTTCTAGTTGAAAAAGAAAATCTGAAAGCCGAAAATCAAGTCAACAGAAGAGAATGAAGAAGCTGAGAGGTAGCTCCAGTTTGAACAAAGGCCATTGGAGAGATTAGAATATAGAAGAAACAAACTAGAGAAGCTGGCTTTTGAAATGGGATAGAGAATATGAATGACTGAACCAACAGAGAAGAAGAATCGCTTCCCCCAAAAGTTTGCAGAACAGATGATGACTGCTTATTTCTTACCACATCATTCTCTAGGATTGGGCACAATGTCTTGAAAGCACTTTCAAACATCTTTTAATCACTTTTGATCAATACATAAGTGAGAGAATGACAATGAAGAAAAGAAATATGACACATAAGAGCACCAGAGAGTATAGACTGCTGAGTAGGTTAGGGTTAAGTAATCTCACTCTGAGGAAGAGATTTCCTTTTAGGGCCTAATTTTCACTTGGGTGAGGCAATAATACCTGTGTGACAGGTAGGCCTATAAACTTTGATCACACTGAGCTTCTAGATGGATTAATGTATAATTGGGTTTCTCTGTTGTCCTGACCAGGAAGATTTTCTCCCAAACCAGAATGTGAGCTATGAATCAAGACCTATAACTTCACTTTCCATGTCTCCACTGAATGTTGCTCTTATGCAAAGACTCTGTCAAGACTGATGAAGATGCTATTAGTAGACAGCAGACAAGAATGAGTTTAGTTACAAATAAAATGTCCTGGACCCACGGCTCTTTAGGTTGTCATAAAGACAATCATCTGTTTTTTGACTTCAGAATACTTAAGGACGATTCTGATCATAATAAAACAACATAGTTGAAGTTGTTTTTATGTTAGAGTTAGATTTGTAAGTTATCAGTGTATAAAAATAGGTTGGCTCACAATTATCAGAAATTCTGATTTCAAGTTTCTCTTACTGTCAACTCTGTATTCATATTCTTACAAATGTTTGGTATGAAGTATTATTTCAACAGATATTTCTTAATTGAAAATATGAATATTTTAAATATTTCACATTTTGATGAAAAGAAATGAATAAAGGACAACTTCTCCTTTATATAATAAAATCTGTCTTATATGACAAATAACATCCTTAAAAATGTTCATGGGGAAATTTATAGGAGGCCTTAGAACTGAGAAGTTACCAATTTTGGAAGAATGAGACAAAAATAGACCTGAAATAACATCTTAAGATCAGCAGTGGAATTTTCAGGGCACTGGTATCAGGCACATGTGAAAAAATACAGTCATCATCCTTGTTTTAGTGTTTGCTTGCTAGTTTAACTGAATATGGTCTGGAGATAGAATAGTGGAAAATTATGCTGCATTTTATGGAAGCTGTATTCAAAACAGAACATAAAATAAATATAAAATTAAATAATTTCATGTAATTCTGGGAAGGAGAAAATAAAATGCTTGTATTAAATAATAATATAGGGGGCAGGATCTGTTGAGATGTTAAGCAAATCTGCTGATAAGGTGGTATTAGATAAGAACTGTAGGATAATGACAGGGCAATAGAATTTCCTAGAGAAAAATAATTGGGAGAATTGGGGTTTTTAAGAGCAGAGCTCTAAAACAGAGGTGAAAGAAGAATGGACTAGATGATGCAAAGGAAATAGGTCACCTCATCAATTGTATGTGTTGAAAAAGACAGAATATACTCTTTAGAAATAATAGAAAATTACTCAACAGAATGTTGGAAACTGAAGTGCTCACAGTGAGCAAAAGACACCAGCCTCAAAAAAAAAAAAAAAAAAAAGAATTATTACTTATTCTTCAATGGTTTAAAGTTCTAATTGGAGAAAAAGTAAAAAGAAATTTATAGTGAGGGAAATCAGATCAGACTACTTGGCTGGGATGAAGAAAGGGTAAGTAGACTACATAGAGAAAGGAGAAATCTTTACGAAAGTGATAGATAAAGTATCTTAATTGGGCTGGTGACTACATAGGTGTTTACATGTATCAGAACTCATCAATCTATTAAAATAACTTCATTTTGTTATCATAAGTTTGTGTTATGAAGCCAATTTTAAAAGTAAAAGAACAAACTCAGAATCATTGACTGGTTTGCTGATAAAGGGATCATGTTTCCTTACAACTCTAAAATTTGGGAATTCTGACTATGAACTTTCCAAATACCCATTCTCTGGAGGAGCATTTAGAGAAACAGCTTAACATCTAATTGAAATGGAAATTGAATATTAACCAATAACATGATAATTTCTAGTAATTTCCTCACTGCCTTTTGCCATATAATATAGTTATATTGAGAATATAATCTTCTTCCTTACCTTTATCCAAAATTCCTTCATGACGAATTTCACTGGTATCAGGGAATCAGCAAATCTTGGAAAGAGGACATATATTCAGCTTATCTAATACTCATTGTAGACAATGTCAATAAGTTGTGATTTTAGCAGTACTTTACATCCAGATTCTCAAACTTTTGTGGAACTTAGTTATTCTAGAGTCATTGCCTAGTCCACACTCCTAGGCTTTGGCACTGAATTAAACCCTTCTGTATAATTTATCATTAACTATGCTTTCTCATACAAAAATTTGAACTTCCATGGTTGAGTTGATTTTTTAAATACATTAAGTTACAGAAATAAAATAAAAACAACTGAAATATGACTACTTCGAGTAGCTGTGATAAGTATGTGGATTCATTTCTGGAACGAATTCCTATATACATTCTTATTTAAAATTGGTATTCAAATTAAGGACAATTGTTTGATTTTGTTTTTTCTTTATTAATATATCATCATTTCTAGTCACAAATACTCTTTGAAATGCAAATGTTAAATGATAGACAGCATTCAAATGCTCATTACTTCATCTGGTTTTTGTAGATCAGTATTTGAGTGTTATTGCTTTTATCAATAAACTGATATACATGACTTCATGCATTTTTCCTAAAATTCTATTAATAAAAACAGTTTCCAACATGGGAATAACATATACACCTTTAAACTGTTTTGATGGAAATGTCTATATTCCTTTTCAGCATGATGAGTCAAGTTATACTGAGCATGGGAGGTACCAATAGATAGAGATTAGCCAACATGACATGTACCACTCGGGGTACCTGGTGTCCAAAGCGGTGGGTGAGGAAAGTAGAGAGGGCTGGGATATAAAATTCCAATATAACACAGATTTTGGAAGCACATGTACCAAAAGCCTTGAATCGGGCTTCACTGGATGGTAAGCGCAGCACAGTTCTCGAAATCATTGCATAGGACACACTGATGACAATAATGTCAAAGCCAACCACTAAAAAGAGCACAAAGAGCCCATATGCACAATTTACTCTGGTATCAGCACACATCAATTTCAGCACTGCCATGTGTTCACAATACGACAGGGGAATGATCTGGTAGGGGCAGAAAGGCATTCTGGAGATCATAAAGCAGGAGGGGCTCACCAAGATGATCCCTCTAATCATGACAACTGCCCCTAGTTTTCCCACTATTGATGGGGGTCAGGATACTAGAGCGACGCAGTGGAAAGCAGATAGCCACATAACGATCCAAGGCCACAGTCATGAGTTCCCCAGACTCCACTGAAGAAAAGGAATGAGTGAAGAACAACTGGGTGAGACAGGCATGGTACTCAATCTCATGATCGTGAAACCAGAAGATAGCCAACATTTTAGGTTGGGTAGAAGAAGAGAGGACCACATCAGTGAGAGCCAGCATGGCCAGAAAGAGGTACATGGGTTCATGAAGGGTGTGATCAATCCGGATTATATGAATAACAGTTATATTGCCTACTACAGCTAAAAAATACATGGCACAGAATAGGAAGGCAATCCAAAACTGGTAATTCTCAAGTCCTGGGATTCCAAGAAGGATGAAGGACATGGGATGAGAAGAAATGTTCCCTGAAGCAACATCACAGATTGATTGATCTGTTTCCATTGGGAATGCAAGGTATTCTCTGCAGGTAGAAACATGAAAAATCATTAATAGTTTTCATAATCACTTGGATGGAGAAATTGAAAAATAGGGTCATTATTTGTAATGAGAAACTAGAATAATTCCAACTGTTTTAGTAGGAAATTTTATATCAAAGTAATGTCACACTTTATTCTTTATTTTTATATAATTAAAAATAGGGGCACATTTTTACCTCAAACCTACTTAATATAAAATCCGATAGTCAATCAATAAAATCAATTTAAAAAATTGGGGACAGAGAATTTACTAGTTGCAAGTGTAAGTTTTTAGTGTAATCAGTATTTTTCTTGAAAATAGAATTAACTTTAGACCATAGAGACCAATCATGTCATAGCAATTCTTGCCCTTCTGTTCTTTAGCACTAAGAACTGATTGTTGTACCCTTTTTATAGGTCCTCTTCATTTTATGCTTAAGTCACATAGACGCTTTTCAGAGAAGGAGGTCAGTTTGGAAAACACCAGGACTTAAAAACCCACAGTATTTAACTTAGCAATGTCAAGTAGCTTTGCTTCTAGGACAGTAACTTTAAAGTTTGGCTGGAAAATCACTCACCAACTGTGCACTTGTAATTAAACTTTTTAGCTTTAGTGTATGTCTCCTAGATTAAGGGTAGCTTACTTATTTTGGTAAAAGGTCATATGATCAATTTTCCAGGCTTTGTGAGTCCTTTAGTCTCTGTTGTCACCTTTGCCATTGCAGCATGCAAACAGTCATAGTCAGTGCACAAATGATCAAGTTTGGCCTTATATCAGTAAACTCTATTTACAAAGGGGGGATATACGCTGGATTTTTCTGCAGTCTCTACTTTTCTAACCCCTAGATGAACAGTATCTAACATGATAAATTTTTGTGAGGCCAGCCCAGGCCATTCACTGTCCTTAACATACCAGACAGACATTTGACAAGCGTATGTATAAACAATCCCAGGCAATTGCCATGACTCAGTAGCAATATGCTCATTAACTTATTAACCACATCTGAAAATTTCCTGATAGATACAGTCTTGGTAACAACTCTGACATTATGTCCACAAGACAGTAATGTGCATTTCTAATATTAAAGGTTGGCTTGTTGGCCAGTGAGTAACTTTATGACCGTCAACTTCTGCCCATACTTGGATTACACAGGTTATTCCTACTGGCCGATCCCTCAGGAGGCCACTGCTTACCTCGAGTCAATGGCACAAAACCTTACCTGGTTCTAACCTAATACTTTTTCATTATTTAATCTCAACTAATCTCAACTGACCTGAGTCTTTGAAAGCATTACTTCTTGCTTCCTCCATAATAGGAACTCTGAGGCAGGAAGAGCGTCATTCCAAATCCCCTCAAGAATAATTTCTGGGAACCAACAAATGTTTCATTCAATATTATGTCTAATAGTCCTAAAAAGAAAAAAATTGCTTCCTGAGTCTGAATATACCTAGCCTTTTATTTTCACCTAATTTATAAATTTTGGTACCCTGTAAATAAAATACAAATTTGACATGATTGTGGGCAATTAAATCAGTGGAAAAATAATTGATTCTATTTTGATAAATGGATTCCTCCTTTCTAGTATAAGTGTTTAGCAATATAGGATGTCTTTTTTCTAGTCAACTATGTAATGTAGATTACATATTAAATAATGTTTATTTGACCATGTTTATTAGAATAAATGCATATTTTTTATTTTCCAACTAGATGAACAATTCTAAATAAAATACCCACATGGAAATACAGTTGTATTTAACTTATTTCAACCAAGTTGTGATGGTACCATACCAGAATACATTGATGTAATTCACCTCACTGAATTTTTAAATAATTCTATTCTTCTTTTGTTTACATTGTTGTATGCATTCAATAGTGATACTCTGATAAAAAATTTATTTGCTTCCAAGATCAAACAACCAAGATCCCTAATATAAAATATTCAAATATAACTGCAGACAATATGTAATTTACATATCTTATTCAGGGAAATGTTATACAAATGCTTATAGACATTGAAAACTATAAAGATAATAAAACAAAATTGTGATGTATACATATTATTCATAGCTGCTTCAGTTTTGTGTGGTCAACCTCCTGGAAAAATTCCATTTCTTACACCTAAGCTCACCACCACCCATCTAATGACACTGCAAGTCCCAAGTGTCTCTTTTCAGTAGACTGGGATTACATGCTGTGCTCCTTATAGAGGATCAGATCTAAGAGTTACTCGCATTCATACTTCTTTAAACAGAAAGCGGAGAGAGCAGGTCTCCCCGTGTCTATAGCCAGGTAAGACCCAGAGCTAGAAAGAACAAAGAAGAGGGAATGTTGAGAGCCAACCTGGAGGACAAGGGATAGAGCAGAAGGTGGGGGTTGGGAGGTGAGATAGGAGACAAGTATCTAGAGACAAAAATTGCAAATCAAGAACAGTAGAGAGAGGGGTTCATAGTGATAGGTTCAAGAGAAAGTTGGGAATTAAGTGATATATCAATAAGTTTGCAAACAAGTATTTCTTTCCAGGAGTAAATATAATAATATGTCAAGAAAATGTAATGAATTTTGATTTTGTGGGGCTCTAATTTGTCATTTATTATATATATTATTATTGCTTTACTCAGCTTTCAAATTTAGTTGATGTTTGTATTTCTATTTGCTAGAAAATAAATTTTCAAATTCTTTCAGTTAGCATAAGTTCCACATTTTTATAAGATCTGTCTAGTCTGAGATTTCTTCCAGCTCTCACAATAGAAAATATTTATACGTTGAAAGAAGAACTTCAGATATATTTTGCTATTTGATTGCCAAAGAAGCACCTGGAAATAGGCAGATTGGGGATATTTTTAAAGTTCAAGGTTTACAGATGAGAATTTTAGATGGAAATAGGCAACCAAGCTCCTATAGTCATTCTGCAAATGTGAGAGAAAGGACTTCTACCTTCTTTTGCATTCATATGGGTCAATGACTAAACTTTCTAAACAGAGAAATCTATTTAGTGCCATTGTTTACTGTCCCAAATAACACTAACCATCAATCAAATCATACTATCACCAAATACATAATAGTCATACATTCCAGTTTAAACCAAATTCAGTAGAATTCTTTAATTTTGCTTTCTTTTCCTTTTTTTTTAACCCCCCTTCCCATCCCGAATGCCAGCTCTCAAATCCAAGTCTTTCAAGTGTACGTGGTCTGCATCTCAGTTATTTCAACTGTCTGAGCCACAAGATTATGCCCTGGTTTTGCCTTCTTTATAATGTATGATATACTGAACTTCTTATTTCATTTGGAGAGTGTTTTGCAATCAGTAATATTCAACACTGTCTTAGAATTCTGTTTTAGTATTTTATGTAGTGTCTTTAATGTCATCTTATTGGGAAGGCAGTCACTAAAAAGTTATAGATGCATCTTACTTTTTATAATGTTATAGGAATTTTCTTTTGCCTTGAACTTAAAAATCCACATACCGAGATGTATAAAATAAGCATCACTTTATAATTTTGAAAATTGTTAGCCAATTAATCAAACACATATTTTGTATAGCAGTTCTTTTTTTCTAGTATTATTAATTGACATCATTCATCAAATTCTTTATATTTATACAGATTTTTAAATACTATTATTCTTTTTTAGGGATATATATTTAAAATCTTTGACAATATCTTAATTTGTTAATTGAAATAGTTTTATATTGTGCTTTGATTTATTAAAGGAAAAGTCCCTCTGCTTTTTTTTAATATCATACTGATTGTATTTGCACATTTATAGTACGTAATGCATTATAGGATTCATCCCTCAATATCCATCAAAATGTCTTATGTGTTGTTGATATTGCTTTAATTTTGAGTATTAATGTGAAAAGAAGTCATATTTTTCCACTAGTGAATAATGCCTTCCTTCAGGAAAAGAACAAAAGATTTTGTATTTTTCAATTAATTTGTACAGATCTCCCTTTCCATACCAGACAAAAACCTTTTATTAGATAAATCTCTTTTTATAGTTTCGTGGCTATTGTAAATTAATGCTTATTTTTATAAAGTTTCACCAATGGTTAATTTTTGTGAAAAAAGAAAAGCTATTGATTTGTAATATTGATCCTCTAGTCACTTTGGTATAAACTTTTTTAAGACATTGAAGTCTATTATTTTTTTAATAATTTACATAAAAATATCAATTAAAACCCAGATCCTTTTATTTATTTGTCTTCTTTCATTTATTAAGACTGCTTGATAAAAGGTTGACTAGCATCCGTGATAGTAAATATCCTTATATTTTCACTGATTTTAATAGAAATGCTCTTAGAAGTTCATCAGCAAGCAATTTGCTCCAAATAACTAGAAGATACCTTCATTTTTTAACATAAATTTTCACTTGGTTTTCTTCATCTCTTGGGAAATCTTGCTTCCCCCCTGGCAATCTAAGTAGAATCATATCATTGACAGATTTTCTTTTTTTATTAAAAAGGCAAAATACATGGTGTCAAAATATTATTTTAAAATATTTACACTGAACTTTGTAAGTTACTTAAAATATTTGTAT
The DNA here is from genome assembly GCA_004363575.1 of Solenodon paradoxus. NCBI lineage: Eukaryota > Metazoa > Chordata > Mammalia > Eulipotyphla > Solenodontidae > Solenodon > Solenodon paradoxus. The sequence continues at coordinate 36,223 of RJWH01000928.1, forward strand.
GTTATCATAAGTAATTAAAGAAATTACTTGTCATCATTTATATGCTCTAGAATAGGACTTCTTAAGCTCACCTCTACTGACATTTTGACTGAATTGGTACTGCTGACAGGAAGATAAAACAGGATAAATATTAGAGTTATAATTTAGATGATTGGCTAATTTTTTGTGAAAATTATAAGCTATACAAAATATTTCAGAGTAAGAACACATTGAATTGGATTTACCCATGAGAAAGCCATATAACAATGTCCAGATGGAATTGCTTCTTCAGAAACCTGGAATCTAGAGATGATTTTCAGATATTCATTTAAAAATTGTCATTAATAGGTGAATAATAAATTTGGGCAAGATAATGCTTTAAGTTACTCGAGAATGGGCAGAAGGCAGAAACCAGAGGGATATGTATTTAACGTTCTTGGGAGGTGGGTGCAACCAGAGAAATAATTTACTAAGCGGTGGTAGAAAATAATATAGTAGTCATACAACACATGAAGAGAAAAAACTTCCAAAAAGAAAGTTTCATCATAATATGTGCTACTTAAATGAGATGATCACGGAAATGAGTCACCTAAAGTTGACATTTCTATTCTGATTCTGATTTCCATAGTAGGAGAATCATTATCTGGATATCTGATTCCTTTGCACACAGGCACTGCAAATGATGAGATTACTTTCCCTAGAAGCTTGAAGATCTTTGTATTTGTACACTTCACATGGCATTAATATCTGAAATGCAGGATTCTATTTCAAAGATGCCATATTGACTACTACGTGTCTTGCAAAGTGCTTGTCTGAAAATATTTTTCAGGGACATTTGCCAGACTGGTGCTCCTTGGTCTTATAGAATGAGGGCATTGGGGCTAATATACAGGTTCTAAATCCAGTGCTTCTACTGCTTAACTCATAATTTAGACAATGATTTTCAACATTAGTTTCCATATATAAGAAATCATATATAAGTGCATATATGTATATGTAATACATACGCATATGTATTCACCGTATACTTACAAGTGTACATGATAGTAAATCTACATCTGTATATAATGCAATAAGTTTACCACTATTTCCTTTACTATGTAATTTTTTGTTATACTTATGTCTTCTCTCAACTGTTAGGAAGCTCTTTATAAAGATAACCTTGGGGGACTATTCAATTGTTGAAACTTAGTTTCATCATATGCAAACTGTAGACTACTACATCCTAAGGTTGTTGTATGGATAAAATAACACTTAAAATGTAAACAAAACAGAGAATGCCCAACAAATGAAAATTATGCTTATTTTTTAGGTTGATTCTGTGGCTCACTTTGCCATACGGAAATATAAATATGTATAATTGTGTTTTCTCAGTGTTTTGTTTCAGGATTCATAATTTATTTCACACTAGAAATCAAATTTATCATCATAATGGTTAGGTATCCTATTGAGGGCTTTTATAGCAGGGATAATTTAAGTGTTATAATTGTTGCCACCACAAGAAGAATTATAGACTTAAGAAAATTTGATGTGAAATATTTCATTAGATTCTCTAGACAAATGAAAAATACTGAGAAGCAGGGAGAGTAGTCCATATCATCAGAAAAATAAAACAAACAAAACCTAAAGCTTTTGGAAAATCAGAAATAGTAGATAACTGAAACTCAGAGTGCCAGAAATATATTCTAAATGCTGTATATGTAAGATATGTTGTGTTCAATTATTTAAATATCTCTGTTTTCTCAGTCCCTCCTCATGGTAGTCCTCAATAATACCAATGCTCAGCCTCTGATCCTCTTCCTGACGGGAATACCAGGCCTGAGAGCTGCCCAGGTGTGGATCTCCATTCCCTTTTGTCTCCTGCATATCATCGCCCTCTCTGGGAACAGCATAATCCTTTTTGTGGTTCTCCGTGAGAAGAGTCTCCATGAGCCTATGTATTATTTCCTCTCCATGCTTTCAGCCACAGACCTGAGCTTGTCATTGTGCACACTTTCCACTACCCTTGGTGTCTTCTGGTTTGAAGCCCGAGCAATAAACTTAAATGCCTGCATTGCCCAGATGTTCTTTCTTCATGGATTTACTTTTATGGAATCTGGGGTTCTTCTGGCCATGGCCTTTGATCGTTTTGTGGCCATCTGTGACCCACTGAGATACACAACCATCCTCACCAATGCCAGGATTGCCCAGATTGGGGTGAGCATGTTGATAAGAAATGTTGCTGTCATGTTACCGGTTGTGCTCTTTGTAAAGAGGTTGTCCTTCTGCAGATCTATGGTCCTTTCGCATTCATACTGTTACCATGTTGATCTCATTCAACTCTCATGCACAGACAACAGAATCAACAGCATCCTTGGTCTATTTGCACTCTTCTCCACCACGGGGTTGGATTGCCCTTGCATCTTATTATCTTACGTCCTGATTATTCAATCTGTCCTCAGCATTGCTTCCTCAGAAGGACGGCAGAAAGCCTTCAACACCTGCATATCCCACATCAGTGCTGTTGCCATCTTCTATATCCCTCTCATCAGCTTGTCTCTTGTCCATCGCTATGGTCATTCGGCACCTCCATTTGTCCACACCGTCATGGCTAATGTTTTCCTGCTCATCCCTCCTGTACTCAACCCTATCATCTATAGTGTGAAGACTAAACAGATTAGAAAGGCTATTGTGAAGATTTTATCTTAGAATCAGCAGCAGTTTTAATCATTAATGTCTCAGAGTAGAGAAAAGCCACTGATAAATGAGTGTTTTGGTACATTGGGATAGTTATCCTGAAAGTACCTAGATATACCTCTTATTGTCCAAACTAAAAATATGCAACAGACAGATTCTATGACACTTTATTAATTAATTTCTTTGTCAGTCAGTTCATATTAATACCGTCTAATTATGATTTTGTTTTTAAGGTAAAGTGAGATAATATATGTAAAATTATTCACATTCACAAGTAGTTTGAGACCCCAATAAAATATTTATTCAGACTCTGCATACATTTCTAAAAGTCCAGATTTAATGTCAGAAATTTTGTCAATAAGTAAGTCGCTCTTTTCTGAATTGTATGCAAAACCGCTTCAACTGGATTTTTAATTAAAACTTTTGATTCTTTGCATGTTTCCAAATTAGTCATACTACAGAGTGAATCCTAAAATAAATATCATTGTAATTAAACATTAAATCTTATTTAATTGATCTATTTTTCCATCTCATAAGTATAGGTATGTCCAATGTGACTATAAAATGGTATATTAAGTACTCAGGATCTTATATTACTACTATTACTTGGTAATAACATTACTAACATCAAGGGTCTAGGGTTACATTTTTTTTCCAATACTTTCCCAAGATTAGCCTTGGTAAAGGGAACTCATTTTTGGCTCATGTTTTATCTCTGTCTCTGTCATTATTTACCTATCTATGGGTCCACTGCACAAATAATGGTAAAGCCAACTGTGGCTGATATCTACATATGGTTTCTTTGTATCCTATTTCTGATTTTCTCCTCTGAGATGGATACTGTACTGGGTAGTAGAATGAACTACAAAGATGTTTGACCTGGTGTCCACTTCAATAGGTACTTTACATATATATATTCTGAAGATTTCCTTTTCTCTTTTCTTCCAAGTTTGCTAGTTCCATCTCCTGACTGATTAGCCAATCTTTCAGCAAAGTATAGAAGTCATATTAAGATTCTCAATGAAGACAACAATAAGTCCGTTCCATAATTTTATGCTTAGTATATATCCACATACCTCAATGACCTCTTTTTCCACAAAAGGTTAACAACCGAGGACACTGCTTATTATGAGAATTTCTCTTCACCGCTTTCTTATAAGCATCCATGCGTAAGGATATTTTATCACTCTATTCTAATTTTGATTAGTGTCAACTTGTTCATCAATAAATTAATGAACTAAGTTTAAATATTATTCTCTTCTCCAGCAAATTACCGGTGAGACCATGGATGCGAATGAGAAGAGAGACATCCATGTAACAATGATAGTTCTATGGAATGTTGAGACAACTATTCACTTAATTTATTTAACCTCATACTTTGACCTTCTTACCATAATGGTTCAAACTTCCCAGATGTGGTAGCAACATGAGAGTAGTTTTCCCAGCTACCCTTACACATACACACACACACACACACACACACACACACACACACATTTCAACTACAAATCTGAAAGACTTTTTTTAGCAGAAGACAGAATTTTTGTCCTCAAACTTATAAGTGAAGTTGATATGGAGTGATTAGCAGAGAGAGATCAGTGCTCCCTCACTGGCTAGGAGTAGTAATAACAACCACTAGACACTTAAAACTTTGGCAAGATTGACGTGACTGTGATCAGTGACCTGAAGAGAGTGAAAGTCAAAAGAGAGCAGCTGTGGTCTTTGTGAGAGACAGATTTTTGTTCTACTCACTTTGAACACATGAGGCACCAACACTGCGTTCAGCTCATCTGTCACTAACTTTCAAAGGCCCACTGAAAGTGCTTTATTCAGGCCCTATGTTGCAGTTTTCTGTCTATGGAATGAGGTGGTAAGAACCTAAATAAACTTCTAGGTATAAATTTCTTCATACAGATTGATTATGCTTAAAAGCTGAAATAGAGTTATTTTGAATTTTATTAATTACAAATGATCACCACTTATTGACACAATTTATCTCTTGCATTCAGACACTATGCTATAAGAACTTGATTTCATGCAAACCTTATTCTACCTGTTAGATAAACATGGGAATGACTGATGATAAATTACACAGAAAGCAGGAGACTGGGATTCAAAACTTGTGTTACCCAAACTGTTCTTATCATCCTGCTCTTGTAAGTAAATGGGAAGGTGGAAGTGGGAATATATTAGGGGGGAAAATAGGCAAGAATTTTGAAAAATCAGGGTTTCTAAGAGCTCTCATCACTCTTGCCTCAATACTAAGTTGTTTTCTTATTCAAATAACTCGAGTTTGGGTTAAGGCAAATTTGAATTGAATAATATCTCTGTCTCTGTAACTATCTATAGAGTTGAGACATTCTCAATTTCTCAGCATCAGTATTCAGTATTCATATGTGAAACAGAGAGACTAGCTGAGCTCATTGGTTCTTGCAGAAAATTTATATATATACATATATATGAAATATTAGGTGTACCTACTGCCACATTTTTAGTGTATTCTCATATAGCATTGTGTTTCCTCCTCAAGTGGATTCAATTTGCCACTTTCTTTTAAAATGAATTATTCTATAACAAGAAGACAAGATGTTTCAATATTAGAAGCAATTATCAATAAAGTAAATAATTATGATTTTTATTAGTGAATGCTCAAAAAGCATTTGATAGGATTAGTAAAACAAGCTTGTTACAAAAATATAATCAGAATATAAATAAACTATTTAAATGCTGTAAAATTTATTCAAAATCTAGTAATTCACCATTGTTATAGTAGCTAAAACACTATTTCTATTAAAATGAGATACGTTTGAATGTTCATTCTCTCTTCTAAAGGGTTGGAAACAGTAATGAATTAAAAAGAAAATAAAATAGTTTGTATGAATATTGGAAAAAAGTTACCATCTTCTATTTTTACTTATATATGCTATACACAAAAAAAAAATCCAAAAATTAAAACAATCACTAAAACACATATGACAATTTGGTAAAAATCATACAATTAAATTTAGTAAAGTATATATCAATGCAAAATCAATATGATTTTCTCTTTCTAGCAATAAGTATATGAAAATAGAAATGGGGAAATTTTAATTTATAGTAACAAAGTCACACATTAAAAATCTACATGAAAATGCATTTAGCTAAAACTAATAATTTTACTGAAGCATAAAAATAAGTTAATAAGTGAAACATTTATCTTCTTTGATATAAAACTCATTACCATCAATGTTGCTTTTCTTATAACTCAACTATAAAAATAATACACCTCCTCTTATAAACACGAACTTTTAATTTGTCTTATGAAAGGGATGTCACTTTATAACCCATATTAATTAAATAAAACTATGAGACCAATCTAAAGATCGGTGATGCATGTTTCACATATATTTCTATATATAATGTATAAATATATACACATGATAGCATAGTAAAAGAGAAATTATTTAATAGAGTAGTACCTATTTAACTTTATTTAATATAAATTTGAACTTCTAACAGAGACTTAGAACTATTACAAGAATTTTAGAAAAGTTAATGCATAAGACTTTATGTATAACATGAAAGTAAAAGATACATTGTTATTAAAAGAAGGAAGTATAGGAGGAAGGAAGGAAGGAAAGAAAGAAAGAGAGAAAGGGAAAGGAAGAAGAAACATTTATTTATGTGTGTAGGTAACTATGGTTTTTAAATTTATTTAATTTTGGTTGTCTTCCCATCCTTACACCTTGATTTTCATCCTTAGACCCAGGGTCATGAACCCAAGTACTTGGGCTTCACATGGTCCAGACCTCAGACATTTCAACTTCCTGAGCCACAAGGACATGCCCATGATAATATTTTTCAAGTAGCACAAAAAATATAAAGGAAAATAAATGTGAACTTGTTTATATAAAATTTTATTTGTTTGATATCCAGGTACCTGAAATAAGGTCAAGGACAAGATATTTACAAATTGGTAAAATCATCAAAACAAGGTATCTTTCATATTTATATTTAAAGCATAAATTATCTAATAAACAAGTGTAGGACATCTATTTGAAAAGACTATTGATGGAGTAGGAAACACATAGCCAATAGACGTTCCCCTACTGGTGAAATTCAACATAAGGCAAAAGGAGATAATTTTCACTAATAAAATGAATCAAAATTCAAAAATTGTTATAAAAGTCAATTTTGGTGAACAAGAAAAAGAAACAGTCTTATCTAGGGTAGGAATATAAATTTAGTCATTGAGGAAATGAATCTATGTAACATATTGAAATTTGAAATGAACATGCTTTTAATCTAGTAAGGATGACTTGGAGATCAGTTTTATAACAATAAAAGCAAAAGTGTACATGCAGAGCTGTATTAGAATGTTTATTGCATTATTATTTGAAGTGATCTAAAACCAAATGCAACCCAAATATCCATTACCAGGACACAGTCTATATAAGTCATGAGATACTATATAGCCATTTCAATGAATCATATTTATACTTATTTATTTGGAAGAATCTTTAACATAAGAAGACAAGTTGCAGAAACACAGAACATTATTTAAATTTTGTGATACAAACAAAACAAGTTCCTAATATATTGTGTATTGATAATTTAGTATATAAAGGAAAACATTAAGAAATTATGTTTATAGAAAAAAATCACTATTTACAGTGTGCTAGTTCATTCTTGTTGCATGTAAACTACAAACTCATGAAACTTCAATGCTTACATAACTACAGCATTTAAGTAATTTCCATACTGGTTGCTGATCATCAGTTTGATAGAGATCCTCTTGATCAAAGCTTCTTTGACCGGATGTCTCTACTTCAGGTCTCCAGTCACTAGCACTTGCTCCAGCCTGTAAGTTTGGCTCAAGACTCCACCAGGTGTCTCATTTGGGGACCAGGCTGAAGGGATACTTCCTGCCTAGATCAAGCACTACTCATAGCACAAGAAGAGATCTTATTAGAAAGTTCCATTTGGATAGTTTTAACATGATTTAGATTCTGTCCTTTTTGCCATGAATCTGTTATGGAATGGTGGATAGAGCAGTCATTCTCTGGGTCTCATAAGCTTTCTTCAATTTACACGTGTGCACCTCTTGAGAGAGGCAGATACATCTATGTACATGTGCTGATTTGTAAGTAAATGATCTTTTTATTCAGGTGAACTGAATTCTCAGTCATGGAATCCTTTGTATCATGTAGCCGTGTGCCAGCACAAGAGATACGCTCCTCACTGAGCACAACCTACTTTCCTGGGCTGTAGTCTCTTGAGTATTTTCTCTCTAATCTCCTTCATTTTGACGCTATAGAGAATAGGGTTTATCAATGGAGGAAGAAGGAAGTGGACATAGGAGAGAAGAGTATGGGCAGGCTGAGGGATTGGCACCCTAAGGCGATCAATAAGTGCCAGGAGGATCATGGGCACATAAAAGAGGAGCACGGCAGAAAGATGGGTAGCACAAGTTTGGCCAGCTTTCCAGCGATCCTCACTAGATTCCAAGCCTTGCAACACCCTGCCAATTAGACCATAGGAGAAGCAAATAAGGAGGGGGTCCAATCCCATGGCTGATAAGACCACAAAGAGGCTGTATATGGCACCCCAAGCTCCTGGGCAGGCCAACCGGGCCACATCTGGGTGTAAGCAATAAGAATGGGTCAGAACCTGGGGGTGGCAGTAGGGCATATGGGCCAGGAGAAATGGAAGAGGCAGATGAAGACCCAGGCATCGAAAAACAATAGCTAGGCCAACTTTGGTAATGACGTCATTGGTGAGAAGTCTTGTGTAGTGGAGAGGACGACAGATGGCCAGTGCCCTATCTAAAGCCATGGCGAGCAAGACAGAGGACTCCATGACAGAAAAGACATGGACAAAGAACATTTGTAAGAGGCAGGCAGAAGCAGGAACAACACGAGCATTAGCAAAGGCAAGACCCAGAAGGGTGGGCATCAGGGCTGTGGCCAAGCCTACATCTGACACACTAAGCAAGAAGAGGAAGAAGTGCATTGGGCGATGCAGGGTGGGCTCCAGGGCAATGACCCAGAGAATTGTGCCATTGCCCAGGGCAGAAATAAGATAGACAGTGATGAGGGGTATTATCCACCACGATGGTACAGCTGACAGACCTGGCATGCCCACCAACAGAAAGGTGGTGGCCATTGAAGTGCTGCTATTGGGGTTTGCCTGGGTGGAAAGTGTTGGCATAGCGCAGGATCCCACTCAGAAGTCTAGAACCTGAAAACCGATTAGAAAGACTTACTTAATCTCATGATACATTTGTATACTTTCTTAAATAGCTTTCCTCTTATCTTCGACACCTGCTCCATATACTCCCTCCCTGTACCCCCATGCATTCTAATATTTATGCCACAGTCGTCCCTTGTTTTGGAACTTTTTCTGTAACCTCACAGCTGTTTCTCTCCCTAAATTATTTTCCCATTTTCCTCTAACTCTGACTTTCCCTGTAGTGTTTTCTTAACATATCTCATTCCCTTAATGCCAAACACATGAAAATAGACTCCTCAGACTCTTAGATTCTTAAACCTAGACTTCTAGCATCCTAAGCAATATGACTCCCATGCTGCCTTAATACACTCATATTTCAGTTCATTTTAACTACTCTTATTAAGGTCACAAATTATTATTTTTTTATAACTCAATAGACACTTTTCCCCTGAAATGATTTATTGCTCATTGAGTTTTGACTACTACAAATGTACATTTTTTCCATTTATTTATAATTCTTCTCAGTATTTAACTTGTTCATACATCTTGTTGTGTCCCAACCAATTATACAATGTTTCTTTGAGAGATATTTATTTATCTCTCTTCTTTTCCCACAGTGGTCTTATCTACTATTATTACTTCAGCTAAATATTTTATTGATCCATACATTGATGCATGTATTACCCAGATCATTCTATATTCATGATACACTGGAAAGATCTCCTTGGGTATCTTGAAACATACCTTGTTCACCTAAGTGAGTTTTGGTGTTGTTATTCACCAATTTCCAAAATAAAATCCTCATAATTAACCTTACTTGCATGCAATGTCCAAGTGTTATTAATAATTTCAACAAGTGAACACAAATTATAATCAGATCTCCCTCTCTTAGTCAAATGTCCCAAAAAGTTAGAACTGAAATTCCAGGCAAAAGTACTTTGAAATTATGATGTGGGGAAAAGCAAGAGTTAAAAATGTGCTAAGTTATGTTCTCAGGATAAATGATAAAAATGAAAATTTATTCAAATATTTATTTGAAAATTTTAAATGCATGTATCCTAAAATATGAGGTTAAACACCTTAAAAGAAAATACAATGTGTTTTCCCACCATACAACAAAATAAATGAAAGAAAAATTTTAATCTAAAAGAAAGCAACTATAGAATAAATAAAAACAGGTATTTATTTCTGGTATAGTATAGTGAGATTGAAAAATCTCTTAAAGAGCCAACTATAAATCTGACAAACCTATCAAAATGTAATTTTAACATTCTGGAAATTCATTAAATAATCAGCATATTCACTAAAACTAGTAAACTTTGGAAAATTAGTGACTTTTTTTTTGGTGTTTTGGCCTTGGGGATGCTCTCATCATAGCATTGCGTCCAAGTCTGTCAGCAGTGGGCAGTCAGCAAAATCCAGGAGCTTTGTTACAGCTGCCAGAGCTGGCTATCTGATTTGGAGTTTGTCAGTTACGTGACTATCTTGAAGAAAATAAGGAGGGTCAGAGGCTCTACTAATCTGAATTTGTGCTCTTTGGGCTGAGATATGAGCTACTAGAGTAGCCAGAGATTTAACAGAGTTCCGGCAAAATAACAGATGGAATTCCAACCATATTGATAATTACAAAGTAAACAGACTAAGCACTTCTCACAAAAATCAGGCATTGTTATCTAGAATAAAAAAATCAAGAAATAACTATAAATATTTTTATGCAAGAGTAAGTCTTTAGATTCTAAGACAGAAATAGATTGAAAGTAAAAACCTGGAAAAATGCAAAGAATAACTCTTAGAAAACTGGAGTGACTATCACAATATCAGACAAGAGAGATTTCAAGAGAGGAAATAGTGAGAAACAAATAACACTTCAAAATTAAACATGGTCAATATTAGTTAAAGGAAAGATAAGGTAAAGATATAAAAAGAGACATAAAAATATGAGTATAGGGGGACAAAATATAAAGTTTTGTAATGCATTCAAATTAGAGTTATATTTGAACTAGGTGATAACCACAAAGCAAAAAGTTATAGTGTAAAGAAATATTGTAAATGAAAAAAGTTTATCTTAATGTGTACATACATGCATGTATGCGTTAGTGTATGATACATATTAATTGATATTAGATAAGGTTCACATAATACATACAGGAAAAGAACACTCAAATGATGCTGAGAAAACTGGATATACACAAGCAAAATCATTAAATTGAGCTCATATCATACATCACACATTAAATTGAAAACGAATGAAAGATTTAAAGACCTGAAACTATAGAAGAGAGCATAGGGAAAATCTTCATGACACAGGAACTGGCAATGATTTTCATATAATACTAAAAGCACATGTGACCAAAGCAAATTTAGACAAAAATCTGCTTATGGTTATATAGACAAAAATATTGAAACTAGCATTTAAAAGTTTATCCACTCTCTTATGTTCATTATAGCATTATTCAGAAAAGCCAAGATCCAGATAAAAAATTAAATGGCCATCAGTGGAGGAATGTAAAATTAAAATATGGCATATATGTGCAATAGAATGTCATTTAGCCTAAAACAGGAAGAAAGAAATCTTATCATATGCAGCAACATGGATGAATTTAGAAGATAATATAGTCAGTAAAATGAGCCTATCACCATCAGAAAGATGGTCATTATTCATAATAGTCTCAGCACTTAAGAATAAATATATATATATTATTGAGTTAATATGCATGATGATATATATGCATTATGCTATTATATATGTTTTAAGAAACTTCTAAAGTCCTCTATCCTCCAAATAACTATATTTGTACATAAATGTCTAGAAATAGTCCTGAAGTGATCTGTACTAAATTGATTTGATTAAAATAGTAATGGTTGTTGGAAGAGGACTAATATTGAATTAAAGATAGGATTCAAAGGAACTTAGGCCTTAAACCTAATACTTAATTTTTTTGAGAAGATAAGCTCTCATTTTATATGCGTATCAATTATTCAGTATCATTGCATCTTTCAAAATTTCTCTGGTGTATCCAATTATTTCCTCTTTAGCCGTGTTGTGGTCTTTGCTGAGGATTTTACTTGTATTATCCCGATAGATTTTCTTTCTGCCAATTCTTCTGCCTTCAATTCTTTTCTCTACACAGATCCCACTGTTTTATTTCTTTTTCTCAATCTATCATGTGACTATGGTATCCTGTGTTTAAAACATCTGATTTTTCCTTTGTTTTACAATAAAAAACACACCTTTATTTGTCATAGAAACCCTTTCAGCATCTGGCCCCAGGGAACAGTAACACTGAACTGATTTATTCAATTTCTACCCACACATCTTAGCCCTCCAGAACTACTGTATTTCTTTGGATATGTCATTGGTTTTAACATTTTCCAAAAAATTTTTTTTATAAATGCGATTTCCTTCTTTCTAGTGGTATCATTATACTTCATATATAACAAGAAGATCCAGCTTGCATATTGTTCCTCTCTTCCTTGAGCCTCCTTTTCTCAAGCAGGCCCTGAGATGGATTATTTATTTCCCCCTACCACACTATGGTACATTCTCTAAGATAGCCCCTGCCATTCTTAAGTATTGATATTTCTTTGAATGCCTTCCTCCTCAATGAACTCTTACTTCCTCAACAAATGGCTCTTTATTTTATTTATGGTTGTGAATCCAGTTCCTAGTTTATATCACATCTCAAATAAATGTGCTTCATAAATCTTTTACAGTTCCATTGTGTACTTTTACAATTCTATTTCTTTAAATAGTCTTCTATATTCTGCCTCTCTGAAATGTCCAGATAAGTATTTTTTCCATACTCAACAGCTTCCCAATTACATCTGATGCACACTTCAAAATATTTTTCCATTTTCCCCATATCATTTTTCTTCAGTCGAGTTCTTTATTCACAACATATTGCTCATCCTCCCCTCTTCCACTTAGGAATTGTAAAGTTTCTGTCTCTTTGCCTGAAGTGTCCCCTAGATAGAGCCTCTGAGTTTTTGCACTTGGAATCAGGAGAAAGGAAGTTCCTGATTAGACCATACATTTCACAGAACATCCCTGGTTATTGAAAACAGGTAGTAGGGAGCATGCTTGACAGCAGATAACAATGAAAGAGGTTTGGGACAGGGGCTTGCTGAAAATGCCCGGGAAGCTCTGTGGGGATTTTAAAAGCTTCATAATGATAATTTCATTCCCTCCCAGATATTAAAAGCCTTCTCATACATACCAAACTGTCATACAAGAAGCACATATATCTTCTTTCATTTACACTGTTCATACAGAAAAGGATACTTATATGTTGTAATTAATTGCATGCCCAAATAACGTATAGATATATAGGCATGCACACACATTCACAGTGATATACCAAAATACATACACACTCATGCCCTCTTGTAAGATATTTATATTGATGGATAGAAATATATTTCATTCAGATGCATATAAAATTAACAGGTATCCAAACAAAAATGTAATTCATACATACATGTAATAGTGAAAAAATATATGAATGCTCATTTCTGAAGATAGAGCAATTTCTGAAAATGTTATGTGGAAACTAATGCACTTATATGCACATATATTCTGTTATGATATTCACACTTATCTCTACACATTATAAAGGGCAAACGCTCTTAATCTATCTGTTGCTAACTCATATAATCACAGCCCTTTAAATTCAAAGATTCAATCACTTTCCAAAACCCACATCTATGTAAAATGAGTAAATCTCATCCTTCACATACACATATACTCATCTGATATTTGTAGACATTCCTTCATTATGCAGTTTACATGCATTGTCTATATGTGTTAGAAATTCGGGTGATCATAAATACACATATTACAATTACATCTTACATCATTCAGTTAGACAATTCTTATTTTACTTTAAATATCTAATAGGTGAATACAAAGACCAGTATTCCCTTTTCTAAAACTGAATTCTTACTTTCTATATATTTAAATCTATGATTCAAAACTGAAAATGGAGACATTCTCACCAAAGATATTAATAAATACTGAACAACGTTTTTTTAAGAGAGGACAAAAGCTTAATTCATTACAGATTCATTAAGTTTCCTTCCATCTGAAAGACAAATGATCAAAGTTACTGAAGATATGAAACATATGATATGTGTTTATAGGGGAGATTTGGTGTTGTGTAATGAAGATATCTGAACAGCTGCATAGAGATGTCTGAGAATTATTAACAAATTTTCTCACTTTATACTTGTGTCCAGACCTAGTCATAACACTTAGAGCACACACTGAAAATTCTTCCTACTACTTAGCAGACCTCTGCTGAAAAGTGTTTCTGACAAGGTCTTTGGTTGCAGAAGAATGCCGTAATATCTTAATGGATTCAACAAATGACTAGCTACAATGTGAACAATTATAGCATCAAATCCCTTGGAGTCAGACCATAGGAGATAAACTAAAGTAGGAAAGAATGGCTTAAAAGAATGGACTTAGTATCTCAAAGGCAATGATTGTCCATGTCCTCTCAATTTGTCTCCATATTAACCTTGACTGTTCTGAAAAACCAGTCTTCTAGAGACAGATGATGTGGATACATACCTGGACATGTATGGGAAACTCCCTATCAAAATAAGACATCAAATCGGGCACATTATGAGATATGGATATAGTCAGAGATTTATATTTATAGGGAGCACAAACAAAAGAGAAGCAAAATGAGCATATCATGTGAGGTTGAGAAACAAAATAAGTTTAGGGAAAAGATATTACTAGAAATGTTATATTATTAACATTGATTTAATAATCTCATATTCATAAATTCAAATCTCTTTAGGTAGTTTGAATAGAGGGCAATAGTCATCCTTTCCTTAAACTACGTCTTTACTGGGGACACCTATGGAATCTAGCTTTGCAGTGAGGAATCTAGTATGGGGGCTGGTGGTAATACCCTAGCAGATTAACATTGGGAAAGAGTAGGCAGAAGTCCAGCCTATAATATAGGAAGTAAAAAATGCCACCATTCAAGTTTCAAGGTTTTTCAAAGTTCCATCACTGAGAAGTTTTAGCCACCAATAAAAGATTTATACTAGTTTTAAGAAATCTCTCAGTATTAGATTTGGTCAACAAAATCTGATCCAATTGAGCAGCAAGAGTTTTACTTAATTCGAAATATAGCATACTAATCTACCAGTAGTTATGTCTATATTTCCTCTATTTTCCATTTAAGGAAAAGTTATCCTTACTAAAACTTAAATGTACCATCTTCCTTAGGCCTTCAAATATATCAGACCCTCCAAACGAATTATTCCTTTTTCTACCACCTCTGTGCATTCTCCAGCTAAACTAGTAAACTATTATGTATATACTTCTCTCCATGCTTTTTATGACACAGTGAGATATCTGAAGATAAAGATCTCCTTTAATAATTTTCAGTCCTGTAATAACACTGTACATTATACATGAAATAAGTTTGTTGAATTCCATGAACTTTTTAAAATATCCTGTATATGTAAAAACTTTCTCTTTTGCAGATTCTGAGTCTCATAACTCCCTACTATTTATAAAGTACACTGCTTTTCTGATTTCTTCACCTGCTCTTTCTCAATTTCCCAATTCTTCAAAAATTTAGTAACTTTCTGATAGTTGTCAAATTCTTCACTGTATCTCCATTCTGTATTTCTTGGCTCACAAACAATAACTTCCACACTGATTTCTCTGTCTTTTTCCTTTCTTTTTTGTTTCATAACCACACATGCTCCGCTCTCCCACTTATTAATCACCATCATTCCAAGTCAAAGTGTTCTTTCCCACACTGACTTCCCACCTTGATGTTAACTCACCACATTTGGTTTTCTCAGCGACTTTCATGCACTTTGTTCTAGTGAACTGCCTCAGGTGTATTCTTTATACTGTCGTCTCTGTACCACATCTGGGGGAGTTGGTGGGGTGTGGATTACAGAAAAGGTGAGCACAGGTGTCCAGTTTCTTGTTTCCAGGGCCCCATGGGGTGCCTCATCAAGAATGCTGTGGTTAGTTAGGGGCCTGCTGTTCTGCCCAGAAGCACCATGATGACCTTTGAACTGCAACAGGGACAGAAGAACCCCTCTATCCCAGGTATCCAGTCCAGCTGCCATAGTTCTTGAAGCAGGTCCCCCGTCACACCACACTAATCCTGAGCTCATAGGTCCAATAAGTCCTGATGCCTGTTTTGCCCTAGCTTGTCTGAACTTTGACCATTATCACACATTCTCCTCAGTCTTTTTTTTTCTTCTTGTAGAGAGCAGATAATGAGCCCCAGAGAGTGCTCAGGCTCAGTCCTCAGGGAAACCTTCTGGTTTCGTTGCTTTTCTTTGTTTTGACTAATTGCTATTAGCTCAGTGTTGTACCACATGGTGCTAATGACTCGAAGCTCACAGGTTTCATTTCTGTAGCGATTACTTACTTAGTCGACGTGCTTTGAAGCTTCATGCTAAGACTGACATCAACGCAAAGACTACTGGACTGTATAATGATCTCTTGTTATGATTCTATTCATCCCTGGTCACAGGCAGATGGCTCTACATAGAGTCAGAGCTCTCTGAAGTATAGCAGCTAGCTTGACAGGTCATCCTAACTCTTCTGGCCCAGTCATTTTTGGTGATTCTTTTCGTCTTCCTTTTTCTGTACTTTACACTTTTTTTCATTATCTCTTCTATTCATTGTCCTTTATAAATGTCCTGCTTTCTATTGTATCAAGTATCATTAGATACCCCTGTACTAACTTGTGGCTTTTCCTTCCCACCCTGCACTTAATCAGTCCAAATATTCATAAACAGCCTGGCATACATTGTGTGGCATGCCATCCATTGCTCCTCCCCTGCCTGAGACCGAGCAAGGGTGCTTTTGTTCCTGCAGTCCCTGCAGCAGGCTAGGTAACCTGATCCCACTTCATGGGTTTATCCTGGCTCATCCCTGTCACTTCTACTCATTTCCAAGAGATGGTGCATTAATCTCTCTGTTTTTAGGGCAGTTAAATTTTTCCTGTACTCAGGTTACTTCATTCCTTCTCTCACTTACTTCCAGATAAATCCAGCAGGTGTGAACTATAGAATGTAGGAGCTGCCCTCAAAGTCTTCAACAAAAGTTTAGCCCCATGGTGAATAGAGCTAATGACATTGAGTGTGTTAATCTTAGCACTTCAGAACACTTGCAACCCTATATCCAGGTCCTGTGTCAGGCTCCCTGTTCAGCTCAGTGTACCACTCCGTAGTCTTTCATCACACTGAATATTATAGAGTGAGCAACAATTCTGAAGGTGATATCTAAGCTGTCACCTAAATGCTGAGTATGAACTAACCAAGTAGTGATATGGAAGAAATGTGTTGCAGGCAAAAACTCAGGCAGTTAGGTAAGACTAAGTTTGGCCATGACCGAGGAACAGGAATGTGAACAGTTACGGGAGTAAAAGAAAGGAGGAGGAGATCAAAACAAGAAGATAATGCTAGAGGGCTATCTCATATAGTGTAGGTCATATATGGTTAGGAGTTCTTATTCAAAATCCAAGGAAAGACTCTAGTGTGCTTTAAATGTAGAGAGAATAAAGTTGTGATTTGTTATTTTATTAGTTTTGTTTTTACTCACTACAAGGTTTTAATAAATGTAAAACCTTGGCATGAATGAGTTTGTGTAATCTAATGATTGTAAAAGAGGCATTAGAAGGTTTCAGGTAAACTGGTAAATAAGTTCACTTTTCTATTTTTTTGTTTTTAAAATTGCTGTTTCATTATTTTGTACTATTTGAGTCTCTGAATAATAGATTTTACACTGAACCTCCATCAATGTATTTGTCATACTTGTCCCATCTAGATGTGGCATTTATACTCAAAAGAACTCTACTCAACTATTTTAAATAGATAAATTTGTACCTTTTGCAGCAAACTGGATGGAACTGAAGTGATTATGGTATGCACAGTCATAAGGTAAAGAAAGTAACTAGGTGATTTTATTCTTATGCGGAATATAAAGAAACAAAATGACCAAACTGACAACACACACACACACACACACACACACACACACACACTCACACACATATACACACTGGCACCTACCTCTCAGGACTCTAAATGTAAGACAGGGGTTACCAGAGGAAGCAAGTGGGGAGGGCAGAGGGAACTTGAAGTCAAAAGAGCAAAACTGATAGCAATAATGGCATATGATAATTTGTGATTTTAAAGTCACTTCCACCTACTATGTGGTGTAGGAATGGACTTTAACAGACTGAAATGGAAGCAGGAAGATCTCTTAAGGGAATGCTTTCAAAGCAGTTGAGAGTAGAGGAAAAATGATTCATTATGCCTCTCAAAATGACTGTTTCTACCTCTGTATGCGGAATACTTAAAAAATGGTTAAGATTCTTCTATTTGATCAGAAAATAAATTTTAGAGTCCTTCTTATAGTCCCTGATCAATCATTGAATATTTGACAAGTTCTGCCGAGTCTCTATTATGCTATGCTTTTGGTAATTTATCTTTATACACTATTGCCCCAACGCTCATTAATGCTGCATTTGCATTGTCTCTTTTCTTGTAGGCTGCTTCCCATTGTCTCCTAAAGAATATCTGATCATGTCATTTTTCTCCTGTGGAATTTTCCCATTGTAATTCTCTACTCCTTGGATAAATTTTAAATTTGTAAGGCACTCAAATTTTCTTAATATTCTATTTCTAGTACTTTCTACTGTACAGCTTTTTCCCTTATCTTGTTAACCAGTACCATAGTGCTACTTTAGTTTCCTGAAAATGTCTTGACACATACTTTCACATGTGTTTTCCCCTCTGCCTAAAATATTATTCCTAATAGTTCCTTAAACTAAAATCCTAATGATTCTCTAGGACCTAATTTAAATCTCACCTTATACATTAAATTTCCTCAGTCCTTTTTGCTCCTTTTGAACTAACATCAATCCTCTGAATTTTAAATCTTGTTTTGACCTCCATTATACAATCCATAGCACATTTGACTTTTTAAAAGTATTTTAATATTTCTTCTTTTTCAAATCTTTCACATTTTTGTATTGTGGCTTTTTTTAAAAATGACAAAATCTTAATAATTTTTAGTGCACAGTTCGGTACAGGTAAGTATATTTAAACTGATATGAAACAGACTGCCAAAACACTTTCATCTTGCAAATATGAAACTATACACATTAAATAAGACTTACATTTTCCTCTCTCACTTCAGTCCCTGGTAGTTGTCATTCTATTTTCTGTTTCTACGAATTTAATACTTTAGACACTTCATGTAAGTAAAATATTGTGGGAACAAGTGAACATCAAATGAACTAAATCTACCAATTAAATCACCAATTAAAAGGCATAAATTAGTTGGATGGATTAAAAAACAAACATAGGTATATGTTGTTTGCAGGAAAGTCACTTAAGAGACAGGCTTAAAGTGAAGGGATGGCAAAAGGTACTCTAAGACAATGAATGATCTAAGTCAATGAATAATCTGAAAAGGCAGGAGCCACTATACTCACCTCTGATAAAATATACTTCTGGCCAAAAAAAGTTATCAAAAGATAAATGTGGTCATTAAATAATAGCCATAAAGGAATCACTATATAGGAAGGTGTGTCCTCATGACTTAGTTAAGTTTGTAGCTACAGGCAGTATGGTTCACATAAAGTCCAAGGTCCTAGGTTTGCAACAAACGGCTGAGGGAACAACTGAAACTAACAACTAAATAAATAAATAAAAGTATTTCTTCCTTGTCTCTCTGCCTGCCTGCCTACATACTAACTTTCATTTCTGCTTATTCACTATATCTAAAAAACACAACAGAAAGACATAATACTTATTAATATGTGTGTAGTAATAAAGGAGAACCACAATATATCAAGCCAATATTAACAGACCTAAAGGAAGACATTGACACTAACACAATAAAATAGGGAACTTTAACACCCTAGTTACTGTAAGGAAAGATAATTCAGGCAGAAAATCAATAAAGAAACAATGACATCAAACAAAATATTGGAGGATATAAAATTAATAGGCATATAGAGATTATTTCATCTTTAAATAGTAGACTACACATTATTTTCAAGTACCCATGGAATATTCTCAAAGATTGAGCATACATTAGTGCAGAAATAGATTCTCAATAAGTTTACAAAGATACTCATATCTAGCATCTTTTTTGAATCACAATGGCAACAAACTAGAGATCAACCAAAAGAGGAAAGAGGAGAAAACTGTGAAAAAATAGAGAATAAACAACATGTTTTTGAACAATTATTGGGTCAATAAGAAATCAAAGGTGAAATTAAAACATATATGGAGTCAAATGAAAATGAAGACATAACGTACTGCAAACTGTGGGACGCATCAAAGCAGTACTCAGAGGGAAATACATAGTCATATAATCCTATATCAAGAAACAAGAAGAATCACAAAAAAATTAAGTCTTCACTGAAAGGGAGTAGGAAAAGGTAAAAAGAGAACCAGAATCTAGTAAAAGTAAGTAATAATACTACAACAGAATCAAAGAAAGCCATAAAAAAACTTCAAAAATCAAATAAAAATAAGAGCAGTATTTTATAGGATAAGCAAAATAGACAAAGCAATAGTCAGACCATAAAGAAGAAGAGAAATGCAAATAAATAGAAATCATAAATGAGAGAGGAATAATCACAAATGATACTGCAGAAATACAGAGGATCTTAAGAGAAAATATGAACACCTTTATGGCAACAAATTGGATAACTCAGAAGAAATGGACACATTTTTGAAAACATATAAAATATAACATTAAAAAACTAAATGAGGTAGAAATAGAAATCCTGGACCAATTGATCAAGAGTAAGGAAATAGAAAAGATAATTATCTTCCAAAAAATAAAAGGCCCAGATTCGATGGTTTCACTAGTGAATTTACCAACTCTTCAAAGAAGAATTAATACCAACCCTTCTTAAACTCTTCTAAAAAATTGAAGAGAAACTACGGAACACTATTTGTAATGAATGTTCTGTAGAGTAATAGATAGTCCAAGAAAATCTTGAGAAGACACAGATGGACAGGGTCTTTATTGTACTCAGGACAGGGGGTTCAAATGGCAGCAGGTTGGACATATTTTCACTTCCCTAATGGGGTGGGTTGGGCAGGTTTCCGGAAAGCTACTGCCTTCCCCAATGATGGTTGGTCACGTCACTGGTGGGGAGAGGAGATATATTTAAAACAGATATCTGCAGAGAGAGGGTAGTGAGCCATCAGGAACAGTCAAGTGGGCAAGAATAAATAACAGCCAAACAATTAAGGACAGCAGAATTTCAGAGCAGAATATCTTAGGTAGAGTCAGTGTGGGTGGAGGCAGGTGTCATCCCAGAAAGTCCATCTTGTTACATTCAGGTCCATACTCAGTTATGGCCAGGCACTGAGGCCACTTTTGGAGATGGGTCAGGTTCTCACACCACCTCAACATTATCCACTTCACAATATTCACTTCATACTTCCAGGAAGCAAGACCCTGTTTGGGGAAGTGATGTCTGGTTGCAAGATTTTGTGTTCTTGTGGACTAGGCATAACATGAGACTGTCAGGGTAGGGTCTGGAAGTTCACTGACTGAATGGCCCTGGGGCATAGGTTCTCATTTAAGCATCTCAAAGTCTTGTGTGACTGGCCAGTCCACCCCATGTATGAGTGGGTTCATCATTCAGCAGCCCATTGCATCTCAATGACGCCAGCCCATTGGGTTGTAAGGCAGGTGGGATCACTGATTGACATGACAGTTGTCAGCCTCATGGTTGCACTGGCTGTCCTGTATATCTCAATTTTCCATGAAGCCACAGGACTCTAACCTCTTCAGGGGGTCTTCTTCTAATTCTTGGATCCAGAAAAAGACATCTTCAGAGATACATTGTTGCAGTAAGTACTCCAATTGATCATCATTAGCTTTTGCACCACCAAGTTTCTGGTTTACAGTCACATCTTTAGTTTATCCTGTGATAGGGAGAATCATTCTCAGTGTCATAGCTGCTAGACCTGTTAAAGCCTGAGTGACCCACAGGACTTGGTATTCTGCATTAACTTGTGGTTCAGTGAGACATCAATGGGTTTCAACTTTTCCACAGTGAAGATGAAAACCTTATGGTCACCCTTGTGTGTCCTTGCTGTTGCCAGAGCCCCCAGGCATATCTTCCCTGTGTCACATGAAAAATTAGTTTACAGGGTTGGGTATAAAAAATAATTCCCAGGGCTTGTACAATTTGTGTAGAAATTTGGTGACTATGAATGCCCTGTCCTGTTCTTCCTACAACTCCAGGTGATACATTTTAGGCTAACTTATCCAGTGGTTGGACAATTTGAGCCAGGTGTGGAATGAATGTCTTTTAATACCTCAGTGAACTCCGTATTTACTGCAAATGTGTAGGGAGTGTAGGAACAAAACAAGATTATTTGTTATTTACAACTGTGACTGGTAGCCCCTTTGTTTCATTAAAATAGGCAACCCTCATAAATATGACAATTCAGATCCTTGTAGTTTGTTTTGGTATAGTGTCCCTCCCTTCCTCTGTAGGTGCAGCATAAGGATGTTGGGGACTCATTCTTTAAAACTGTAAGTGAATCAGAGGTTAACAGCATACCACCTATACAGTGAAACATTGCAACAGAAGTTAGACTTCCTGTTTCTAATCTGATTGTCTTTGTTTCCTGAAATTGGCAAGACCTTCAAAATGATCATGGACAGAGATGCACAGATAAGCTAATTAACAATTTAATGAACATCCTTGTTTAATTTTGTGATACATAATACTTTAGAATAATTGCCAAAATAACTACTATATCGGAGCATATTAGGCTTCTAGAAATTCTAAATAATTTTAGAACATACCCATTATTATATTTTCATATAAACATACTCTGAGGATAATTATTAACCTGCATTTCCAGAGAGTTTATTATACCAATTAAGTTCAATGTTTCCTATTATAGAGAGAGACTTTCTCCAAAGAGGATATCTTAGGAGCTCTCTGATATTTCTTATATTTTCCTTAAAATTAAATCCCTTATTTAAAATTTGATTTTAGGAAGGTTTGGGAAGACTTGCTAGTACATTAGAGAGGATTTTAACTCCACTTATGCAGAATAATATTTGAACAATTTACCTCATGTAAAACAAAGCAAAATAAAATAAACATTTATTCCATTCTTATCAGTGTGACCCATTAAAATTTCTTGCAAAATGCCTCTTCCACAAATATTTTTCACTTCCACTAACCTTCCTACTATGTTCCAAAATTCATTTAAATTTTACCTTTAATTCTATCTTGAAGACTCCTTTCACTTAAAGACAAAATTACTTCCTTTGATATTTTCCTATTATAAAGAAAAAAAGTCTTTTATTTTCCTTCTTGTTTAGAAAAATCCATTCTCCATGTACTCTTCTTCTTCTCTCATTACTATATGCATTTATCTTCCTGTCCTTTAGCATATGAGAGTCTTAAAAGAAAAATAGGAGATAGGGTACATTTTCCAGCATAGATTATTTATAAATGATAAATGCTTTTTCACAATATAACTTCATCAAGTGGCATGCAATATCTTTATGTAGACCAGACCAATGAATTTAACCTAGCTCTTATTTAGTTTGTTACTATATTTTGATTTCAGTAATAACTTATGAAGTTACCTTCCATGAGTCAATTGGGCACTAATTAAATATGACAATGCCATTTGTAATCTATGACATATACAAAAACAGATGCATATGTAGACACAGACAGAGAGCTTAATTTTACTCTTGAAATTAAGGTAGTCACCTTGGAGTCTTATTTTTATTTTCTTTATAAAAGTCTTGTATTTGATTTTTATTTCCTGTCATGCTGTTTAAAAGAAAACCAAGAGTTAAAGCAGTGGTTTGCAATCTAAAAAAGTGCTCCTTTATTTCCCTTTAAAACTGATGATTAAATTTCAAAAGGAGTTGCAAAAAGAAAATTGCAAGTTTCTTTCCAGTCTGTACTCAGGCCAGTTTGGACTACCGTTTTCTCAGTGAAAAGCATACCAAGGCCTTTTCCCTTTGTTTTTGAATTCACTTCCTAAATTTTGTTTCAGCCTTTTCTTGTTCAAACTATAGGGTTAATGATATTTTTAGGAGCATAGCTGGTGTCAAAAATTGAGGACCAGGCTTCAAAGAATATCAGTCAGCTAGCTTTGATTTTAACTCATTGACTTCACCCTGTGCCCAGATTTTCTCCAATGCAGCACAGACCTCTGTGTCCTGGAGTTAAGTTGACTCCCAGGTATTCTATCTACTCTTTAAACATGCAAGTCTTCCTCCTGGAAACTTGTAGCCTTTTTCAGTCAGGAAGTAAGGACTTGTATCAGATGTCCCTGTGTCTTAATAGGGTGCTGATTGACAGGTAACTTAGGCCTATTTTAAATGACAACCAAGCATTTGTCAGAAAGGGCATATAGTAAGGCCAGTCCACTGAAGTCACTGTCTGCCTAGCCATTTTAATGTTGTTCCTCTGTACATTCTAAGTGCTTCTCCAGACTTGCTTTGTGGTCAGCCTGGCTGGGACACATGTTTGTGAACCTGAGCTTTCACTACCAACTCTGCTCTAGTGGCCTCCACAACTGCCTGCCACAGGGGCCAAGCCACAGCAGCAATGGCAACCCGGATGTTCTTTCTTTTCTCCACGCACTCTTTTCATACATCAGGCAATGTCATGAGTAGACCCTGTACTGTGAAGAGGGCATCCCTCCAATCACACGGTGGCCCCCAGCTATCCACAATATGTCCACATGGAAACACGTATATCTGCTTGTCCTCCCAGCTTTCCCCCAAATGTATATCCACCTTGCCCTGTTCATTGGAAGACCATGTACTATCCTGTTGACCACGCCAATAATTATTCAAGGGTTCAAGTTTTGGCAGAGTAATGCCCTGCCTAGTAGACAGAGGAAATCATGAGAAAACATGGGCAGCCAAGGACATGGCCTTTATTGTACTTATGATAGGGGTTTCCAACAGTGGCAGGTTGGCATATATCTACCTCCCTAATGGTGCTTGGTTGAACATATTTCTGGAAAGCTACCAACTTCCCCAAGGATGGTCAGTTGGGAAAATTACTGAGCCATTAATGGGGAGAGGGACTCTTTTAAAAGGGATATCATCAAAGGAAGGATAGCAAATGGGCAAGAACATCCAAGAGGGTAAGAATAAATAACAGCCAAATAGGTAAGAAAGCAGAATTTCAGAGCAGAATATCTTGGGTACAGTCAGAGTAGGTGTAGACAGTTATTGACCCAGAAAGCCCATCTTGTCATATTTAGGTCCATGCTCAGTGCTGGACAGTCACAGAGCCCACTTTCAAGGTTGGGGATAGGTCATGTTCTCATGTCACCCCATAGATCCAACATTACTCTGATTCCAAAACTGGAGATATCATGAAAAAAAGAAAATTGCAAGCCCATAATTTTGATGAATGTTTATACCAAAATCTCAACAAAATGCTAGCAAATATTTTTTAACTCACTAGCAAATCTAATTCATTCATTAAATGAATCACACAGCAAAATCAAATGAGATTTATTCCAGAGACATAAGGATAGTTTGGCATGCACAGTTAGTAAATGTGATATACTGCATCAACAAAAGGATAACCTCAATAGACATAAAAAAAGCATTTGATAAGATTCAATACCTTTTTATGTTAAAAATTATCAAAAGGGTATAAATGGGATGAACTTCAAAATAGTAAAGGCGATATAGATGACAAATCCATAGTCAACGTCATACTCAATGGAAAGAAACTGAAAGATTTTTCTTTAAGATGAGGAACAAGGCAAAGATATCCACTCTTACCACTACTATTTAATATATAGTTGGAGGTCATGACCAGTGCAAGCAGATAAGAAAAAGGAGTAAGTTGGAAAAGAAGAAGTGAAGTTATTTCTACTTGCAGAAAAAAACGAAAATCTCTGGTAAAGGCTCCTATAAGAAGCTGCTACAAACAATAAACAAATTCAGTAAAGTGTCAGGCTATTAACTTAATATACAGAAATACGTTGCATTTCTGTATGCAAGAACAAACTTTTGGAAAGAAATAAGAAAAATAATCCAATTTCTAATGGCATCAAAAATAATTAAATACCTTGAAATAAGTTTAACCAAAGAAGTGAAAGACCTGTACTCTGAAACTATAAGACATTGTTAAAGGAAATAAAGGAGCGCCTAGTGGTATGGCTGTTTGATCTGCCCCCTTGGACTGAGGACTCTCCACATACATCCCAAGGACCTGGGTTCGCATCCTGGATTTAGGGGAAAAAAGCAGAGAAAAAACATTTTTGGGTACTTTCATACAGATGATTCTTGAATTTCACACCAAGATACAACTCATAAAAGCAAAAGGGAAATTATATTGCACCAACATTTTAGTAATGCTTAATGAAAAACTCTAAGAGAATAAAAATGTAAGATATAGACTAGGGGGAAATATTAATAAATTAATGAGGGCAAAACCTTTAATCTAGAATTCATATTAACAAAATGTTATAAATTCAACAATGAGAAAAAGCAAAGTAACCCAACAAAATATAAAAGACAAAGGGTTTGGATACTTCATCAAATATATAAGTATGGCAAATAAACATACACAAATAAGTTCAATTATTAATCATTAAGAAAATCACTATGATAAGATGCCACTATATGTCTATTAGAGAGACAAAAAATGGTGCTGATTGGATTCCGAAACAACTAAGACAATCAGTTTGGTTCTGGAATGCAAAATGGCAATCATTTTGAAAAACAATTTGGTATTTTCTTATAATATTAAGCATATATTTAATATATTACTGGATGATCCACATCTGAATATTTAACCAAGAAAAATAAAAACTTACCTGTGAAAACCTGCACATTGATGCTTATAGCAACTTTTTTATAACTGAAGTTCCTTCATTGATCAGATAGAGAATATTCCCTATATCCATACGATGGATATCCATAAAACAGAATACTATTAAGAAATAACATGGATAGATCTTAATACATTATATAAGTGGAAAAATTCCAGTTTGAAAGAGTACATGGTGCAGTAAAGTAGGCATCAGGACTAGATTTTCACTGCTATGGTATGCATCACTTCTAAATATGCTCTGATTCACTTTCTCCTTAGAATGTTGGATTGCAGGTAGTGATTTTCACTCCAGGGAACTGAAAGTCATTGGGAGGTCTCTATGATGTTATATACTCAGGTCAGGATTCTAGTAATTGTCCTGTACACAAAACATCCTCACATGAAAAAAAAAAAGGCAACATTCTTATCGAGTAGTCTAAGGTAGTAAAAAAAAAACCGGTGTGTCCTGGCTTCCTAATCTGTGAGGGCTCTGTTAGTTCTATAATCTAATGAATTCTGTAATTTCTCAAAAATACTCAAATCAAGATTAAAAAGTTTTATTCTGCTCATTACATTCAAAGATAAAATAAAAAGTATAATTCTATAGTTAAACAGAATTAATGACAATATTAATTAAAGTAAACTTATTGCCAGTCCCAGTTATATGATAATATATTTGTCAAAACTCATGGAATTTTAGAACAAAAATGTATTTTAGTGGATACAAATTCAAAGCATATTTTGAAAATGTGAACTCTCATAAGCATTTGCAGTTTCAGTTTCTTAAAATGCACCTTTCAAGACTTATCTATCTTTTCTTATGCATTCTATCACTCCCATTTTCTTGCTTATTTCCTTTCTTTATTTTCCTTGATACACTTCATATTCTTTATGTAAACATTTTTTTATCAACTTAATAGCATACTATTCTAGTCCTAAGTTATGGATTGAAGCATCTCTGTTTGATAAATGTTAGTTAATTCAGTTTTTATATGTCTGAGAAATTAATGAGCCAATAAAAAGAATGATATACTCTGGTGGAGTAGAAGTTCGGTCAGCCGCCTTATGCCTGCACAATCCAAGTGTCCCATGGACCAGGGTTCACACCCAGGGTCTGGGAGATAACAACCAAGATATGCAACTAAATAAAATGAAAAAGTAAAGAGCTTCTATCACCTCTCTCTTCTTGCCTGCCTTCCTCTGCTCACCTTCATTTATGCCTACAACTTTTCTTAAAAAAAAAAAAAAAAGGATTGTGTTTGGGGAGAAATATGCACTTTTTGAATGCTAAAAGAATTATCTTGAAGTTGTAAAATCTATTTAAGGATAGAGAAGATATATAAGCTTACAAATTATTTGCAAATGCATTTTAACTTCTAATGATTATGATTTCATAATGTTTTCATACAGATTTAATGTAGGCAGCAATGAAATAATTTTATTAGATGTAAAAAAGATACATCTGTCTAATTCAAATTGATTTGTTCCAAATATTACTGAGCTGGTATTTTATAAACTGATAAGAAATAAGAGAAACTTTATTTCTTAATAAGCTAAGAGTAAAAAAAGGAAAATAAAATAACAAAATTCAGAAAAAGCAATTTGTTTTTAATTGAGTAAAAAGTTTGGATGTTATTGAAGAAATCATTATAGAAGAAGCAGAGGATCTGGAATGATATAAAATTGCAATGTGTAGAAAGAAAGGAATAATAATAGAAATATATAGGAGGTTAAAGCATAAGGATGTATTTATTGAAGAGCTGATTTTATTATTTTACAAGAGTAGATGAATTGTATTATTAATTGAAATGTAAAAATTAGAAAATTAGTCCAGTAATGTATTGAATTATTAGTTTCTTTTTAAAGTCACACATTGGTTGATTTTGATAAATATATGTGCTATAAAGACAAAGATGATGGCCACTGGCAGATACATGTAACTTTCTGAAACAACATAAAGATCAGTATCAGGGATACAGATTTGAAGGAACCTACTTATATGTGAGAAAATATATAAATAGGTAATGATTGATAGATATCTTTCTCCATAAATCTCTATCTTAACCTCTATCTTTATATCTAATCTATTCATCCATATATACTTTTATTTCTATCATCTCTATAGCATCAAAGCCTATAAAACATGTATATAGTAGTCAAGGCAGAAATTGGAATGAAAAGGCATATTGTCAGATAATAAGAGAGCCAAAGACACTTGGAATGGAGTGGGGTTGAACCTCAGAAGGAATTTACTTTAACATGATAGAAAAATTCAGTGGGTGAAGATTTAGAAATGTAATATTTAGGTATACCTGGGTGGCCTAGTGGATAAGGTCACCAGACATAGTCCACATACATCCCAAGGACATATGTTGGAGACCTGGTACAAGAGGGAACAACCAGAATGACCAAGATGGACAACTAGATGGAAAGAATAGAGTGCTTCTTTCTCCCTTCTCTTTCTTCTTACCTAACTGTTTGTCTTTGTTCTCACCTACATCTTTCCTTAAAAAAATGCGACATTTAAAATTTTCTTTATTAAGAATAATAGTATTCATTCGAGAATTAAAATAATATGCTAAAGATAAATTCTCTAAATTTATAGTACCATAAGATCTGAACTTTTGCATAGCTTTGTGTAGCCACATTTAGCTTTGAAGATGTTAAAATAAAAAGATATGGTTGTATTTGTCTAGTTTTATATTCATACTGACTTATGTGAAAGTTAATACAAAAACATTAGAATACATACGAGATACAAGTTATTAACTTATTAAATAAAAACTTGATGGAGAGACTGAAATAAAATTAGAGTAACTCAATTATTCAAAATCCCTATTTGCTAATTAAGAAGAAAAATATAAATGAGCATGACTTAACTGAAAGATATCATATTTATAGTAAGCAGTGGAATAGCAATAGGCCAAAGTATTGAATTAAATTAAAGCAATTCCATATGCTAATCAATTCAAAAATTATAGAAGAATAGAGGAAGTTTTCCTTATACCTCTGGGTTCTCAGACTGGTAGAACTATCAGATTAACTTCAGATTGGTACAAGAAAAGAATAAATTTAACTATGTATGTATGGAGAATCTACATGGATGTGTATTCTAAAGCCAAAGGGGGAAAATGAGGGTATATATGTAGTGGGATAGGGGTTTAGGGCTTCAAGGAGGGAGGAGGAGGACTCACATGCTGAGGAGAGGGTGATTTGACAAAGGAAATATCCTCTGTAATTAGATGTTTTCCCTGTCAAATGGATAGATCTCACAGACAGAAAGGTTATTTTTGATAAAAACCCTAGGTCTAGGGTATACTCCCAGTTTTCAAACTTCTTTCTAGTTAAGGGAGTGATAAAAGTTTCTTGTGAAACTGCAGAGTTTAAAGTGACCTCAGCTCAAAATAATCCATATGCTAATGTGAGACATCTTGAGAGCTATCCCTCACAATACTACAATAATGATTATATGACAAAGAGTTGAATTTTATTTGAAGTGAAGAACTTAATAACCTTAAACCTGCATAATTATATAATGCAATGTTCCTTCAGTAAAATTAATTTTCTTTTTTAAAGGAAAGTTGCAGGCAGGAATGAAGGTGATTAGGTAAGCAAGAAGGAAGAGAGAGGAGGAAGAAGCAGTTTATTCTGTTTTCATTTAGTTGTTCACACTGCTTGTTTCTCCCTAACCCCGGAATCTGAAACCAGGGTTATGTGGTATGTGTCCTTTAGAGGTGATTGACCTAACCACTGCTCTACCAGGGTATACTGGTAAAATAAGTTTTTATAAAAATAATAATGCTTTAGAGTCTGTGGTACTGGAAAATGTAATGTGTATTAATATTAAATTCCTCTAGGACTATCACACAGATAAATTGTAAGTGAATAGGAAAGTTAGGTATTTGAACTTTCCTCTGAGCATTTCCTCCTTATCTAATTAAGAGGGGACAGAATATGCTACTCACCAAATATGCCACTTGAGCATGTGGATTGTTTTGCGCTAAAGGCAATTAGGACCTAGGTGACACAGAAAAGGGTTCTATTTTTGTTATTGGCTTTTTGCCTCTCCCTTTGTTAGAAGACCAGGAAGACAGCTAATACCAGAAATAACTTTTGACTTTTGATACCAGAAATATTTGTCTGCATGACATAAAATCTGTTTATCAAATGTTTTTTCTTCTCTTCGAAGTCCTAGACTCCTGTTCCCTTCTCTTTAGCTTAGGATATCATACAAGCCTCGATTACCTGACTGGAAGTCTCAGATCTTTGTGGTTCCCAGATATACAAAATTAAAGTTTATTTTTCTCTTGTTAATCTATGTCAAGTTGATTATTAGACCACTCAAAGAACTTAGAAGGGAAGAAAGGCAAAGTAGTTCTTTCCTTTAAGATGAAGGTCATGGTCACCTTTAAGATCCAGGAAGTTTACAGGACACCTTGGGTAGGGGGGAGCTCCTGCTTCATTATTTATATTCTCAGTAATTTCATAGGTAAATTCTTACAATTAAAATAAGAATCTGGGTGTTCATTCCCAGTATGATTCCCTGTTCTCTTCAAAACAATAAGGATGCCACTACACAGGGTTATAAAAATCATAAAGATTTATGAAGATTATGACAAGGTATAAAATGAATGTGATAAATCATACTGACAAAGTGTAGAAGTAGTATTAGATATTATTTTGCTATGATTAATACTTTTGTTATTATTCAGAGGGCAAAAGTGACAATAACATTATCTAAAAGTGATAACTGGATATTGTGGAATATTTATTGCCTCTATATTGATTGGTCCATTAAGTTATTCCTTAAAGATCTTTTGCACAGGGCATGATTACATTGTTAAGCTGATATTAAAAACTAAAATACATGATGAAATGTCAGGGAAAAAAATCATTCATTGGGGAGTTACTATGAAGAGTAAAACCAAGGAGTCACTTTTCTCTGGGATAATTTTGTTAACTTTGCTATGTTTTGAGAAAAATAAAAGCAACTATCATTCTTTTCCGGGTGTGGAAAGATGGAGGTGGCTAAGACATCCCTGAATACTACAAGCATGAACTCTGACCTCCTCTAGAACTCCTCAGTCAGTCTTTCTTTCTCTCTCTCTCTCTCAATCGCTCTGAAAATCTTGGGGGAATTTTACAGCCCTGGAGAAACATCTTCAATTGTGGGAGCCTTGGGGAATAACCGTGCTCATTACCCTTCGGAGGAGGTCTGAGGAGGCATTTGGAGGAGCTTAGGAAATAAAAGCCCTTATTTGAGAAGTGGCACTGGTTTTTCTAAGTCAACATCAGACTACCTAAAAATCCTTTTCCACATAGGGTGAAACTCAACAAGAAGGTAAGTTTTAGAAAAAGATGAGAGGATAAACTTGACTTATCAACAAAATATTTTTAAGATATAATCATTGAAGTTATTAATTGTCCCTCAATCACTTTTTTAAGATCCCCTTGATCACTCATTTGACCTTCATTCTCCAATCCAAACACTGGTGTCCTTGTGTTCTTGCCCTCTTTATCACTCTCATGAGTTTTAAGGGAAGTAAGTGAACAAACATCTTTAACCATGCAGTCACCTTTTTTTCTAGATAGAAATCTGATCCCCTATAGCAAACATTGTTTTAAGTGAACAGGGAACTCCCAATCACTGGAACTATTCTAGGCAGAAGGTAAGTGTCACTCTATTGATATTGCATGAGTATTTCTGCTAGACTTTGTACTTTAAAATTTCCGTTCATCTAGAATCCTAGCATTATTGGAATTAGGGAATATTCCCTTTGAGAAAGAAATTTGTAGCTCTTGCCTCATGTGAATGGTGGTTACAATTAATTTCTGTATCAGGTGTTTTTATTTTTCTTCTTGTTTTCTCAAGGCCTCCTTATTCAGCATGCTTCTGGTAATGAAGAGTGAACTTCTCTTTCTAAAGACAGTCCAAATTTTAAACTATTGTCTATAAATATCCTGGAATGTCTGGTAATCTGGAAGTTTTCCTTATGTTTAAAGCAAATGGAATTGTATTTTTTTCTAATTTCCTGGTACATAATAGAGAAATTTTGCATTTATTTTATTGTTGCTCATTCTTACAGTCTAGGATGTGTAGTGAAAATATATAGCTTGTGGTAGCCTAAGAGGGAAATACAGAACACTTAGCTTGTTTTTCCATAAAAACAAGTGGGGCTGTGTGGACAGCAAAGAGTCAAGGCCAGATGAAACTTTCAGAGGAAGTATTAAGAGCCTAATCCTCAGGTGATAGACTTGAACTACTATCAGTTTTCTAGATCCTGCACAAATATTAAAACACAACATCTAAAAACCTATATTTGAGAGTATGTTGTTCAAGAGATGCAGTTTTGACTTGGTCTTTCTAAATTAAATGTTTAAGCTCTCATTTCCCTTAGATGTAATTTCCTCAACAAGACTGTCTTTCTCCCTCTCTATGCATCTGTTTGGCTACTAACCAGGTATTTGATACAGAGCAAGTTACGTTATTTACCTAGGCTTCAGTTTCTTTCTTAGAAAACACAACATAGATTGACCTTTACTTCTGCTATTCTTCGGATTTCTTTTTTTTTCTGTCTTTCTAATTTCTTTTCTCCTCTTGTATTTCTCCCACCTTACTCTATTTCTTCTTCTCACTTGTCTACTTCTTAAAATTTTCTCTCATATCTATAATTTATTACATTTGAAAAACAATAAACATGTGCTTTCTCAAAAATTACTGGCATATGTATAAAGATTAAATCTCAACAGTTTACTATATGGACATAAAATGTATGCTGGAAATATAATTATCAGATTATATATTTGAACCAACATTTTGTTTTCTTAAGAGAAATGAAAAGATGGATATTTTACAAAAATTGAGAAAACACTCTGACTAAAATTGCATGAACATTAAGATTCTTACATGGAGACTCTTGGGTTTTTGATTAAAAAATGTTTATGGTTTTCATTAATTAAGAGAATGAGTAAGCTAGAAATGTAGATATAGCCTGGGGGAGAGTGACTCAATAATAGAACAGAGGATAAATTTGTTAAAATTACAAAGCATATAAAATTAATTGTGATCTATGCTGAAAGACGAAAAATCTATCAGGATGATGAGCACTAGCCAATAAATCCAAATAAACAAAACACACAAAAGAAACAAATGAAAAACTTGACATAAACACTGAGATCTCTATAGATGGAGAATACTTTTTATTCCAAGTAACCATGATACACACTATACATTTTGTTTTCTAAATCCTTTGCATATTTATTATTCACACTGGTAGTTAGTACTTGGGGTAGATACTATGATTGTTGGTGTATTTTATATGAAAGGCTGCATTGAAGAGTAAAGGGAATAGACATCTGATCACATTTGTGGACCTAGAATGCACATTCTTATCACTACATTGTTTCTTATTTAACCTGATTTCAGTCAATCTGTGAAGAAAATTATAAGGGTGTTAAGACTGAGAGTATACTATACCTCTGACTGGAATTCATGTCTGAAGGAAAATGACCCCATTGGTTGGTCTTTTAGAATAAATTTCTTTAGACATTTTGACAATATGAGCATGCCTTCTAGATTTCCATAGGGTCTCAATGCTGACTCCATCAGATTGTAACATGTCACTATGAATGATCTTTGTGCCTTAGCAACAGATTACCAGATCACCGTGATCCTGAAAAAGATGGCAGGTGAATGCTGGAGGATTTCATTTCCTTTGGACAAATGAGTCATTCTGAACAAAAGAAAGGTTGTTATTGCTTTCCTACATGTAATTTACTCACCCTTCTACTAAGATTTTGCTAGATTAGAGATTAAAGACACATTTTATCTTCTATAATTAGAAGTGTTTGTCTGAGGTTCCTGGATTGAGAATGATTTTTGAGACCGTGTGAAGTTTCAGGGAAAAAGAAGGAAGATCATGTTCAAATAGAACACAAGCATATGTACTGGATATTTTTGTCCCTTCTCTAGGTACAAGATCTATTGTCTGATGACAGGTCTAGACTTAAGAAGTATGATGGGTAGGTATGGCTTCTTTTGGGGGTAATCAAACAATTCATATTTTACATTGACTGATTTAATTGTGATGTCCTCAGCTTCTGACTCAACATCTTGTAAACTATTAATTTGAAGAGAGGAGAAAGGACAGAAGAGTCAGAAACTGTTTTACCTAATGATTGGCACTATAAGGTGTACTTTAAAAAGAATGCAACTTATTTGTATTTGGGTGAATGTTTTTCTCCTGGGCCATGTAACTCCCTCAACAGGATATAGTTTAGAACAGCAATTTGAAAGGTTTAGTCCTGATTATACAACCCCACCAAAACATGTTAAAACAAAGTGATTCCACTCACAGAGATGTTAGATTCTAATATATCGTCACTCCTTGTCACTGCGTTTTTAGGAAACCACCCCTCAGTATCCAACAAGCTTCCTTCCCGTGCCTATGTTCATGGCAGACAATAACCATTCCTACTTCCAACACTTTTACTTTATCTTAACTGGAATTCCAGGGCTTGAAGACAAGTATTACTGGATGGCATTCCCACTGGGTGCTATATATGCCATTGCCCTCTTCGGTAATGGTGTCATCATATCTACCATCAAGTCTGAATCATCGCTGCATATTCCTATGTACTACTTTCTGTGTATGCTGGCCTTGGCAGATATGGGACTTGCACTTTGTACTTTGCCTTCTATGTTAGGCATATTCTGGTTTAACTACAAGTTCATTGCTTTTGATGCTTGCCTTGTTCAGATGTACTTCATCCACACCTTCTCGGCCATTGAATCTGGTGTGCTCGTGGCCATGGCCTTTGATCGGGTTATAGCAATCGGGAACCCACTCAGGTATAGCACCATACTAACCAATGGTGTGGTCTGCAGAACAGGGGCAGCTATCTTGACAAGGGCCATCTGCGTGGTCTTCCCTGTGCCTTTCCTCATCAAGCGGCTTCCCTTCTACCATTCCAATATCCTCTCCCACTCCTTCTGCCTCCACCAAGATGTCATGCGCCTTGCCTGTGCCAGCACCAGAGTCAACAGTCTCTATGGTCTTATTGCTGTCATCTTCACCAAAGGTTCTGACTCCCTCTCCATCCTTCTCTCCTACTTTTTTATACTCCGAACAGTAATGGCTATTACCTCAGGGGAGGGCCGAATGAAGGCACTCAACACCTGTGTTTCACATATATGTGCTGTTCTGATCTTCTATGTGCCACTCATTGGGGTATCTGTCATTCATCGTTTTGGAAAGCACCTTTCACCACTGACTCATGCCCTGATGGCTAATGCTTACCTCCTTGTACCCCCTGTGTTAAACCCCATAGTCTATACGGTAAGGACCAAGGAGATACAAAGGAAAATCATCCAGATATTTACTCGAAGTAAGATCTCTGCAGAGAGTTAAGTTTGACTATTTTGAGTGGAGAGGACTCTATTCTGTAAAAGATATAAGTATAAGAAATAAAAATTTCTATTTTTTCACATTTCTGTGTGTTTTGAATTGGGCAGAGAGATATTTCTAGTCTCAGAGCATGCTTTCCTTTTCCTGTGTCAATTATCCTTTGTCTAGTATAGAAAGTGTGGCATGTTGTAGGAGCTGTTCAATGCACTGTCTTGAAACACTGCATTTATGAGTCGTCATATAATACTTGAAGGCAAAGGATATTTCTGATTCCATTTTAATAACACTTTTGTACAGAAATAAGCCGTGAGTTGTATGCCTTTCAAATTAAAGCTCATTAAAATAATTTATCATTTTAGCTCAATAGGTAGAAATGACCTCCATTAAGTTAATAGGGAAAAATGAACAATACTCATTAAATTATGAGAACACTTAAGAATAATACATTATTAAAATAAAATAGGAGTCAGAGATATAATCAAATTTTAGGGTTAGGAATAGAAATGCATACTGCTGAGCAGAGACCAAAACTGTTGCATAACTTGGGAGCAAAAGATTAAAGGTGAATTTTAGTTCTTTCATATGTGACTTTAGGTACTCTCATAGCAGTCTCTTAACTGCAGTTTCTTTTGAAAATGGTAATATCACATGACATCCAGTGTTGTTAATGAATTAAATTTAATTATATGCAATTATTCATACACTCTAAAGTGTTACTCAACAACATGTAAGAATTGTTCAAAAATATCTAACATAAGAGAATAAGATAACTCAGTAAAATACACATTGTCAGAGTCTTTTAATGTTATCTTTCTTGATCATTATTGTACATATATGAAGGAGAGGGTCGTGAGCTGTTAAAAGTTGAAAATATAAAGTCACAA
The DNA here is from genome assembly GCA_004363575.1 of Solenodon paradoxus. Classification (NCBI taxonomy): domain Eukaryota; kingdom Metazoa; phylum Chordata; class Mammalia; order Eulipotyphla; family Solenodontidae; genus Solenodon; species Solenodon paradoxus. The sequence goes on from RJWH01000928.1 coordinate 73,237, forward strand.
AGTTATTCACATGCTTGGTCAAGACTCAATGAGGCAAATTTCCTGGATAATTTTGGACCCTATATATAGCATTGGAGATAGATGAGTTAGGTAGAGAGGGGAAGACTAACATAGAATCTTTTATATATTAATATATGTTTGTATAGTTTAAAGAATCATTATGAATTTTATTTGATGAAAATATTAATATAAGAAATAGAACAGAGGCACATATATATGTACATATATATAAGTATGTATACTGAATTGCTTACTTAAATCCCTTTCTCATTCTCAGAATAACTTTTTTCTAATATATGAACTATCTGTTTGTTAAAATCTAGCACAAAATATATGTTGTAACTTGAGAGGCTTCATTGTTGATTAAGTCATTAGCTATTCATTTACTTTAGGCTCAACTCTAGTCTAACTTTCAATAAGACTAGATATGTAAGAATAAATTATTTTTGTTAAATTTTCTTTTTTATTTAAATACTGATTTCAGGTTCACGAATCCTTATTGAACTAATCTCAAATAGGTTCTTAAAATAAACTTTATTTTCCTTGTCATAACTCTGTAAGAAACAAAGTATATTGCAGACACTTAACAAAATGATATATTATTAATATGTTATTTAAAGATGTTTAGGGCTTCAAGGTGAAAGTTAAACTCTATTATTTCTGGAAGGACTGAAGAGTTTGCTTACATATCACAGTTTTGGGTCTGGAACAGAGATCGCCACCACCCCAGAGACATTTCCACTGTTAAGAGACTAGGTCCCAATCTGTTCTTTCCAACATGGAGAGAAAAGTCCTAGAAGAACAGTAATGTGACTAACATGCTCAGGGAACAAACAATTCTCTCTGGGGTTTTGGGTCTTGAGTGTTTTTACTTATATGTGCTGCTTGAAGTTTAATATAAGGCAAATGTGGTCATGTGTGTGTGTGTAAATCACACTGCACATTTTAGAGACAAGTAGAAATATTCCTTATAGCCATTATGTTTGGTACTTTATTTGTATGAATACTGACCTTAGAAACAAGTGCAGTGGAGGAGAGTTTGTGGGTTTCCCTGTGTCTCTTTTCTGTCTCCTTTATTTTTTTCTTTAAAGATGAAGATAATGAAAACTACTGCGAAGTAGCATCAGCAATAATAGTAATAGCTACTAAATATTAACCACAATAACTGGTATTATAGATATTTTCTCATTAATCCCAGAATTAACTTTGTGAGTGAACATATTGAGATAAGGTTGTAGATGTCCTATACCCCTGAGTTTAAGACTTTTCTGTGTCACTTAATATCTGTGTGATACAGGCAATTATTTAATACTCATTGTTCTAATCTCTACATCTGGAAAGAGAATTCTTTATTTGTTCAGTTATGGAGATTAAAGGAGTTAATGCACATACAGCTTGTCCCTGGACCTGTAAGTATTTGATAAGTGACTTGGTATTATTATTATTATTTTCAATTGACAAGAACACTGAGACACAAAAGATTCATGTCTCTTGATCAAGTTTGTTGTAGCAAGTAAGCAGCACTGTCACATCTGGAAACAACATCATTACTCTATCTCTGCAGTCTGAGGAAAGACCTACATATTAAAATGAATATTGTTGGCATAATTTCTTCTCTTGTTAAACAATAACAAAAAAGATAACAATATGACTGATAAACATAACACAAAATCCTCAAAGGATTCTCTAGCTGTTAAATTTACTACCATGATATATATATAATAGCACATTTCCAAGAGTAAACATCACAAATAATTGAATTTAGAGCCTGTCAGTTTCTTAAGATTAAAATCTAGAAACTGGTATGCTATCACTTTTGTCATCATCTATAGGTCACTTAGAGAAGCCAGATTCAAGAGAAGCATATGTAGATTTCACCTTTCAGAAGAAGATGTGTCAAAAAATATTAGGAGCCAAGTTTTAAATCACCACAATCTTCCCTCTGGCCAAAAAATGATACACATTTTCCCACATGTGAAATACATCTCCATTTTCTCAAGACCACAAAAAATTTTCATACAATTACCACGTCAGACTCAGGCTCCAGGACAAATTGCTCATCTAAATCAGTTCTAGATATGATGAGCTTCCTAAGGTGTGGTTCCTCAGCTATAACTGCTCAAGTGATTCTTAATGTGAACTCCTGTATATTTGAGAGGCACATTAACTTCCCCACACAGGACCAACACAATGATGAGCTCATAGAATAGTTACTGAATGTGCTCTCACTCAAGTAGGGCAAAATGAGGCACAAAGCAATGATGACTTCACAGCAGTTCTGTGTTCAACAGGGCATTACTGGTTCCTTGAGACTGGTTCTTCAGGACTCTGGGTCTGCTCTCCAGCTTATTTCTACTATGAAAACCATTTTTCTATACATGAACAGATGTATGTGCCTGCTTCTTTCACAGAAGCATTTGATGTGCTAGAAAACTCTTATTTTTAAATATCTCTCCTTCTTTTAGTTTAAGCTTAAATATAATTTAAAAACTTTGTTTTGAATAATTTAGCAATTTTCTGTTAGCCAAAAGTTAAAATTCAGCATTTTTGAAAGATATCTTTTTCTTTCTTGAGCTCCTGATGAGGATACTCCTTAAAATCCCCAGAGATCCTGTGGCTTAACAGAGAACACTTGTAAGGCACAGCTTTCAGCTCTATTGAGGGTCTTTTATCTATCTTAAAAAGTTCAATTTGGTTCCCTCCTAATTCAAATATTTAAGCAAAGGGTCTTGTCCTATGCAGAATTTTTCTTTGCCTGAAAATCATTGTTTCATTTCTTTTTTTTTTTTCACTTAAAACAGTTAATTAACTTGAGTACTAGATTAAAAATTAGTTGCACTCTTGGTTCAGTTATATTTCCTCCTAATGTTCTTAAAAACTAACAAGTACCCTCCTTTAAGAAAACTCATATCTTTCATTTTACATTTTACTATACATTTTACAATAGGCAGTTAGAAGAAACCAAAAAATATCTTCAACACTCTGCCTAAACATCTTGGTCAAATCATTGATGCCATTGAATGGACTTCCTATTTTCCACAGTATTACAGGTGATATTGTCAAAATTTTCATCACATCATAACTACAGAATCTTCTTTTCTCCAAATTTCATTGACAATTCTCTTTAACTCTCACTGACAGCCTCCTTAAGGACATAGAGACTTCTGTTAACACTGACCTCTGTGTCTTTCACCTACACTCTTCTCCCGATTCTTAAAGCTTTTTCAAACAATCTCATTATATTCTCCTGCTTCCACTCACTGCTTCTCCCAGGGCCACAACCAAAAGTTGTTTCTGTTATAGTTTGTTATGTTTCTGTTACAGTAGAATCCCGAAACTGAGTATATAGAGAACCAGAATGACCTGTGCTGGATCTTCACCCACATGCCTTGCTCATCCTTGCTTTTCACCAGGTATTTATAATTTGACAGTTTGACTGCTTACCATGCTCACATTCTACATCTCACATGTTATCTTATGTCCTTATGATGTGTTCTTTCTCCTTTGGAACTGACAGATGATCTGTTTTCATTTGTTTAATCTTCACACTATAGACAATGTAGCTTCGAGGCAGAAGAAAATTAAATTGAAAAAAGGGAAGAGAAGGCAGAAGTAGGAAATATGGTAAGTGCCATGAAATCAGCAAAGAGATGAAAAGGCAGAAAATTGCAGATATATGTAATTTACTCATATAAGTCAAGCAGATTTAAAATTGAAGAGAAATATTTTATTTGTCATGAAAAAGAGATCTGAGCTGTGGAAAATATAATTGCCTTGTAACAATGGAGACAAAAGGAAGACTGCAGGAGCTAGAGAAGGGATTACACCTAGAGTATGTGTATGTACACAGATTTCTAGTAGAGAAATTATATTTTTTGATGTTGACACATCAAATTTATTAGTTAATAAGAGAATAATGACATTCTATGGGTGCTTTCACCTAATTGCCTCTGGTATCACAGTATTTAAGCATTATAAACAGACTCCATGGTGGTTGATTTTCCTCCTTAGTTTAGAGTGTTAGTTTTCAAGTTTTGGGTTATGAATATGTATACAAAAAGTAAAAAGGGAATACTCACTGATATATTTATATTCTATGCATATTCAGAAAGTATAGATATGTACTACTGTATTAATATATTACATATATAGCTACACATTAAGAAAAATAAGCATGTCTAAGAATGAGATCAACTTCAATACAATAAAAGTTATTATTATTTTCTCTTTATAGTTCAATTGAAAATGTGTCCTGTTTGGGGCTAATGATTTTCATTTTAATTATCTATTTATTTTAATTTTAATGTATCATAACATAACATAGGTTTCAGGCATACATTATTGAAAATCAACATCTGTGTATAATATATTGTTTGTCACCAACAGTTCAATTTTATCCTTTACCTTATAATAGACCCCCTTTTCCCCTTATTTAGGTAGCATCATTATTGAGTCCTTGGTTAATGTTTGCATTCAACATGAGCAAAAAATTTTCAAATCGCTTTCACTGAAAATAAAATCTCTATATAAATCTTGCAAATTTAGCCTTAATCTGCCTTTGTCTCGTTTCACTTCTGTAAGCTTAGTCTATTAAGGTTTCAACAATAGTAGTGACCATGTTATCTCTTATGCATCTATATCTTAGAACCACTGACTTGTTCTCTCTCCATGGAATTTGCTTGAAAGATAGGAAACCCTGAGATATGGGTTGTCTCAATTCATAGGCTTTAGAATTAACAGACCTAAATATGAATCTAGCTCTGTTGTTTAGAAATTGTATGTCCTGTAGCAAGTTACTAAAATTTTCTAAATCTCATTTCCTTCCTGTGCAAAATTTGATAACATTTATTCACAAAAGATATTGGAAGAATCTATTAAGATAACCTATAAAGGCAGTTAATATTAATAAGCAAATGTTACATTATAATGTAATTCCTACTTGTTTTGTAATTGAATTCATATTTCCTTACAAATATGCTGGGGATTGAACATTGAAAACCGTGCCCTTTTCTGTCTACCTCCAGGGTCTAGCATGACTATCATTTCATCTAATTATTGTTAAATGTGTATTTATTGAATGAATAAATAATCCTCCTGGCAACATAATTGTATAATTGTTAACAAAATTCTTAAAGCAGATATAAGCATTAATACAGAGGCAATTTGCCTTTGGTATGCTCCTCCCTACACAAGAGCACACTCTTTTCTTAAATTCCCATTATAGAAAGTTTCACTTGTCTTCAGACAAAATTCAATAGAAATATTACTTGGTAAAGTGTTACTGGATCATTCGTATGCAGTAAAATAGACTTTGATTATGGTTAGCCAAAAAGACTAACAGAAGAGCACCTATTCTATGAAGTTTGTGGAAGAAAACTAGAACCATTACAAATCTGTAAGGAAGTGACATCTCTTAAAATAAAAGGTGTGCATGGAGTTATCACAAAGGTATCTTCTTTAGTTTTCTCATAGACACTCTGACTAAAATACACTGAAACAAAAATATAAATGCTATTTGATTCTGTAATAATTCTTTGCTTTATGTTAGGAAAAAAAATTCTCAGAGATCCAGTGCTAAAGCAGTATCAAAAGACTTCTTGAATCTTTCTTGATGTATATATTATTTAATTGATAATTAAAGAAAAAACTTGGCTTAAAATTATATGAATGGATATTCACAGTTATTACTTGGATAAACAGTGATAATATATTTTTGTTACTGATGTTCATCTCATCTCCAGTTTGAAAGAAGGAAAATTATGATGCTAATTAAATTATTTTTATGTAACAAAACAGCAAAATATATGTATTTGAAAATTAAATTATATATAACAAGAATGACAGATGTATTAACTTCACCCATATGCCTAGCACACCCTTGCATTTTACCAGATGAGTATAATTTGACTGCATTCGAATTTCTTAAAATGCAACTTATTCTGCATCATTCATTAGATTGCGTTTCACTAGGCCCTGTTCTTTCTCCTTTGGAACATGTAGATGATTCGCCTTCGTATCTGCTTGGTCTTCACACTGTAAACAATGGGGTTTAGTACGGGTGGGAGTAAAAGATAAATGTTGGCCATAAGTGTGTGTACAATGGGTGATAAATGTTTTCCAAATCTGTGGACCATGGTAAGGCCAATGAGAGGAACATAGAAGAGGAGCACAGCACAGATGTGAGAGAAGCAAGTGTTGAGAGATTTGCGCCTTTCAGCCCTAGAGGCAATGCTCAGCACAGTCTTCAGGATGAGCACATAAGAAAAAAGAATGATGAAAACATCCAGTCCTAAAGTGAGAATAACTGTTATGAGACCATAGAGGCTGTTGATGCCAGTGCTGGCACAGGCTAGCCGCATTGCATCTTGGTGGAGACAATATGAATGAGATAAGACATTGGAATGGCAGAAGGGTAGTCGCTTTATAAGAAAGGGCACAGGGAAAACCACACAGAATGCTCGAGTGAGGACTGCTATTCCAATCTTGCTGATGATGCCATGGGTGAAGATGGAACCATAGCGTAGTGGGTCTCGGATGGCCACAAATCTGTCAAAGGCCATGGATACTAACACTCCTGATTCAACTGCTCCAAATCCATGTATGAAAAACATCTGCGTGATGCAAGCATCAAAGTAAATTTCAGTAACATTAAACCAGAAGATGCTGAGCATGGAAGGCAAGGTGGACATAGAGAGACTAACATCAGTCAGAGCCAATATAGACAGAAAGTAATACATAGGCTCATGAAGACTTGATTCCACCTTGATGACAGCTAGGATGGTGCCATTTCCCAGGAGAGTTAGTGTGTAGAGAAATGCCAGAGGAAAAGCCATCCATGGGTTTTTATCTGGCATCCCTGGGATACCTGTCAAGATGAAACTATGGTGGTTGGTAACATGCGATGAATTAGACTTCATCATGGTGTTCTTCACGGGGTTCACTGGATGATGTTGGGCTCTCCCTTTGAGATCACAGCTCCTAAACTGAAAATATATTTTCATATAATAAAGGTAAATTATTTGATGAATATGTAAGTGGAACAGCAGAGGGGAAATTAAAAAACAGCATTTAGGAGTTTTTTGTTTCATTTCACCTTCCTACTAGAAAATCACATAAGATGATATCCCATCACTTGAATTAAATTTGTTCAACTGGAAAATGAAGATAAGACTAAACAATTAGTTCTTAGACAATAGAAAATGTGGCTCTTTCCCCAGTAGCTCATAAGGTTGGCAAAAAAGAAGTAGCTACTCCCAGGGATTTAATGGCACAGAGCAGTTTGTTAAACAACTTAAAAAACACTAAAGTCACCATATCATTATACCTACATATTAACACACAATTCCACTGCTCTCACAAATCCACATCCACAAAAATCCATGTGTGTGAATATACACACTCACACACATGTTCTGGTGTGTGTGTGTGTGTGTATGTGAAGAAAAATATTATTTTTATTTATTTGTTCACACTGGTTGTTTCTCCCCCAGAACTTAAGCCCAGGGGTATGTGACCTTGTGGTTCTTTGGAGACAACTGACCTAACTGCCACTCCACCAGGGTACACCTTGCGCATTCTTATACGTACACCTACATAGATATGTGCGCATATTCTTTCAAATGCCTAGGCACCTATTTCACTTTATAAAGTTTTATATGTATAGATAAGTTAGTGGATGAAAAGGTTCACATCAATAATCAATCTTCACGTAGCACACATTTTAACTACTTTTAATGTAGCAAGGAACACAGAATAAAAGTTACTGGCCCAGGAAAAGGCACACACAAGATAGGAAAGTAGCCACTGAAGCTTTTTTTTTCTTTTGAGTTTCTAACACATCGGAAATGTGAAACCATTCTTCAAATCACTTTTATTTATTTTTTTTTAAGAGGGGAAAAGAGATAGGGAAAGAAGGAGAAAGTATCTTTGTTTGTTTATTTATATTTTCGATTTCTTACCCTGTCCCTTGGTTGCAAACTCAGGTCCTTGGGCTTTCTATGGTCTATACACCAGTGTCACAGCCTCCTGAGTCACATGGGCAGGCCCACTCAAAGCTCTTCATTTACCAAATCAATATTAAATTAATTATCTAACTTGCTTCTGAAACAAATGAAATAATTATACCATTTCTTCCCTTTGTATAGTCAATAAGTAGTATAGTCCATTTATTCCAGCCTCCTTAACTGATCCTCCCTCCTAAATGAAGTTCCTCCACTTCCTACCAGTGGTCCCTCAACAATAATTCTCTATTTTGTAGTCAAAATTTTAAAATTTGAAATATGATTTATCAATCACAAGCAAAAGTTCCTTTAAGAACTTCTATTAAATGTGTAAAATACTTATCTTAGCCCTGAGTCAGCACCTTTTTATCTCTCTAGTATCAACATTGCATAAGCAATTGCTTAATATCTATTTCTCCTACTAGAAGCATCCCTGAAGAAAAGGAATTGTTATCTTGTTCCTCACCTAATAGACTACATGATAAGCATATGTTGACTTTCCATATGTGCTGAATAAAGAAATGCAGCAGTGAATAAATGAGTATGTATCAAATGAATGTCATTCTTTCCAGAAGTTTTATAAATCCTCAAGCTCCCCGTGCCCGCCACAGATCTTCTACGTATGGATTGAAAATTATTAAGAGAAAAATCTCTTCCTAGAAGACACAGACAAAAGACCTTAAATGTATACTTATCATGCATCTTTGTTTTCATTTAGGTACTTGTGAGAAAGGTGAAAGAAAATGTCAAGAGCTGTTTTTGGAATTGTGATTCCAGGCTGGACAGGACGGCTGGCTGTGGGACCAAATGAATGTCTCTGCTCATTCTACCTCCTGCTTCTCTGTGTGAGATTACAAATTTGTTCCTTGGAAGACAACACTACAAAGATGTTATTTAGCCGATTCTGATCTCTTAAACACAAAGGACTCTTTGAAAGGTAGTGTAGTTTACTCACAAAAACTGTTCAGTGTCTTGCAAACAGAATCCGTGATTGAATAAACCACAATGTGTAGGTATTCATAAGGTGCGGAGTGGTATCTGTCTAACTTTCTGGCTGCATTCTGGAGGAGGGACTTTCTGTACTTTACATGTGAAATGATAGCCCTTCACTCGCTTGGGACTTGTGTTTTTTCATCTTCAACTTTTCTGAGAGCTTTCACATAGGAGAAATTTGTTGGCTCATTTCTATTGAATTTTTGTTTTCCCTTTTGTTTTTTACTACGTTTAACTGGGTTTTTTTACTCAAATATGTTTCACCTCATCTCCATTTTTTCTCATTCCTATCACCATAATACATCATCCTTTTCTTCTCTGTTCTTCCTAAATTTTCAGAGCCCTCTTTTCTCGGACATTCATTCAATTCTCATTTATTCTTGTCCAGTCTTTATTTCATTGTTCTCCATGAACCAGCTCCACCCTCCAGTATTTTTTTTTTAATTCCTAGCATCATTTGCATTTTAATATTTTTCTGCATTTCTTTCCTTTCTGCCACCCTAACACTCCATAGATGTTCTTAATCAGTTCTAATCAGAGTCTAATCCAGTCTAATCAATTTCCTATCAGTTTAATCATTTTCCTCACTAGTATTTCTGTGAGGATTTAATGAAATAATGTACAGACAAACATTATACAAAATTTCCTAGGTGAAGGATATATACAATTAAGATTAATGTATTACCTGTGTCAAACTCTGTTCTCTGATTTAGAATTATCTTCTTTTCTTCCTTGAGACAAGGAAGCAGAGACTTATACAGACTCTTCAAACTTCTGGGGGTGTCTGGAGGATCAGGATTCTCCAAGGATCATAACACCTCTGGAAGTAACCCTCAAGGGGTATTATGTAGAGACGTCTGTATTATTACATACTGATTTCTCTAAGAATTCAAAACCTTTCTTTCTTCTGTCCCACTGTCCTTTCTTAAATCAATGCTTTTCTCAGTTTTCCTTCATTTTTATTTTATTTTCATCCTCTTAGTTTTGAAGATGGAAGATGAGTCTGAGTCTGCAAACACATATTCACATGTACACATTTTATAAATACAAATATATATTTATATATGCAAATTTTATACGCATATAGTGTTTTGCATTTCTAAATCCTCTTTTAACACCCCTACACATTAAGGGTAAGAGGAGAAAAGGCAATGTCTTTATACTAAAGGAGTTGACAGTCTTATGACAGTGCTTACTTCTCCACATTCTCTCTGAAGTACTTTTGGAGAAAGAAGTATACACATATCCAGTACTTGATGCAAATCTTCTGAATGCTTTACTAATGACTTGAACTGGTCTGAAGATCTCAGGAATTGTTTCAACCATATCTAGAAAAATGATTCTTCTTCAAATATAATCTCTTCAAGGAAGACTCCCAGATTAGCCTAATAATTAGAATTCTTTGTTATCTAGAGCACTAGTTTAATAAAGTTACACAGTTCAAACACAAAGAGTAGAGTTTGTGTAGTCTGATACATCTTGCTTGACATTGTAGTTTTAATTTCTCAGCTCTTTGATCTTCGAGAAAGGCAGAACATCCTTTATTTATTTAACATGTTTTTGTTATCTGTTACCTAAGAACTTCTACTGCTTTAGTCCAGCTATTCCCTCTCCTATCTGACTGCATTTATACAGACCCAAAAAGCTAGAGAAAATCATGTAAACATGTCAAATATTATCACTTTCAGTTCATTACTGAAGATCCCATCTAATCCCTCAATGCTTGAAATCATACTTGTTGATTTTTATGTTACTCCCTTACATTTTGCCCAAATCTTTATTCTTTGTTGATGACTTAGACTCCTAATTAGTTAAGAAAACTGAAACTATCAGAAAATCATCTTTAATCCTACACCATATTTGTCTCCCTACTTAACGGTATCAAATATTCACCAATTTCTCTCTGAACTTACACAAATTAGATGAAATACTCATCTTTTATAAAAAAAATCCTTCCATTTTTCACTGGATACTTTCTCTGTTACCTACTCAGGAACATTACTTCAGCACTTCTTATTACCATTTTTATTGAAAAAATTGACCTTACTTAATTATTTGTATCAACATCAAATATGATGCAATGTTTTTCATCAGAAAAAAATCTGACATTATTTTTTCTCATTTTTTTGTTCTCTCTTTTTTTTAACAACACTATAAAGCATAACAATCATTATGAAAGGATTGATTAGAAGAAGCTGATGAATCAGAGAAGAAGAGATGAAGGAACAGAGGGAGGAAATCTAAACTTCAAAAATTTTTAAAATATGACAGTGAAACATTCTGTAACAACTTCTGGACTAAATTCAGGCAATAAATTTAGAAACACTTATTATTGAAAATATAAGTTCAGATTAGTACAAAAACTCTCACCACATATTTTGAAAAATGATTTTACCAGTTTGGTGATGACTGAAAACAAACTGTGTTGTCAGAGAGATTAGACTCAATTTAATATGTGTGGGGAAAGCAAGCCAAGGTTTCATGAGCTACAATACTCAAACTTGGTAAGTAGTCTGAAATTGCCAGGAAAACACCAGCACAAAATTTAATAGTGAAAATTTGGAAATTAAAGTCATGGAAGGACATTGTTTCCCAAGAAAAGGGACTCACGTGTCTCAAAACTGCCTCTCATATCTGTGCATTGCTGCTCTTCTATATTCAGCTCATTGGCATCACTTTTATTCTCTGTTTTAGGAAGTATTTGCCATGAGAAGTACATATACTCATGGTTAATATCTACTTGTTTCCTTCTGTGCTCAACTCTGTTATATGCAGAATTGTCCCTTAGTGACATCTATGACCTCTAATAAAATGCAATTCAGTCAGAGAAAATGAGCAAATGCAGTTCTTTCTATTAGAAAGTCCTGAAATTATGGGATTGTTCTAAAGTTATGTTGCTTGATACAGAACTCACTGGTCATATGAGTATTAGGCACTTAATATTTTGCTAGTATAATCAAGAAACCAAATTTTTAAATTGTATTTAATTTTAATGAATTGAAATATACATGTCTATGGTTACTAGTAATACTTAGCTATCGTATTGAATGCTAAAAATCTGATGAGTTATGGGATGTGGTTGCATAATGGTTTTAATGGAAGCTGGAATATATCTTGATTCAATAGCTGGCAAAAATGAACTTTCTCGAAATGGTATGCAAAAACTTTTCAATATTTATATACAATAAAATTCACTCTGTGGTATATAGATCTTTAAGTTTTGACGAATGTGTGGCATACAGATATTAACATAAAGATACAGAAAAATTACATGAGTCCCTCAAATTTGTTTATGCTGCCCCTCTGTAGTCAGTACCCAAACCCTAATGATCATTAATTTGTTCTTCATGTCTATAGTTCTTCATTCACCAGAGTGTCATTGAATCATGCAATATGTTGTCTTCCATATGTGGCTTTGAGCATAAGCATTTGAGATTCACTCTTGTTGCATTGTATACTGAAAGTTTATTTCTTTATATATCCTTATACTGGATAGTACTCCATTGTATGCTACTATTTAACAAATTTTTTTTCAAAAGAAAATTCCACAATTTTGCTACATTATAATTAATCTGGTATTCAATAATAAGCATAGGATGGATGTTTTCTTTCACATTTGTGTTTACATGTTCTTTGAATATATTTTATATAAACAAGGTACATATGTTCAATATGTTGGAAATAGGGAAGAAAAACAACAAAGATCACATATGAAATATTATGAAAGAATAATATTAATCTGAAAGACTAAGAACTCTCTACACTTTAGACTTCAAAGTCAAACTCATTTCGGTCCAGAAGGCTTTCATATCATGCCTTCCAGGTAACAATTTCTCATATCTTATTATAAATATTGTATGAATTTCCTGCTATTCTACATACTTCATAAGAACATGCACCTTTTTCAATTCAGTCTATCCAGTAATAAATGTACTTCAGAACATATGGTAGACACACAATATGCATTTTTATTAACAAATGAGAGAAAACAGCTTTATCAAGGTTAATTATATTTTCTAATGAAAATGGGAATAAAGATATTCCAGAGTTATGGATTTCAATAAAGAACTTATTAGTGAATCAACCTGCAAATAATTAAACAGAAAGTTCTGTGTAAACTGCCTACCCAGTTCTGGATGGGCTTTTTATAACAAAGGCCTTTAGCAAAGGACTAATTTGCATATTTTTCACAAAAGAGTTTTAGTCAGGTCATGTAGCTCTGAATATTATTTGAAGATCAAGAAAGAAAAGCACAGGGCAATTCAAATTTTATCTAGATTTCCAGTCATTGGTCATCTGGTAGGAGTCAGAATCACAACTTCCCCATGGAGCAACTAAAATTCACCTATTTTTTTGAAGCAAAACTGAGGAAAAACACTGAGAACACTGAGTAAACACCGAGGAAAAGCAGAAAGAGGCTTTAGAGATGCGGCAGCAATCACAACCACACAAGACAGGTGAAAATGTCAGATTTCAGTGCTGCACTGCAGATCTGGGATTCAGGATTTAGGCTGAAGTGAGGGAGTGGAACTACAGGAAAAATCAGGTCTCCAGTAATCCCAAAAGCAGCAGAAGTCCCTCCCAGTAGAACATGGATTTAGAGCCAAGGGAGAAAGTCTTGATGAAGGGTGAAAGAAGAAAAAAGTGCTCTGGTGATTTGAACAGGAGGCCCAAAAAGGAAATTACACTGGAAGCCACCATAACCAGAAGGCAGTTAGAAGAATCCCCCATCCCCATCGCCACCCACCATACTGCCCTGGAGCCACAGGACCCATCTACCAGAAATCCTGCCCCAAAGCATAAAGGAAGAAGAGAGTCTCTTAGAGGGAGAAACTCTCGATGCTACTCACTAGCACCACCCTATGGGTGGAGAAAAAAACTGCAGCTTGTAAGGTGGCCCTTACAGTTTGGAACTGGGACACTTGGGGAAGGCTAGTCATTCCCCACACAAACTCTAGCCCTGTAGACTGAACTCTTGGGAACCACCTGAGTGTCCAAATAAGAACTTCAACAAAAGGAACCAGTGGTGACCCACAAAACTCAAGAAATCCCAATGTTCAAACCAAGATCCAGGTTGATACCCTATGCAAAGCCATCATTGTAGGGAAAGTTAATCCATAGAAATAGAAACAGAATTCTGAACAGAGCAATATAGAGAAATATATTTGAAATGATGCCTCCATTCAAAAATCCAGGAGAAAAATCTAAACACAATAGATGTATGCAAGCTACCTGAGGAAAAATTTGGGGCAGCAGTGGTGAACATACTCATGGGAAACAAAAATTCAATAGAGGAAAAAAGAGAAGAAATTAAGCAAGATAACAAAGAAATGAAGAATATGATAGCTCAACTAAAGAATTCAGTGAAGAACTCAAGAATATGATGGATAAAGCCTCCAATAGAATCAATAAGCTAGAAGATAAGGTAGAGGAATGAACTCAAACAAACCAGCAAAGAGATAAAACAATGAAAGAAATGAAGACAGCATTTAAGACCTGTCAGATAATATTAAAAGGAAAAAAAAGAATTCCATAAGGAGAAGAGAGAGAAAAGGGGGCAGAAACTGTAATGAAGAAATAATAACTGAGAAATTCCCTAAACTGAAGAATGAAGCATGCATCCAGTCCAAGAAACTCAAAGAATTTCTAATAAAAGAAAACTAAACAGACCTACACTGAGACAACTTGTCATCAAAATATTAAAAAGGAAGAAAGAAAGAATCTTCAGCAGCCAGAGAAAAATAAGGCACATACAAAGGAGTACTTATACGATTGTCAGTGAATTGTTCAACTGAAACTCCACATGACAGAAGAGAGTGGTGTGATACTTTCAATGTGCTGAAAGAAAAGAATTGTCATCCAAGAATATTATGCCCTGCAAGATGATCATTCAGAACAGAAAGAATTATTAAAAAAAAGTTCCAAGAGCTAAGAGGTAAAGGAATTTGTCACCACAGAACCAGATCTAAAAGAGTACTGAAGATTATTCTATAAAGTATGAAGAAACATCACTTAAAATCAGTAAGAAAGCAAAATATAAAAAGTGAAGAGAAGAGAACAAAAATCATGGAGAGTTAGAATGAGTGTAAGACTAATCTGCTTCCAAATAAAAATAGGAAATAAACATAGAAAAGTTAATGCTGATTTCAGAGTAACTTCAAAATACACCTCCAGGGAAAAAGAGACAGTGTCCAAAAAGATTAAAAAGCTAAACCAAACTTCTGCTGCATTTCAGTAACTCACCATCTTTGAAAAGACAGAACAAAAATCTCAAAGTCAATGGGTGGAAGATAATTGACAGTCAAAAGACAACCATAAAAAATGATGAACACGCTTAGATTGGATAAAACAAACTTCCAACTAAAAGGCTTAACAAAAGACAGAGATCAACATTTTATAATGGTTAAGGTGTCAATCCAGCAAGAAGACATAATGCTTATTAACATACATGCATCAAATGAAGGAACATCAAAATATATTAAGAAAGTATTATTAGAACAGATGAAAGACATAGACATTGACACAATAACTGAAGCAGACATCAGCACCCCACTTATAGCAATGGACAAATCAACAGGGCAGAAAAAAAACAAAACAAAACAAAACAGAAAAACAGTAGCTTTAAATGAAAATTTGGAAAACTTTGGTAAAATAGACATGTATCAGACACTTCATCCAACCACTAAAGAGTTAACTTTCTTCTCAAGTGTGCATGGATCATTCTCAAGGACAAACACAAAACATGTCTCAACAAATTTAGGAAGACTGAAATCATGCTAAGCATCTTCTCTGACCACAATGGTTTAAATCTAGAAATCAACCACAAAAAGAAAACTGGAAGACCACAAATTAATTGATGATTAAGCAATATGTTTCTGATTGACTCAGGTAAAAGGAAATCAAAGAGAAACTTAAAAAAAAACCCTTGAAGATAAATTAGAATAAAGATACAAGCTACCAGAATCTATGGGATGCGGCAAAGTCAGCACTATGACGGAAGTTCATTGAAATACAGGCCTACCTCAAGAATAAGAAAAATCACAAATAAACAATCTAATCTTACATTTAAAACAACTAGAGAAAGGAGAACAATTAAAGTGAAAAATCAGAAAAAAGGGAATAATAAACATTTGAGCAGAAATAAAGTGAAAACAAAAAGATGGTTCAGAAGATCTATGAATCCCAAAGTTGTTTCTTTGAAAAAATAAAATTGGCAAACCATTGGTTTGAGTCTAACAAATCAGAAAGAAAAAAGAGAGCATGTTCATAACTAGAATCATCAATGAAAGGGGAGAAGTTACAACAGACATCACAGAAATACAAAACATCATGCAAGACTACTATGAACAGCTCTATACCAACAAAGCAGACAATCTTGAGGACATGGAAAGATTCATAGGAAAATAAAGTCCACCAAGACTGAACCTGGAAGAATTGGAAAACTTGAACAGAGTGATCACAAGGAAGAAAATTGAAGAGATAATCAAGTCTCCCTAAAATAAAAGCTCAGGACCAGATGACTTTTCTGTCTTGCCAAACCTTCAGAGAAGAATTAATACTGATTCTTCTCTAACTCTCTAAAATATTGAAGAACAGGAAACACAAATACTTTCAATGAGTCTTACATCACAAGGATACCAAAAGCTTATAGAGACATATCTGGGAAGAAAATTACAGACCAATATATCTAATGACTATAGATGCAAAAATTCTTAACAAAAATATTATCAAAGTGAATCCAATAATATATCAAAAAGAGAATTCATCATGACCAAGTGAGATTTATCCCAGGGATGTAAGGAAGGCTCAACGTATGCAAATCTCTTAATGTCATACACCATATCAATAAGAGTAATGGAAAACCACATGGTCATATCAATAGATGCAGGGAAAGCTTTTGATACGATCCAACACCCATTAGGATATAGACAGGCTAGAGGAAAATGAAATCAAGACAATTAAAACATTTAAAGAGAAGAAAGAAAGAATAAAACATCTTGGAATATACTTAACAAAGAGGTGAAATATCTTTATAATAAAACTCAAGTTCTTTTTAAAAGAAATAGTGGAGGATACAAAGAGATAAAAAGACATCCTAAGCTCATGATTGGAAAGATGCAACATCATTAAAATGGTCATTTATCTAAAGTAATATACAGGTTTATTGCAATCACCATTAAAATCCCAAGAGCTTATTTCTAGGAATTAGAATAAAAGATGCTGAAATCTGTTTGGAACAACAAAAGACCTTAAATGCAAAAGTAATGATGAAGCAAAAGAATGAATCTGGAGGTATAACACTCCCCAACATTAAACTACTCAAAGTGATAGCAATCAAAATCATATGGTACTGGAATGATAACAGAAGCACACACAATCAAAATCATATGGTACTGGAATGATAACAGAAGCACACACCAGTGGAATAGAACTGTTTCACCAGAAAGTGACCCACTCATATACAGTCAGTTATTCTATGACAAAGGAAACAAAAGCATATGATGGAGAAAGGAAATTCTCTTCAATAAACGGTGTTGTGATAACTGGACAGCCACATGTAAAATAATGAGGCTAGATCACTCTCTAACACCATTCACAAAAATTGACTCAAAATGGACTAGATACTTGGACATGAGACTGGAAACCATAAAATTCTTGGAAGACAATATAGGAAAGATATTCCATGACATTAGCCGTAGGGAGGCCTTTGTGTACTCAACTCCAGAATCAAAGGAAACAAAACCAGAAATACACAACAGGTACTACATCAAACAAAAAGCTTGTTTGCAGAGAAAGAAAATATCACCAAAACCAAAAGACAACCTGCTAACTGGGAGAAGATATTTGCATTTCATATTTCTGACAAGAACTTAATGTCTAAAATATGTAAAGAACACATAAAACTCAATAACAGAAAACCAGAGAATTTGATCAAAAAATGGGAAGAGGAATTGAAGAGGACATTTTTTTCTGAAGAGGATATACAAATGACCAACAGACACATGAAATTATGGTACTACTTGCTGACTATTGGGAAATAGAAAATGAAAGTAACAATAAGATATCACTATACCTGACAGACTGGTTTATTATCCAGAAGTCTGGAAACAACAAATGTTGGTGAGGATGTGGAGAAAAGGTAACACTGTTACACTATTAGAGAGTGCAGATTGGTGTAACACCTTTGGAAAATAGTATGGAGCTTCCTCAAAAAGCTGATTATGGAAATCCCATATGATACTATCATCCTGTTTCTGAGTATTTACCTAAAAGTTATAAAAACATTAATTCACAGAGATTTATTCAACCCCATGTTTACCACAGAGCTATTCACAATAGCTAAGAACTGGAAACTACCTAAGTGCCCACTGTCAGATGAACAGATGATGTATATATTCACAGTGGAATACTACACTGCCTTTACAAGAGATGAAATCCTGTCATTTGAATCAGGATGGATGGATTGAGAGATTAGCCAAGTAAAACAAGTTAAAAGAAGAAAGAAAGATATCAAATCCCCTCAATCATAGGTGGAATCTGAATAAAATAAAGGAACAGATGAAGCAAAATCAACCATTGGATACTTGCAATAGAACTGAGGTTACCAATAGGTAATGGGAGGAGGTGGAGGGCAAGTGGTAGTGGATCCCATGGGACAATAATGAACAAAACTTGGTGATTTAGTGCAGGATATAGTGTGTTGGCATTTTTTTGAGCAATGGTAAAACTGCACAAACGGGCAACATGTGAACTTATTTTAATATGTAAAATCAAAGTTACTGAAATGAAAATGTCTAAAAGGTTGTTGAGTATAAAATGTATATATGTGTGTATGTGCATATGAGTCATTTGACATCTTGCAGATAAAATAATAATTTAATAAAAATTAATCTAAACTTTTAGAAATATGACAGATGCACCTTAGAGAGTACTCAGAAAGGCTTCTATTCAGTAGCTTCTAGCTGGTAGTTGGGGTTAAAGGCTTCTACATATTCAAGTCAGTGTATTCGTACATGGTTTCTTCACAAAACTAAGTCAGTTTTGTCTTATATCTATCGTTTTTGCTGGACTCTTGGAGGGAGTTGTCTTAAGAATGATTGTGCTTATTTAATCTCATTGTTTAATTTAATATTAGTAAGCTTCATTTGAAATTTCAAGAATCATTCATTTCTGCTGATGCAAACAAAGGGAAATCTGTAATCACATGTAAATCTGAACATTAATTTAAAACATAACTTTATGGTGTTACATAATATCTCTAGATATTCATTGCAATCAGATATTTCCTCAGGGTCCCTGAAAAGACATGTAGTCAGCATAGGGATAGTAAAAAGTTTCAGGAAGGATAAAACCAGAGATTATTAGATATGGTTATTAATTTACTGTCTACAATGAAATAAATGGAATGTGCTCTAAATAAGGCTGAAAGCAGATGTGAATTTGCAATTCGGGATCAAGCAATAATAGAATGAACCTACATATCCAGAAGATATAGATGGAGGTGAAACCAATGCTAAGTTGACTAATCAATGCAATCACTAACTCTTTTTAGCTGAATAAGCTATTGTTGATATTTACTCTGGTTCACTGCAGTATTAAACTTTTTATTTCAGTCTTGAATATAGTGAATGCAGACAAACTGTTCTTAACCTTGCTTTATTTTTGAAAAGTTGTAACTTCTCAATGATCATCGAATTGATACCACCAAGGGTTCTTCTTGCTCATGACATTCTGCTAAAAATGAAGAACAGGAGTTGATACTGAGAGGAAAAGACTTTATATTGAAATATCGATACCTTGAGGAATAGAGTAGACTCCTGTCCCAAAACAAACATTTTATCTCCTATGTGAAGTGAGGGCATTTCAAAGCACATGGAATAGGAATCCATCTTAAGAGATGCAGGAAAAGGATGTTTGGAAGGAAAGGGTCAGATGCATGGGTCTCCTGTTGCTTTGTTA
Source organism: Solenodon paradoxus (assembly GCA_004363575.1). Classification (NCBI taxonomy): domain Eukaryota; kingdom Metazoa; phylum Chordata; class Mammalia; order Eulipotyphla; family Solenodontidae; genus Solenodon; species Solenodon paradoxus. The sequence goes on from RJWH01000928.1 coordinate 93,189, forward strand.
TCTGCATTGGGTGATGCCAGGCTGCATCCTGCATCACCAGTGTGACCTTTGATCTTAGAGATTCTCTCTGGGGTTGGTTAGGTGCCAGCAATAAGATTTATTCTAAACGAGTTTCAAGACAGAAAAAGGAGAAAAACAGGTTTGTTATTTCATGAATAATTAAATTTGTGACATCTTCAGAACTAATAGACACCTCATAGTTTAGAAAGCTGGTACAAGCCTTTGTGCACTTAATTTCTTAGTCTAATTTATAAGAATATTTTTAAGAATGTGAAGTTTTCTCGCAGACACAGTAATTACAAATATTGTGACCTGGCTGTACATTATCACATAACCCTCTCAGTGATTTTCAGTTCCCTGGAACAAAATTCACTGCCCAAGAACAAAAGTTCCTAAGAGAAAATTAGCCAGAGAGTGTTCAGAAGAAACGATTGTCTCAATCATGTAGATCTGGTACTGATGCCTTATTTACTGTACATGAACAGACAAATCAAATTGGCTAAATAGAGATTTATTTGTTCTCCTCTAGTGCATAACCCTTTAAATTCTCACCTTGACTCCCAATCAAAGAGACAGAGATCAGATATAACTCTGCTGTCTTAATGTCTGTCAACTTACCTGGAATAAACCTATTTATTTCCGTAAAACCCTATTCCATAGAATTATTTGTAATAGTCAAGAATTGGAAACTACCTAAGTGCCCATCATCAGATAAACAAAGAAAATGTGATTTTTTAAAATTTATCTATATCTATATATCTATATGTATACATATCATATATGCATATATACATATAATGGAATACTACACATCCCTTAAAAATGAAACCTTGTCTTTTATGGCATCATGGATAGAACTAGAATAGGTTATTCTAAGTGAAATTAGTCAGAATGAAAAAGACAAATACAGGATGATATCATTTATATATGGGATGCAGAGAAACAAAGAAAAGAAGCAGGCTAAACACAACTAACTTTTGGACATTGACAATAGAATAGATGTTACCAGTAGAGAATGGGGTCGAGTGAAGTGGGGTGGGGCAAGTGATTGAGTCATTCAATGAACAATGGTGAAGAACTTTTGGTAATTTGATAGTGGGCAGGGTGTGTTGCTACATATTTGAGGACAGAGAACATATACATATGGGATTATGTTATTTTGTAAATCAGTTACCTCAATATTTTTTTAATATCAGTGTCATAGTATTGACTCTTACATTCATTGGAATGAACCATTGCTAAGTAACAGAAGCAGGTGACCATTGAAGACAATATAGTGTATTGGTTAAGATCAAGATATTTGAGTAAGAGAGACACAGGCTTGAGTACCAATTATGCAACTTGCTAACTTTTAGATGGGAACAACATTAAAAATCTCTCAGTTTCAATTTCGTCACTGAGAAATAATGGAAAATACCACAAACCATTTGATAATAAATAAATAAGACAATGTGCTTAAAGAGTGCAACTTTTTGTGTGTATTATGAGTTTATCAAATGATAGTTTAAATACCCTACAAAGGCAGGCCTCAGGTAGGAAATATTCTTAGGAGGGATTCCTGGGTAAGAAGAGAAACATGAGAATGGTTAGTGAGTCAGTGAGGTCTGTTAGACAGTGTGACAGTAAGAATACTTATTGAAACAGAGAGATGGCTCTTTCTACTCTCTTGATCCTACTCTGACATTCAGGAAGACATCCTGGCTGAGAATATGTAGCCTAAGGCAGGGTGAAGAGGAATGACTGTAGTTATCTGACCCAGGTAGGCAGTGTTTGAACATATTCATTATTGTGAGCCTCCAGGGCCAGGTTTCTGCTTACAAGATGTATGGGATTTTCTTGTACCTGTGAGCAGGGTTTGAAGCTGTGTCTGGGAGATGTGTCAAAGCTGTTATAGAGGAATATTTTCATGTAGGGCTCATAATTCTTGATACAGCCAATCCACTCACTAATCAAGATAATTTTCTATTGCCTGGGACTTCACTAAACTGCTTATAAAGTCCCCAACCTTGACTGCTGGTTTCATCGCTGCTCTGTGAGGGTATTGGAGAGAAGTTGATTGTATTTACTGCTAATGTGAGCAGGTAAGAATAATGCAAAAATGGGATGGGGGGGAAGGGGAAGGAATTAGTGAAGAATGCTGGGACAATGAGTAAAAATAAAAGAAAATAACAACATTGAATTTAAATGAGCTACAAGTATGAAGAAATGGAGAGATGTAGCAGTCTCAAAGAAATTGACATAGGAAGGCAGAGGCCAGTAGAGAAAGGAAAGAAGAAAGAGAAAGGTGGAGAGGACACAGAAATCTCTTCTTGTGGTCATAATTGTTCAACAATCAGTCAGCATTATTTATTGAAGTTTTCTATTATTCCTGCTTCTACTTAAGTTATAGCATTGAATAAGAGAACGAAGACAGCAATCCAATATTTTTTAAGGAACTCACACTCCAGAGAGATAAGGGAGATGACACGTGCATATATAAATTACCAATATCATAGGTAGGCCTCATTATTGAATACAAGAAAAGTTCCAGTCATTAAGTGATGCAGAGATTTAGAAGAAGAGGATAAGTTTCATGTTAACATGGCCTGCAACCATAAGCACAGGTTAAAAATTAAAGGGAATACATTTCAGTGTTAAGAAATAAACAGAGATGAGAACTGATAAAGCAAGAGGATGGGTCTAAACCATTATTAATGCCAGAAGAATGTGTTTTTGATCTTTATATCTTTAAGTTAATGAGTTGGGTGGAAACTTACCCATTTAATGTAGAATTCTGTATCTAAATTGGTAGACACTACCTCCTCCGCATCAGTCAGATGAGGACCTAAATATATAAATCACTAACCTAGTCTTCTGGCTAGTGGGAAGTACAGAGAAAACCATAATGAAACAAGGCACAGAATTTTTTCTTCTGAGTCTACAGTCACACGTACACTGGATCCTGAGAGAAAGCCTGTGTCCTTTCTCCTGTCTACATAAAATTTTATCATCTCCTCCCTCACCCTCATATCATCCAGTATTATCTTTGCTTCTTTATGACATAAATTCAAAGAATGAATAACTGATTTCTCCTTAATAGTCAGTTATCTCACAATTACTCTTCCTTCCAAAAACTCTTCTCTACATACACCAGCACATGAAGACACACAGATTACAAAAAATATGTAGACATTCACACATATTTTTAAGAACACATGGACTGACTCCACAATACTCTTCTCTAAGTAAGTCATGGGAATATTGTTTTCTTTTCTACTTATTTCTCATTTCTATCACTCTATTAAGTCACAGAGCTAAGTAGGAGGATATAAGCAATTCTTAAGTTTTAGCAGAAGGAAATCACACAGTCAAATGTTTAACTTCTCTCATGATATTGGTGTCTGTGGTAGTCTCTGGTTTAACGAAAATACTGAACTTCAGTGTTAATAAATCTAGTTTTGAATTTTGAATTTGTACCTAACTTGTTTACTTTGATATACTATTTCACATTGTTGGGTCCATGTACTTTATTTAAAGAGGAAAAGATATATTTATATCAAAATTCCCTGTGATTATAAAAAAATATATATATATGATGACAAGAAAAATGTATTATAATTACAAATAATCTTAATTATTTTCCTTTTCTCTTAACCTACTTTCCTTCTGCCAACCAGTGAATGGATTATTGCTCTCTTCTTCTTCCCAGGTATCTAGGGAAATTATTTCTCTCTGGCTTATCCTTTACTCAGCCTTACAGTTTAAATATATATTTCATCTAGGCTTTAGCAATATCTCTGTCATCTATCACTTATTTATCCATCCATATATATATACATAAATGTGTGTGTACAATATATAATGTAAATTGCATTGAATTTTTATTGTGTATCACTCATTGTACTTATATATGGAGAATATAAGATAGACAATTCTGTATTATATTCTGAGAACAATCATTCTAGAGGAAGAAAGAAAAATTATCAAGCAATAAAATTTTTGTGCTATAAAAAGTATTTGTATAGGTATTGAAAAAGAATCAATAGATTGATTTTGTATTACAGAAAGATTCTTGGATAATTATCACAAAGAAAGAGACTTATTCTTCATATATGTGTTTATCAATCTAAAAAGAAAAATGAAACAGAAATCTCAGCAATCTTCTGTTATTCTGTATACCTGCATAGTGATCCTTCATTTTTCATGTAGTAACAATCCTCCATTATTATTCTTTTCCCTTGGTTTCCCACATTAATAAACTGTTCTTGAGAAAATTCTGAATGCAGAAGCAATTTTTTACTTATATCTGTCTCCCTGGCCAACAGCAAGGTAAATGACATCAAAACTGTTGTTCAAGGACTGAGAGGTTGACTAAATTCAGCTTGTGTGTAGTCTGTATCTCATTTGGAACTAGTTTTTCTGATACTTAATATTTCCTAATCAAATCATATCCTGGACATCTATAATATAATAATACTGAATAGAATAGCAGAAAAAGCAATTAGTCTTTTTACCCTTTTGGTGTAACACATAATTGTTTCTATAAACATCTTTAGTTGATAGAGGACAGGAGGAAATGACTAACAATCTTTTTCACATTTATACCTATATAGCAGCCGATAAATTCTGCTACTTCCGAATTACTAGTTTATAAGCTTTGACCACTTCAGAAAGCCTAGAGGAAGGAAAAATAAGAATATCTATGACTAGTCATATCAGTACAAGAGTTGTTTTAAGTATCTCATTTCTTTTAAAGTCTTTGATGATGTTAAAATGATTTTAGTAAGCATCTAAAAGTTGTCAATGGTGACATCAACAGTCCATGAACAAATGTTGGTCATCTTAAGATTCCACTGTCTGTCTCCTTTATGGCACTATCTCTATTTTCTTTGCAGCTGTCAATTTATGAATTTTTTGTCCCAGTGCTACTGCTTGATACTATACTTTGTGATGCCACCTTAGCATACATGTCCTTACATGACTTACTTTTGGTTGATAGTCCCTACTTCCATCCCATTCATGTATTTACAATGCCGATCATCCCGTGGTCTTGAGTGCTTCCTGTATCTTTCATTTGTCATTTTATCAAGGTTTGCTTAATATGTCTAGACTAGGATACTTGAAATTATGTGTTCCAGAATATTGTTGGAATTTTTCATAGGATTCATGAAGTTGGCCTATTCAATGTGAGTTCAATGTCAAATGGAAGATATCCATGGAAAGCAATATACACAAATACTCTGATATGCAAGACACAAAAACTGTCACAATTAGAATTGGTTGGTCCTTTTATTAGGTTTGAACTGGAACCAGTTCTAATTGTGACCGTTTTTTTCTTTTTTCTCGGTTTGTTGGTATATGTGCATGTGTGTTATATAACTCTACAAAGAATTTCTACTTCTAGTCAGGGTCAGGCTGGCAAAAGGATAGGGACAAGACTAAGGACAAAAATGCTTATAATTGGAAGAAGATAGAGGAAAAATCTATGCCCAGGTTCTGACAATAAAAAGATTATGTAGAATTATATATGTTTTATAATCAGATTTGGGTTTTGAATACGGAGAAACGACTTAACAAGAGTTAAGTCTTAAAAAGGGACCATGATGACAAAATACATTCTTTGTTGTCTTTCTTTTAGGGTGTATTGCCAGCCCACAATGGTTATTTTCAATAATACCACTTCATCCTCTTCAAACTTCCTCCTCACTGCATTCCCTGGGCTGGAACTTGCACATGTCTGGATCTCCATCCCTGTCTGCTGTCTCTACACCATTGCTATTTTGGGAAATAGCATGATTCTGCTTGTCATCACTGTCGAGAGGAGTCTCCACAAACCTATGTACTATTTCCTCTCTATGTTGTCAGCTGTTGATCTATGTCTGGTCGTCTCAACCCTCCCCACTGTGCTTGGGGTTCTTTGGTTTCATGCCCGTGAGATCAGCTTTAAAGCTTGTCTCATTCAGATGTACTTTGTCCATGCCTTCTCCTTCCTGGAGTCTTCGGTGCTGGTAGCCATGGCATTTGACCGCTTCATGGCTATCTGTAACCCACTGAAATATGTCACTGTTCTCACAGACATGATCATCATGGTGATTGGAATGGCCATCTGCATACGACAAATAATTTTTATGTTTCCCATGATTTTAGCTCTGAAGAATGTCTCTTTCCATGGAGGCCAGGAGCTTTCACATCCATTTTGCTACCACCCAGATATGATCAAATTCACACATTCCAATCCCTGGATCAGCAGTTTTTTGGGCATGTTTCTTCAGCTCTATCTAACTGGTGTAGATTTATTGTTCATTCTTTTCTCCTATGTCCTGATTCTTCGTACTGTTTTGAGCATCGTGGCTCCTAAAAAGCAACAGAAAGCTCTCAACACTTGTGTCTGCCACATCTGTGCTGTCACTGTTTTCTATGTGCCAATGATCAGTCTGTCTTTGACACACCGCCTCCTCAGCTCCACCCCCAGGGTGGTCTGTAGCGTTTTGGCCAACGTTTATTTGCTCTTACCACCTGTACTGAACCCTATCATTTATAGCTTAAAGACCAAGACCATCCGACAGGCTGTGATCCAGCTGCTCCAATCGAAAAGAACTTTAACGGCTCCAGTGCGAGCAGTCTTAGAGGATGGTGGATTATAGGGGAGAAAGGATTTGCATCATGTCATTCTCAACCATTGGTTTCTGAGTCAGTTGAAGTTAAATTATAGGAACAGGAAAAGGAATAATTTTCTTTTAGGTTTATCAAAGAATTAAAAAAAGAACAACTAACAATTGAAAACCAAATTGATGTTTACATATCCCTCAAATATTTAAAGCAATTACATGGCCTCCTGTGCCCACTAAAAGAACAATAAAATACTGTTATTCTTACTGAAGAATTTAATTATGCTTAAAAAACGTAATTTTTAGACTACAAATAAATGATAATTTTAGTTTTGCATTCAGTTGAAGAAAATCATTTATTTCTATGGTCAAACTTCCCAGGCAATAATAAAGTTTTTTCCTTGAGGTGATGTATAAAAAGTAACATGACACACAGAGAATTTGTAATTTAAGAAAATTCTTGAGTCGCCTCTAGAGAGCTTCATCTCCTTAGGGATGCACTCCTGTTACTGCTGTATTTTCTTTTCTTCTTAGCAAGAATGACCTTTTCATTGCTCCACTTGTTACTTGTACCTCAGACGAGTCCAATATATAAAATTACAAACTGCTTTGCACTATTTTTCCCATTGCCTAGATCTAATATCTGGTTCTGATTTCGTTGTGTTCCTCAGTTTCTACTCTGCCTTAGGATGGTACATTTTTCTCTATACCTTTGTTCCTTGGACTGATCATTGCTTCTATATAGCTTTTAGTTTCCTCTACCTTTTGGTGTACTTGTCTCTGTAGAATTGCACAGTGACTTTGATGCTATTTAATAGGAAATCTCTGAGTTGATTTTATTAACAATTTTTTTTTTTCTGTGAAGAAGTAGCTTTACTTCAGAATTGATAGGATTTTGGGAGACTTCTACTTTTTCTTTCACACAGTGTTACGAAACTTCCACTCAGGGTAATTCCTGTCTGAACAGAGTGGAGAAAGCAGATATTCTGCTCTGAGCCACCTATCTCTTTCCAGTACATCAAGTTCCTGCTCCTGGAAGATGGCGAATTACACACCCACATTCTGGTTTCTTTGTCTCAGCTTTCTGTTCATCTACTGAGAACTTCATGGCTCAGTTTTGCTAAAAACCTAATCAGTTTTCTGTAATTATTAACGGCATATCCACATATTATTCATACCTATGTTATTATCATGATTTCTCTTTTATTCACGCAATTTTAATATATCTCCAGTGTCACTTACACATCATGCAAGAGTATGGCAAAAGTCAGCAGTTGAAGTTGAAAACGATAATACAGTGCATGACAGAAAGGAGTGCAGATGGAAATAAAAGATAATTTTCCAGATTCCAAGGTGTGCAACGAAGTCAGAACCACTCTTGACCTTATGTACATTGTGGAAAGTCTTTGTACTCCAGTATACCATAATCCAGGAGTTCAGATTTTACTTTTCAACTCTGTGGCTATTCTGTTTCTTCCGTTGGTTAAAGTGCAAATGTTATGCTAAAGTACATGTGTCCCAAGATGCATCTAGTTTTGCTGTATTGTGTTCTAGAACAATGATTATGGATACAATGTTTTCTTTGTCAGACAACCTGTTTATCAACCCAGAATAAAAGTCTTAAGAAAAGAAACTTAAAAGTCTTTATGAATTTATTTTAAATCAATTTTATTGAAGAAATATTCCATTTTGACAATCAATTTTCAGGTATATGTGTTAATAACTTACATATATATACAACACAGTAAGTTCACCACTGTTTCCTTTTTTCCTTCACTATGCAATTAACCCCTTTACCAATTTTCACTCCCATGCTTCCCCCATCCCATATCTTCCTGTACCCACTGATTGCTTTTACTTTTTAAATTCTGGTCTAAAAGTCTATTGTTGCTTGATTTAGATTAGTTTTTTTGAGTCTAGTTTTGTTTAACTTAGTTCGTTTGCTTGCTGAATATCTCTATACACCATATATGCATAATATCATAGAATGTCTTCTCTCTCCTTGGATTTATTTCACTATGCTCAGCAAAACTTTGTGAAATTAAATAGGAATTTGAGGAATGACAGTGGACAGATAAAACTGTCACAGAATTGATCATGTTAGCATTATTAGATGAAGTTACAGGGTAAATTCAGGATTTCAGAGGATTACAAATAATGTCAAACAATATTTTTACTATTAATAATTCTTAACCCAGATACCTAAGAGGCAAAAGGGCTTATCCAGCTGATCAGATGGCTAGAGGAGATGAAGAAGAGGGAATTTTCCTTGGAGAACACTGCATTGCAACAGAAATTCTGACCTTGAGTATGTGACAATGTAGATATCTAAGCCTACAAATCAATTGAACCATTTGAACTTTTCTTCATCAGTATCAAGGGCTCTTTAATTGCTTCTTTGTAAGATGTTTCTATAATTGTACTTTATATATTCACAACTCCTTTCACAAATTCACTAATTCAAATCACCTTTCATCAGTGTATGCCATTGTATAGGAATTTTTAGTAGGACTCAAGTTAATGTTTAATTGATATTTTAAGACATGCATTAAATGCATTTGGAAATTGCTTTGCATATACATGTCATATATATGTATAATTAAAATTTGGTGACTATGTTGAAAAATATAGAAAAGTATATAAAAAGTAGCACTATTACTCACAAATGGGAGTTTATATGATCTACAAGCTAGTCCTTTCTTAAGCCAACATATGTATACATTAAATGTGCTTAAATACTAGCGTGATATTATATAAACAAATGTATATCAGAAATATTTGTTTGATATTCCTAATTCTCTATAAAATTATATGTTATATTAGACTAACTTCTCTCAGAAGCTATCCTTTGATTCTCTACTTAAATTGCCAAATTGCCATTCTTTTATTTGTGCTTCATTTCATGTGCATTTAAACTTGCAGTACTTTACAGAGTGAATTTGATTATGCACTGTTCTTCCCACGATATTGCTCTTAGCTCTTCGAGAGTAGGACTATGTTTTATGTTGCATTTAATCTTAACATCTAATAAAGTGATTGTCAAATACCACTAGTTATTCATGCTGTGTTACACATGTGAATAACAATGAGTGTTATTTGCATACAATTAATGACAACTAAAATGAATTATTAAGTCAGAATGAGGCAAAATGACAGTTGTTCTAATGTAGTGGAAAAGGGTTTAAGTTCTAGTTGCTAGTATTTTATAGTTCTATATTCTTGGAAAAGTTACTTAACTTCTCAAAGCTTTAACCTCTTAATCCATAAAATAGAGAAAATAATGAAATCTACCATCATGCATTGCTATAAAAGATAATACTGACTAATACATTACCCTATGTTTTGTATCTGAGCACAAAATGTATATTTTTGTCACTAACTTACAATGCTTTTACTGGTACCTCTTGTCATTATTTGTCATTATTTTATACTGTGTCAAATTTCCTTTGTTTATTAAAATGATTCTTTGTTTTTATATTTGCCTCATGACATTTCCTTCCTTTTTACAATTCCATGTACTTTCGTTTTAATATATCTTTTTCAAACAGCATATTCTTAGATATTATTGTTTTGTTTTCACTTTTGCCTGTAGTTTTCTCTATCTTAATTCTGAAATTTAATCCATTTCAATTTACTGAAGTTATTTTTTATTTAGGATTGTTACACCATTTGAATTTGTTTCTTGTATTTAGTATAGTTTTCTTCTTACATTGATTTCAGCAGATCAAATTATACACAGCCTTTCTAAATTTTTTTTCTCTTTTGAACATGTCAGATTCAGTTTCATATTCAGGATCGTTTTTCTCATTGATTTGTTGTAAATATTTATATTCACATAAAAAGTCATATAGGATGTTGATACAAAAGTGGGTCTTATAATTTGGCTGAGCTATTGCTTGATATTTTTATGAGATTTAGTGATTGCCACAAATCTAGACACAACTCACTTGTGGCTAGACTCAAGAACAGGAAAGGAAGATTTTTATTACATGACCATTCAAATTGGTGGCTTCTTCCAGAAATATTGATCATGAGCTTTTCCATATTTTTATCAGCTATTTCATATAATATTAAATTATCTCATATCTGAGAAAATAATATGAGTGTGAGTTTTTTATAGCTGATTCTAAGAAGTCAGGGAAGTGGAATCTTATAAAGCAAAAGGAAAGCAAAAAAATGCATATTATATTATCAAGAAAATTACCACTGAATCTGACACCTTATGGGAAATTCTCAGATCCAGTTTAGAGCATATGCCTCAAAGTTATCCAACATTAAGGATAAGAAAACTGAGATATTTATGTTATGTGAATTAGTTTGTGGTTAGAGCTGTTCCAAATGAGTTTCAATCTCAAGTCATTTTGGAATGTTGGGTGTAGACAGAGACTAATGAAGAAAATCCTGACTGAAAAAGATGACTATTTGGAGTCAGGTTGCCTTGTGTGGCAAGACAATAGTGTGAGCACCAGAAATATCCTGGGAATGTTATATTCTGACTCTATAGAAGTCAGTTTGGCTCAGATGCCTTCACTCTGAGAATGTTTAATTCCGTTATCAGATGATACCAGATTATTTTCTTTGGATATGGAACTCAGGAAAGAGCAAACTTACCTTGCTTATTCTTTTGATTTCTATACCTCTTACTTACAGAAAAATGTATCCTGTATTAGAGTCTATTCAGTTTCTTTTAAATGTTATCAATTATAAATTCATTATTAAGGTATAATCTAGTTGCATCATTTGCAATACATTTTCACTTTCTATCTAAAGAATGTTTTTGAAATTCTTAAAACAACTATATACAAATCATATATATGCATATATACATACATATTAATGCATACAGATCTATCTTTTACTTAATATTGCCATCATATTTTCATATTCCTTCATAGCCTTGAATAGGTATTACATAACTCAGAAATTAAACCTGCTATATAATTTATATAAGCACTAGAAAACCATAAATAAAACAAATTATAGCTTCAAATGACTTCCAGTGAATGAAATGTATATTATAGGTAGGAAGCATGTACTTTCGTGATAGCTGGTTAGAAATGTAACAACGAGTGACAGACATGTCTATTTCAATACTCATCTAAAGATATTTTCAAGAATGAATCTAAGAAATAAATTACAGTAACTGATTAATCATTTTATAGGTTGTAAAGGCTTTAATAAATAATAAATATTTGATATTTATATAGTAGTATCTTCAATTTTAGAATGATTGATTTGGAAACAGTAAAGTAGTGTGACATCACTTTGTAATTAAAGTATTTTGGTTACCAAAATCCTGTTCTTTTAATTATCTGCCCAACCTTTCTCTATGACTGCCACATATTAACTTTCCTCTATCAGTGTTATTTCTAGTGTTTACCTCTCTCTCCACCAGTTTTCCCATTGCTTTGCCTTACAATTTATCCGCAGCTTCTCTGGGGTTTCTTGACTAATAAAGAGTTACTGCACCAACCCCAGCCCCAACACTGTTGTGAATGTTTCCTCCCAAGGGTCTATCATCCTGAGGGAAAATGCGGTGTGTCCTTCTAGATAAAGTTGCAGTCAAAGGCGAGAGTCCTTACAATTTCTCTTTCAGGGACGTATCAAGTCTCCGACTTGGTAAGTGCAAGTAGTTAAAAATTCCTTTGGAAACCTAAAACTAGGGCTTTGTTAAGCAGTTTATGTTTGAAAAATGACTATGGGATTGCATGATCTGTAGGTTAAACAGAAATCTATTAATTCTAATAGAAATAGGATTCCATTTGCTTGGTAAGATGACAAATAACTCTTATTGACAATGATAAAAATAAAATATCCTTTTTGTCAACTGGAACTTCATTGATAGTAGGACTATTTAGGAAACTTTTGTTGAAATAATTATTATTGACTTGTATCTACTCACCATCATCATGTGAAAGGCATGCTTGTCTAAAATAACTATTTGTGATAGATGCTGTTGTTTGCTGCATTTAATAGGAGAGTAAACAGCTGCTTGGCAGCCTAAGTAACTTATTCAGATTCAAGCAGGTAGTAAATTGCCAAACTGTCATTTATGTACAGATTTATTTTTTAATCAGCCTTAAATGCATATTTTTTAAAGAATGAAATTCTAAAAGGTCTGAAAATATCTGACCTGATGACCACCATCCTAGAAATACTCTTTTTGCTTTGATAACTACTACATACCATCATCCTAAGTTTTTCTCCCAAATCTATAGTCTTGAGAAAGCTCTCAGCAATTTTTCTCCTTCTCAGGGCTTTATGAGATTTTAATTTTGTATTTTGTACATTTTTCTGGGTGACCTCAACCTACTCTCATGACCTCAGATAACAACTACCCTATCGATAAACCTGAATTGGTAGTTCTGTTGACCTGTTTTGTTTTAGTTCAGACTTTAGATGCAGAAGCTTACTCTGTCTTAGAATGAGCCTACCATTAGAAAAACAGGTGGGAGGAGTTAGCAAAACTATCCCTGATTAGTATAACAGAGGAAAGGGAGAAAATACTAGGAAGTTATTCAACGTGGCTTGCATTTACTTCACTCACATTTAATCTTTGTACATTTTGAGAGTGTTTTATATACCAAGAACTAGGTTTAAAAGATATATGAAGATAAATAAAATTACTTCTATGCCTTTCAATATTTAACAGTCTGTGTATATGGTTGTAGTGAGCTTGGGTTGGGTAGGGATCCGTGAAAAGAACTGATGATAAAATTGCATAATGAAAGATGGACAGCAGAAGTATTCCCCTAAAGGCTGAAGTCAATATCCCTAGGCCATAGAGGAAAAGAAAGGGAGACAACAAACATTTTTGGAAATGAGAACTTTTCTTATTATTCCTGGAGAAGTTGTGTCAGAATAACATTTGCTAAATAAACCATGTCAAAAGTTATGTAAATGATGTTCAAGACATTTGAAAATTCATTGCTATCTACAAAATATACTTTCTCTGGTCTTAGCCTATATGTACTGTGTCAGTTGGGGATTATTACACATGGAAAACTCATCAGGGACTTCCAGATCATCAGCTGTACCTCATTTACAAGATGACAAAACAGCTCTGAGAAAATATCCAATATATAGGTCTATTAGTTTGTTTTTTAATGATGTTTATAAGTTATATGTAAAAAATGCAAAATGCCTTGACAATTCACAGTCAAGTTTCAAGATAGAGGAGTTCGATGCATGTCCAATATCCCATATATTTCCCACTGAAGTTTGATAATTTTTCTATTGAAATTTGAGTTTTAAAAATTGATGTGAGATTAATATCGTATATAAACTCAAACCTTTTCTTTCATTTTTTTGTCTTCGAAATTATTTTTTACTGTTGAAATTATTAACTTTGTAGTTTTCATTTATGCATGTATTTATTCATCAGGCTAAACTAATTAACATGGTATTGATTATAGTTACTTAGATATGTGTATTTCTTAAGTAGTTTATCCAATTGTTTGATATAGGGGTATTCTGCTGTGGGAAAAATCATGTATCAAAATTTTATAGGTACTCGTGGGAAATGACTCACAAACTTTTTAACAGAGAAACCCAAAAACAAAAGCAAGGTTTAGTTTAATACTTTGGTGGGATTAAAACATTCAAATTGCAAAGGAAATTGAGTGATGTGGAATTTTTTCCATGAAGAACGTTCTGGACCATTCAGCGATGGAGAGAAAATATAAGATAATTACTATGAATAACAATAAGGTGAATATGTGTGTGATAAAACCTAAATAACTAAAACACTTTACCTTGAAATGAAATGTTCACCATAGCTACCTGCTGTAGGAGCCACCACATTTCATGTGCAAGTACAAACTCCAAGGCAAAGAAGATACATAAATCTCAGTGATGTATCCATGCTCCATTTTTTTCACTTGTTCTATTGGAAACCATTGACACCATTGTCAATATTGTACAGATGATTATTCATGACATACATGGGTGTTTATAATTATGTATAAAATGTGTAAGGTAAGCAACTATTTCATCATTTTAAGACTTAATCCATAAATTTACTTTCCAGCATTTGATATTTAGCATAGTATAGCTATTTTCAAGGATCACTGATTTTTTTCTACACATTTTAAACTTTCTTCTATAAGGTCAGGACTCTTGTTGTGAATCAAAAACATTAAGATTACTGAAAATCATATACAAAAGCAGAGGAAAAAGTCTCAGTGTTATACTAGTCACTTTTATGATGTTTTTATTTTTAGATAGAATGTTACAAAACTAACATCTTAAGAGAAATTGCTAAATGAGTGAAATTTTCATGATAAAGAACATATGCATGTTTAATGACATTCAATAAATGTTGAACATTTCATTTTATTAATTTGTGAAAATAATTATACTCACAAAATGGGCTTTTATCACTGTTTTTTATTTGTGTGTTTCAGATCTGGACAAAGAGCTCCTATTCTCTCTTACTATGTTTAATGTCAATAACTCTGAGGTCCAGTTATTTCTACTGATTGGAATTCCAGGACTGGAACATGCCCACATCTGGATCGCCATTCCAGTTTGCCTAATGTACCTGATCGCCATCCTAGGCAACTGCACCATTCTCTTCATCATAAAGACAGAGTCCTCACTTCACGAGCCCATGTATTATTTCCTCGCTATGCTGGCCATCTCTGATCTGGGGTTGTCTCTCTCCTCCCTTCCTACCATGCTCAGAATCTTCTTGTTCAATATCATGGGAATTTCTCCCAATGCCTGCTTTGCTCAAGAATTCTTCATCCATGGTTTCACAGTCATGGAATCCTCCGTGCTTCTAGTAATGTCTTTGGATCGCTTCCTTGCCATTCATAATCCCCTGAGATATAATTCTCTTCTCACAAGCAATAGAGTTGCTCAGATGGGATTGATTTTAGCCACCAGAAGCATTCTTTTAGTGCTTCCATTTCCATTCATGCTGAAGAGATTGAAATACTGTCAAAAGAATCTCCTTACTCACTCATACTGTCTTCATCAGGATGCCATGAAGCTGGCCTGCTCTGACAACAAAATCAATGTTATTTATGGCTTCGTTGCTGCTCTCTTTATTACACTGGACCTGGTATTGATAGTTCTGTCTTATATGCTCATCCTGAAGACTGTACTCAGCATTGCCTCACTGGCAGAGAGACTCAAGGCCCTCAATACCTGTGTCTCCCACATCTGTGCTGTGCTCATCTTCTATGTACCCATCATCACCCTGGCTGCCATGCATCGCTTTGCCAAGGACAAAAGGCCCCTCGTTGTAATCCTTCTTGCAGATACAATGATGTTGGTGCCGCCCCTAATGAACCCCATTGTATACTGTGTAAAAACTCGACAAATCCGGGAGAAAGTCTTAGGGAAGTTGTGTAACATACATAAGTGGTAAGAATTTGGATATAGAGGCAATACACTGTCAACCAGCAAGTATTTATTGGCACTTACTGAGTATTCAGTGCCACAGTGGTCACCATCTAATGCAGGACAGGAGCAGTAGAGAAAAGCTATACAGTACATAATGTATAATAAAGTCAGTAATATATATGGCAAAGGAAATATGCAATAATCAGTGAAACCTAAGTAGCTTTGCATCTTTATTTAACATTTTGGAGTAACTGAAACAACATTGTATAATAGAGCAGTTGAATTTTGAGTCAGATATTCGAAAATGAACATAATTTGTACAAACATTATTCAAGTAGCTTTTATATATATATATACACATATATAGGAGCATGTCTATATTTAAATGTATGTATATATTAATGTATATAAAATATATATGTCTGCACAAACTACTCTCAAGAAGGCAAGAAATTATAAAGTAGCAGTAGTAGGATATAGCAGCTACAATGATTGCAAAAAATAGAGTATAATTTGGTAAATGGTGAGTATCAATTTTGAATACTATGAGTGGACCATATATTGGAGTACCTAGAAATACTTAAGAAGTCTAAATTCAGAAGACACTGGTGAGAAAATACAGTTCCCACAAGGAACATTTACATGATAAGTGAGATTTTAGAAATGGTGTGCCTGAAAGTATGAGTTAGATGTATTGACTTTGCATCAGATGAAGAAGGGATATCGATAGATGACTACGGTGGCAATTCTTCAATAAAGCAATGACTCTAGGAATTGTCAGAGAATAAAATGCTTAGCAGTTTGTTGCTAATTATTGTTGTAAATATAAAGCAAATAATTTATAGAAAATTTACAAAACCTACTAAGCAGCAAACATACAGATTTAAGCCACTAAATATTTAAAAGTAGACAGCCAGAAAATAATCCGAAATAGGAAATTGGCATGATGCTTATGTGTTATGTCCACAAAAGTAACTTTATCCTCATTGGCAAGACAGTAATACTTGGATGTACATGGGAGTATAATTGTCTTTTAAATAAAGCTTGTTCATGAAGATATTCCCGTTCCTAAGATATGTCTAATATGCTTTTTCACCATTGATTCCCACTGTAGCAGTCTAGATTCAAGATTTCAAACTGCCCTGAGTGGTCCTGCCATCTTATATATTGAGAATACAGGTGTTTGAAAGATCTCTTTAAAATGAAAATTCAACCACACTTAAAACCTGTAGCAGCTTTTCAGTAATTTGCATTCTAATGGCAGAACTCTACATATGACCAAAAGCTTTTCCTCATTTAATACCTATTTACTTCTTTGTCTATTAATATTCTGTATTGTACTACTTACTAAAACCTAGATATTGGTTTATGGTGTGTTTCATATTAAAAATGTTATGTTATATTCTATTGTTGCATAGCAGATTATAAGCTCAATGACTTCACATAAATGCATTATTTTGCCATCTGTAGGTTAAAGATCTGGCAGGAGTTTTCTTGGGCTTCTGTCAAGGTGTTCAAGTCTTTGTTCTTCCCTGGGGTTACTAGAAATGTCTGACTCCTGGCCTTTTCCTGTTCTCAGGCCACCCACATTTCTGAGGTGCTGGCTCACTTCCTCCCTATTCCAGAGTACCAATGTTACCTTTCCCCATTGCTTTGTCTGTATTCACATCTCCATTAAACCACAGTCAGACAGAGTCTCTGCTCTTATGGAATCATGCAATCAGAATAGGTCCACCTGAATAATTCAGAATAATCTCCCTATGTCAAGGATTTAACCTTAATTACACCTGCAAACTATCCTTTCCCTGAAAGAAGTATATTCACATGAATCTGGTATAGAGGCACAGAACACTTTACGTTTGTTTTGGGTGTGATTGAGCATTTATCTAAGATAAGTATATTTCTTCAATTCTTCTTTCTCCTATTTAAGACTTTAGCAGAAAGTACTTTATGTGTGTGTTGTGTTGTGGTGTATGTATTTGTGTGTGTGTGATTAATTTGCTGACACCTTCATATTCAAGTGATAATAAGTTTATATCTGTTATTTGTTTCTTTTCACAGTGAATTCAAGTAATGCATTTGTCTTAAACAAAATAATGCCCCACATTTTCAGAGATGTATAAATGTAAACTTATATGGTAAAAGATGTTTTGCAGACTCAGTCAAGATACTGATTTCACATTCATTAGTTTGTATTTATTTTAAATGTTGTTTGACATTGCATAATTGTAATTCACATGAGATATGTGTGGGTATACATCTCACCTTTTTGGTATCCTTACCAATAGCTCATATTGACAAATAAAAACTAAATATTTGTGCCTCAGTTTGTGAATTCACGAGTCACCATTATTGAACAAAAGCACTGCTCTTCCAATTATCTAACAACCTTTTTTCTGTTTCCTCACTTCTCCCATAATCCTCATCAAATCAACATCTTCCCATGGCAGAACAGTTTTAATAGCCTTTTTATTTTGTCCCTTAATTTAATTTCATCCTCCAGCTTGTTCTCCTATTTGCAGCAGGGTATTTTTTCATACAAATGAAATAGGTTATGCTACACACTCACATAATACACTTTTATCCTCTCCAACCCTGACTGGGGGAAAGAACAAAGGCCAGGGGCCTAAAGTAACCTCAGCATCTGGTTGCTTCATTTTTCTCTGTCTTCTGGGAACTAGAGTTCTGAAAATGACTAGATACCTTTCACTGTGTTTGGGAGGAGAACATAGGCCACAATCAACATACAATAGCCAGAAAATACAGATTCTTAGCAGAAAGGAGCTATAGAATTAACTGTTCAGAAGTCCCTGATTTGACAGAAAAAATAACCAGAACCCAGAAAAATGTACTGAATTTCTTATGGCCACATGACAAATGATGACTGAGATAGTTAGAAAATGGAGCCAGAAAGTTTCCATGCATTCATATAAGTTGACTTAACATTAAAACACACATACACACACCCAACACACACACAACGTGATAACAGACCCCAAATGGAATGCCAATCCCCACCAAGACTTTATAGTTAACCTAACTATAATTTCATCTTCTCCTCAAAATGGAAATTTAAACCAACTAATCTGAGTTTTCCTGGTCAGCACTAGTGAGATTATTCGCAAGCCCCTCTAGCATCCCCTAATGAAAGCTGACTTTGCCTAAAATATGTTTTTTCCCTTTTGCTAATAACCTTTCCTCATTCTTTCTGACAATAAAAAATCTTACTGTTCATTTTGTAAAACATGCAATGCTTTTCTACTGGCCAGATGGAGTTGTACATTCATGAAGAACTTTATAGATTCAACTGGATCTTTAAAATTGACCTATTACATTTTTAACATCAAACTATTAAAATTATGATTATAATAAACCCCCAAAATCTGAGACAAGAACAAACAAACAAATGAAAATTCACAACAATGGGTCAGAAAAAGGAAGGTAGAGGTTAGAAGACAAGAGAACTCTTCTTGGGTCAAAGAAAGTGTTAGTCTAAACTGCTTTTCTAGACCTTTGCAAGGTGAGGGTCCTGTGGAATTGATACTGGGCATAATAACTGGAAGAAATGAAGTTATGAACAATGAGGTAAGAGGGATGCTAAGATTTCACTCCCATATATTATTCATAGTCACGTGAAAGAGGAAAATAAGATGGATAGATTTTGTTCTCTGGAGAGATGAGAGATGTATATAAAGCGTGCACATTACATTGATAGTGTATTATTTGTTTCATATTTTATCAAATATGTTATAGACATTATCGCATTTAATCCTTAAAATAATCTCATGTAGATGTTATCCTCCTCCAAAATATACAGTTTAAAAAATTGATTAACTACTCAAATTGCAGACCTGATGACTAGAGGTCTTTTGGGGGTCATTGTCTTTGTTCCAAAACTTATGATACATTGTATTTCAGAATATAAAGGACAAAGAATGAATAAAAGAAATTGGTTGCTTGGGGTATGCTGGTAGACTATAAGTGCAAATTTATGGCTCACAGATCTATACAACTGTGAATGACTCAAAACCTAAATCAGTTCCAAAATTTTAAAAATCATCAGATTTTACATAAAAATTTGATTTTCATTTTGTTCTAAAAACCAGTATACCTAGTAATTTCAGCTCAGAAGTTATGGAGCTGAGAAGTTATGTCTCTTAAGGAAGAATTTATCTCATCCTGCCACCCCCATTTCTATTCGTCTACCAGTTTGTCTTCACTCATCTACCTTACTATACCACCACTGCAGAGGGCTGAGATCATGAATCCGGTAATTGGTTTTCTTTGAGAGTAGTAAAGTGACTGAGTAGTCTTGACTTATTAGAGGTTTAGTATAGGACTCCAAGTTGTGAATGTACGTCTACCTCCTGGATTTCTCTTCTGACTTCTAGGTCAATGGGTCCAACCATCTAATTGATTCCACTGTTTGGCAAGAATAGATTACAATCGTTGATCATATACTAAGTTCCATACAGTAGTCAATTGCTTTACACTATATATTATTTATTAAAATTTATATTCATCTATTAAGAAGCATTATTATTTACCCCTGAATAAACAAAAGTGAAACATAAAGAGTTGTAGAGTTTAAAAAAAAGAAAGGAAGTAAAACACTTTCGGAGGTACAAAGTCAGGGCTATTCATTGATGGCAATCTGAATCATCCAAGATCTTATTAGCTAATCTCATCACAGAGTCTGAGCTCTTAACTGTTCTACATCTCCAGCTTAAATAGACATCTGGAGTTCATTATCTTAAAAATGCAATAATTCTTAACTGTTTCCTTTAAACTTGTTCTTTATCAAATATTCTTAATCTCACAAGGTGAAACTCTCACAGACAACTCTTCAGAACTGAAACCATGCAATAATTCTCATTCTTTTTTTCTTGTTATTTGGTCCCTACATCCAATTACCCTAAGCCATCAAAATTATTTCTTATAAATATCTCGTGATACAATTCACTCATCTTGTTGGTTCTGTTATGGTGTTTTTTCACTTGTTCTGCCTACCAACTACACACTGCTTCCTCAATCTTTCCTTAGAACACAGCCAGACTGAACATCTTAAAATACAATTATTTTATTTCCCTGAGCAAATGCTTCATTGATTTCCCATTATTCGAAAGGTATAGTTTCTACGTTTTAGTTTGTTCCATATACATTATCATTTAATTGTATACCTAACACATTGTCTTCTGTCACAATTTTTATTCTTTCTGCCACCAGCATTTGGGACTTATATCAACTGTAAAAATTTGTTATATTTTTTTATCCATCCATCTATACATACATCTATACACACACACACACACACATATATTTATGTATGTACATTTAATGGATTAGAGATGGAGGGAAATATAATGCAGTATTGTCTGGTGAAAAATAAAAGGACAAAGCCTATAGATTATAAGACAGGAACTAAAAGGTCTCTATAGCCATTATGTAAAGTCATGGATAGAGATCTGGATAAGAGATGTTTCAGTGTTAGGGATCTTTCTGCGATTCTAAGATGCAAACATAACTAGAAGTGTGCCCACAATTTTAAGCAAGGTCTGACTGATTGCATATCTTGCCATGAGACTGCGAATATCATTCTTTTTGTTTCAATTAATTGATAATTTTTATTGTTTTTGCATTTGTGCATACATTTGTTCTCAATCATGCTATAAGATAGTATCATGGTAGGCCAAACCAAATTATGTCACTCTAAAATAAGAAATTAAAGACTTTGGAAGATGATTGTTGATTCCAGATCCTTCAAGATTTAGCCAGCTTAAATACGAACCACAAATCTTGAGATTTTTTTGTTTATATTTCTTCTTCTTCTTAAAATATCCATTCTATAGTTTTTCTGACTGTATGCACTTTTTCGAATTAGAATTGTAGCCCTATCCTTTCTAACAATGTTCTTCTATATCCAATCACTGAAAATGTCCCATTAACTTTACCTTCTAATGTGTCTTATATTTGACCACATCTTTCTAGCTCCCCTGGTACTACCATAAGTCTGATAACATTATCTCTCACTTGGCTTTTGGAGTATCTTCTCACTGCTCTCCCTCCAACCACTCTGCTCTCATTGAGTTTGAAAACAAACAAAACAAAAAAAAACAAAAACAAAACAAAAAGCATCTAGAGTGATCCCTCTACATGCAAAATCATGTATCTTTTATAAATGCATCACACCTCACTTTCATAATAATTCATAAACTCCTTAAAATCTTTCATCCAACTCTTTATCATCTTGTTATTTCTACCCTCAAAAAATAATCATGCTTATGTCTAACTTTATCACCACTTTCGTTCCAAATCAACATTGTCTCTTACCTGGATTGTGAACAAGACCCGCTTGTTAATTTCAGTCCTGCCTCCCTTGCTTCTGGAACAGTGATCTGTTAAACACAAATCATGTTATTGCAATATCATGCTATGTTCCTGCTCACAATTATTGAATGTCTATCCATCTAATTCTGAATTTAAATTCTAAATTTCTTATATAGGTTATATGATGTGGTCACTACTACTCCCTGCTTTCTTACTATTTTCTGTTTTGTCATTGTGCCAGGCATGAACATTCTCAACATATTATAAACACATCAGTCCTGTTCTTTGTGCGTGTACAGATTTGTGCATATACTTTTTTCTCTGTATTGAATCATTTCCCCAAAATATCCTTGTGCTGCTTCTTTTCCTGGAAATATAATCTTCTCAATGAGTCTTTTTTTGATCACCAAAAATTACAGGCTTCCTTTCTTTGTGTTAATTTGGTGAAGAGTTTATCTATCATTTTATTTTATTTTCCTTTTCTTGTTTTCGATTTCTTCTTTCTGTTTTGCTTTGTTTTCATTAACCAAAATATAGAGAAAATGACAGCCTTCTTGAGCACAGCTTATACTCTTTTTTATGCTTTCTGCCCCCCATACATTACTTTTTCTCTATTAACATACTACGTCATTTATGCATAGCCAATGTTTATTACTTACCTACTGTTAACTAAAACCCAAGGCTCCTGAGGGCTGTGTTTTGTCTGGTCTATTCACTGCTCTATTCCTGAAATCAAGAATATTGACTCGTATAACTAGGTACTCAACAGACACTGTTTGAATGGGTTACGTAATCTAGAGTTTCTGTAAGTTCTGATCTCTGTCTATTCCCGACAGCATCTCAAGACACCTTTCTCCTCTCATTCTACTACTTGGATTTGCAACAAAAGCTATTTACAGTTTCAAAATAACTATGTTTTTTTGTCATCCTTAACTCTTGCAAAATGCTTGCTTTATGTAGTGTTATTTGTTCCCTTCAATTTCTCCTGTATAACTCTATCCTGACATTCAGAACTCAATTTGTAGATTATTCTAAACTATAAAATAGTTGAGATACTCACATGATACTCTAAATTGCTAGAGGGTTGTGAATGTGTCTAGTTCAGCAAATTTATTCTCAAAATCTTTTGCAAACGTCATCTAATAAATGTTGACTAACGAATTAGTGAGCAAATGAAAGCACTTGTTTCTGCATTGCATGCACAAAGATTGTTATACTGTGATTGATCTTTGTTCCAGAATCTGCTACAGTTATTTTCTTTTTGCAACTTCATCAGAGGACTTTGGACCTCAAGATTATCACAAGAATGTGCAATCAATCCCCTTCCTGCTCTCCTGTTTCTGGGTTAGATATGCTGCAGAGTTAAACAAACATATTAATGTGAGTGCTTGAGCTCAAATCCCTCACATCATCCCTAACTATTTATCATGATCACTTCTGGGAGGCTTTCACTCCTGAATCAAGGAATCTTTTATTCTATTGTTACTGAAATGTAATTTGCCTAGCATTCTTCTGTTGTTAGTATAAATTACTAGCACATTTTTCATCAACTGATGTTGCTTCTTGCTAACTTAGCTCCTCCCACACAGGTCTTTTTGCTGTTCCCAAAATATTAAAGTTTGTTTATACTTCAGGCTCTTTACACTTGTGGTTCTTCCTTTTTAGAATGCGTTTCCTTTATATTTTTCTATATATAATTTTCTATATATAATATAAATATATATAGAAAATATATTTTCTATATATATTCTATATATATTTTCCTATATATAATTTTCCTATATATATTTATGTATCACTCTAGTACAATATATGGAATTTCCCTAAAATTCTTATGACTTCCCTGTTCACATATTCCTTCATGGCTCTCCACCTATTACCCAATTTGTATCCTTCAAAGCACTTAACACTGCATCGAATGGTTAGTCATTTATTTTTCTCTTTTTCTTTTTCTTTTTTTTAAAGGAATGAGGATGAGGAGGTTGGCATCCAGGAAGCAGAAGGAGGAAGAAGCATTCTATTTATCTAGTTATTCTTCTTGGTTTTTACCCCCTGGTCCCAGGATGCTAAACAAGACCTTTGATTTGCTTGTGGATTTTTCAGTTGAAGTTGCAGAAGTAACTGTTTCTCCACCAGGGTGTGCCCATTTACATTTCTATTGTGTTTCTCCCACATAAATGTAAGTCAAGAATGCAGTCTATTTTTTTGACCACTGTATTCCCGTAATGTAGGCTATGCCAGGAAAATAGTGAACACTCGACAATTCTTTGTGGAATGAGAGAATATTCCTCTACTGTATATTTTTGCCCATTTAACTTCTTTTTGTTCTTTAAGACTCAGTTAAAGCAGCCCTTCTGAAAAATTATATATGGCTCTTTTGCTCTTTGGGGCTACTTAGGGGCTCCCTATTTTATCAGCGCATAGTCTGTGTTATTAGGATTTATTTTAGGAATTAACTAAAACTATTTGTGAGTTGGAAAACATTCTAAGACTTTTCCTTGAACTTTTATATACATCATGCATTTAAATTGTGTCAAAGTCTTATGGGATGGGCATTACTTATTTTAATAGAAAATTGAGCTATTATAAGTACAATGATTTCCTCAAATAACATTAGAAAGTTGAACTTTCCAAACCTGACTCTCGCTGTATTATTTTACTAGTGTGTCACAAGACTGCTTCAATTAATTATATGATCTAATAGAATATACTCTCATATGGGGACTGAAATTGCAATACTTAGCATAGATGTCAGTTGTGGAGTTAAAGGCAAACATTTGATTTACTGCATATAGTAAATTTGGATCCTCCACATTTTGTGACCCAAGTTTCATATATATTCATCATTGCAGAAATGGCTTTTTCTTGCTAGACAGGATGAGGCACTACTAAGAGGTAATAGGGATTGAGATAAGGGTGGGCCCTGGCAAGAGTTAAATGTCAGGTGTGCTGTACTAGACTTGGAACACACCAACTTTAGGTCAGAAATGGACATAAACCACCTCATAGAGATACTGACTTTGTCTCTCTGCTATTTCTGTTCTTGTTCCTGTACTAAAATACATGGAAATATGACACCCCTGTGCTTACCATTAGCTGTACAAAGTTTGAAGGGAATCTTATTCAAGTCTCTTTTCCTCACAGATGCCTCTAAGTCAAAATGGCAATACCCTATTGACATGTATAATTCTAAAGATACTTTTATATCTGGAGTGACGAAGGGGTATAATTGTAGTGTGCATTTAAGATGACATCAGGGATTATCTCTTCTTGGTTCATTCATTTATTATCTTTGGATATAGCCCATATGCCTCAGTCAAACTTACCTACCACTTTTATTCTCTATCCTTCCTTGACATGCTAGGGAACAACAGTAAGGAACAACACACACAGACACACACACACACACACACACACACACACACACACACACTCCAGATAACTTCCTGAATCAGCTCTTCACCTGTTGTTCTTCAGGCTGGGACAAAGTTTTGCCTCCTTTTTCTTACACTCTTTGATTATTTAGCTCTTCTATGACTCTCAAAAGTGGCTTCCACGCAAACTCAAGGAAACCTTTTGTAATACTCTATTGTCCCAGCAGGAAGAAAATACTAGTTTTCTTGTTCCTGTTATCAACTTGTTTTTTACCTTGAACAACAACAAAGAATATGACTGTATAACAAACCATCTCAAAGTTTACTGTCTTCAAATTTTATTATGCTTGCAAATCTGCATTTCGACTCAGTTCAGAGTAAAATTAATTGTTAGTTGTTTTTTCCACTGCCTGTCAGCTAAAGAGACTAGAAGGATGGAGGATGAAGTAATGAATTGGTTCATTCACTGAGCTTACTGACTAGAACACTTGTATGTGACTTTCTCAAGTGGTCTGAGCTTTCAGTATGCTGGCTCAGTTCAAAATTCACAAGCATTTAGTGAGATTGAGAAATAGATGGATATTGCTATATGTATATATATAGGCAGAAGGGTAAGGGAAGAAGAGAGAGCACTCCCATCCCTCGCTAAATCATCTTTTATGTACCATTGTTATTTCACAATATCACTTCCACACTTCCACAGCATTTAATATATTGAAGCAATCGCACAATCTTACCAGGTTACAAGGAGAGAAGAAAGACTCCATCTTTTGATGGAGGACTGACAAGTTTCTGAAAGGGAAGTGGGATTAGAAAGATTTCTGTGGTCACTTTTCAAAAATACAATTTACCAAATCATATTACATTGTATTCATCTCTGCCAGAGTGAGAGCTTTGTGAAATCTATGACTTCCTATTCATTCTCTACATATTTGTTGAACACAAATACTGGTCTCCTGTGTTTCACGAACATTAGATTTTATAAAAAAAAACAAAAAAAACACCTTATGAGTGAAATGTTTCAAAAACTAGATCCAGTTAGCAACAAAAGGCAAGGGTCACTCGATCTCGGATCTGTTTGGTCTTCACACTATAGACAATGGGGTTCATGAGGGGAGGGACTAGAAGGTACACAAAACCCATGACAACCTGGACCAGATGAGGGGCCTGCTTCCCAAAGCGGTGGATGACAGATAAGCCAATCATTGGCGTGTAGAAGAGGAGCACAGCACAGATGTGGGAGACACAGGTGTTAAGAGCTTTGAGTCTCTCGTTCCTGGATGCAATGGACAGCACTGTATGCAGAATCAGGGCATAGGAGAAGAGAATGAGCAGTGAGTCTATACCCACTGTAGAAATAATGACAAACATGCCATAGATGCTGTTGGCTTTGATGTCGGCACAAGCCAATTTCATTACTTCCTGGTGGAGGCAATAGGAGTGTGAGAGGATTGGGGAACGACAGTAGGGGAATCTTTTGAGCATAAAGGGCAATGGGAAAATGAGTGCCACACTACGGCCCAGGGAAGCCAGGCCAATTCTGCCAATGACTGTGTTAGTGAGAATAGAAGCATAGCGCAAAGGGCGACAAATGGCCACAAAGCGATCAAAAGCCATGGATAATAGCACAGAGGACTCTAGGAAGGACAAACAATGAATGAAAAAGAGCTGGGTAAAACAGGCATTATGTCCAATATCTCGTGCCCCAATCCAAAAGATGCCCAGCACTGTAGGGAGGGTGCAAAGAGACAGACCCAGGTCAGTAAGAGCTAACATGGATAGGAAGAGGTACATAGGCTCATGAAGTGAGGGCTCTGTTTTAATAATAAAAAGAATAGTGCAGTTGCCCAGGATGGAGACCAGGTACATGAAGCACAAGGGTATGGCAATCCAAATGTGCATGTGCTCCAGCCCAGGAATGCCACTCAGCAGGAAGGTGGAGGAAATGCTGGTGTTCTCCAGAGAGTCCAATGTCATTGTGTGTTGGGGGGAAGAGGAAGTTTGATTGCCTCCTACTTCCTGAGATGAATTGAAGAAATGCTAATAATTGCACCTGGGAAGGAATAATTAATTGATTAGTTAATTATTAGAATCAAGTAGGCTTGTGTATGGTAGCATGAAAAAGTGAATCATGTCCACACTTGAAAGTAACTCAGTGACTAGCCAGGGCTGAGCATGGACTTGCATGTGATAGAAAGACTTTCTGCGACAATAACTGCCTCCACTTGCATTGACTGTACCAGAGATGTCCTGCCATTGAATGTTGCTGTCCATGCCTACTTGAAAGTTCTTTGTTCTTGCCCACTTGGCTTTTCCTGCCTGCTCACTACCCTCCTTCTGCGGATGTCCCCTATAAAAGGGCCCCTCTCCTAGCTGATGATGTGGTAGCTTTCCGAAAGTGTGTCTGACCCAGCGTCATTGGACCTCTATGTCATGAGTGCAGTAAAAGCCATGTCCTTGTTGCTTGGCATGGCACTACTCCGCCAGAACTTGAACACCTACCGACAACCTGAAACTGTATAACCTTTCCTGAGATCACTTTCTTCTAGTACTTGGTTTTCTCTCAACATCTATTTTTTTTCTCAAAATTTTGATGTGAAATGAAGACATGGAGTTCTGAATGGAGTTGCTAAGATTATGCAAATTCTAAGAGCTAAGGTAAATGAGTTGAGTGTTTTATTTGAGCACCTCCACCCTTTTGCTCTGCTCTGACCTATGCAGACTTAATGACCTGGCTCCCTTTTGCTCTGGATATGTCAGGCTCAGCCAGAGGGAAACACTTGGGATAGATAGGGCCATGGCAGGAAGGAGAATTTGGTTTCTCTCCATGTGACACTGTGTTGGCAGGGACTCTGTTCCACTCCTGAAGGTCTTAGCTTTTATTGGAGAGCTTTCCTTGAGAGCAATTCATATCCTAGGTTCCATTAATTGTTCTCCTTGCTCTTTAAGCAAAGAGGTAAAAGTATTTTCACTATTCCTGTTAATTAGATTTAACTTTGCCTACTTTTTAGGAGTAAATCTTTAATTAAATAAACTCACATTACTTTTTTTGCCAAGATAGGGCCCTCACTAACATTCTAACCTTTCCTTTAACTTTTCTTCTTTTCCCTTATTTCCTTTGTTATTCCCCTTACCTTCTTTCTTTCTCTCTCTCCCTTCCACCATCCCTCTCACCTTCCCTCCCAGAGAATTTAAGTCATAGCCTTAGGTCTTCAATTAGTTAGTAAGTGGCATTCCCCAAAAATCTAGGAATTCATCATCTAGCTGCAGTGGACTAATGTGGCAAGAGAGGCTAGCACTCCATCACCCACAGCCACACCCCCACTCACAAGGCTAAGTATAGGAGAGTCTACAGAACAAGACAATATTGCAAGCAAGTCTCATTCTTCTATATGCATCATGAAGGCATAGTAGAATACAATGACTAGGCAAAGACCATATGCTGAGGGTTACTTATAGGGCTCCTGAATTCTAGATCTGCGATCTCCCACTCTCAGTTAAGGATCCCACTAGAATGAGAGGTCAAATAGGGCAACAGCTTTGCTTATTTAAATTCTGTAGAGGCTGTACTTGAAATGTGCCCTTGTATGCAGCAGGTGTTTCCTTATTTTATGCACAAATGATAGTACAATTTCATTCAGTAACCTAATTCTAATTTGGTGCATTGTTTATCTCCTTAAAAAATCTTGAAATAAAATTCTATTGATAGCAATACATTAGAGATGAAGAAACAGTCATAGAATAAATTAACATCTCTAAGATCAAGCAAATAGTAGAAATTCAAATCAAGCCCAGATATGATTTTTCTCTAGGTTCTAAGCCTTAAAAAACATATTTAGTGGTTCCCATGTAAATTATAATTCACTGTCAACTATCAACAACTAGCAGGCTTCAAAAGTCTTTAAAATAATTTCTGACTCTAGCTCAACTAATGAAACTTGCTGGAGAAATATATACTATCTATCATCTATGGCTCTGCCTATCCTTTATCTATGTATCATCTATCTATCTAACATATATGTATTTATGCATCTATGTAGCTAGCTATGCATTCATCTAATATATCATTTATCTACAGACATTTTCCTTCTTACTTTAAATATCAGTCAACTGAATACCTGTGTCACCAACTCACTGTCCATGTGAAGATCAGATTTGCTCGCGTGCTGCTGTGTTCCTCAGCTTCTGCTTTGTCCATGATCAGTGGTCAGCACGTTGTTCATCACAGTGAAGCTAGAAGAGTGGTGATTCACTTACCTGTCAGAAACAGGTGGGCTACATGGTAGATAAATCTAGCTCATAAAACCTAAGATAGAAAAATATTTTTGACATGAAATAGGGTGATAAAGAAGAAAGAACTATAAACTTGATGAACATTTGCTATTTTCCAAGCACTATTCCAGAAACATTGCAAAAGTAATACCATCTAGATCTTAGGAAAGTCTGGTAAGCTAATCTTATTGCATCAACTTACGTATGACCAAAGAGAAGCTCAGAGAATGCAGAATGCAATAATGCACTTAAAGATGCATAACCTATTAGGAGCAGAACTGGAATTCAAAATCAGGTCTCTGGAACATCGAAGGCACATTACGAAAAATTGGAACTATTTATGTTATTAAATCCAGGCATTTTTTTTAAATTGAGACAGCCTGAAACAGTTGGAAATTGAATGATAAATGATAAAAAAAAATTTTTTTTGTTCCCCTTTTTCTTTTTGCTATCTGCTTCAAATAAACTCTCTTTGGAATCAGTTTATGCTTTGCAATTTAAGGATGTTAATGAAATAGGAATCAGAGAGATGAATATTACAACAAGTTGAAAGAGGTGAAATGCACATTAGTAAAGATCCAGA
This sequence comes from Solenodon paradoxus, assembly GCA_004363575.1. Lineage (NCBI taxonomy): Eukaryota > Metazoa > Chordata > Mammalia > Eulipotyphla > Solenodontidae > Solenodon > Solenodon paradoxus. The sequence goes on from RJWH01000928.1 coordinate 123,683, forward strand.
ACAGTGAAGCCAGGAGTCACCTACTTAAGATATCTTAAGTCTATTTTCCAAAGAGATCTTAATAATATAATGTTTCTGTGTGCTTCTTATTTAAAAATCTTAGGAACATTCATTATTAGGTTTGGAGAGGGTTATTGTTTCTGAACAGTACAAAAAGAAGTCATCTAGGCTAAAGTGGATTGGAATTACTTTTAACAAGTGATCTTTCTGCCTCTAGTTGCTCTGCTTGGAGAACATTTCCTAAATGTATTTCAACAAATTCAATGTCTGCTTCTAATTCCATGATATACACTATGGTCATGCAAGAAAATGTCTTTTTAGCCACTGATATGTTTTTCTGTCACAGGATCATATCACTTCTTAAATCTATCTCTTTGAGTCTTCAAAAGAACTTCTAATTCTACCAATCTTGTCTCCAAGGCTAAGCTGTAGATACTAAACCCATAGCAACTGTGCTTATCTCATCTCCATCATCTCAGTTATGCCCGCCTAACTGGCCTTTCTTGATCTCAACAATATGCTCACTCTTACCATACATGAGGCAACTCTCTGTTCAGCCAAGGAAGTGACAGATAGAAAAAGCCGTTGTCTACTTTCAAGCTAGTACTGCAACCAGACTTGGGATCCTATGGCGATCTGCCTGGGCAGACACCACTTTTAGCAAGTGACTCCTCTACTGCTTTTCTTGTGTCTCAAAGACCCTTCTCACTCTCCAAAATTCAGAATGAGCCTTCTGGGACCTCTTGTTGTCTCCACAAGTAAGCACCAAATATTTTCCCACTATACCACTATACTACTGACTCCTCACATACCAAGGCTGGGTCCATGGACTCCATGTCTTACAACAAAGAAGAAGAAAGATTAAAACTGGAGGCTTTCTAGTTTTCTAGAAGATACTGGGTATAATGGAGGGTAGATCTTTAACATCCTGATTTTTATACAGCTAACTGATATCCCCAGTGAGATCTTCAATGATTTTAATCAATTTCCTACCAGAAAGGTCTCCCTGGACCTTATTATCTAAGACTCTTGGAATAAGGGAAAGAGAGATAAAGAGAGTGATTATGTGATGGCTAAATGGGAAGCCTTGAGGATGTCATGAACTTGTAGCTACTGATGAAGTACCTGGTGAAAGTTTTGAACAACTTTCACAACTTCAAGAAAGCAGAGGGTGTATTCTTTATAGCATTTTATGTTAATGCATCACAACTATATACTTTATGCACAATGGATGTGAGACTGTGAGCATGCTGGATCTATACAAATATTTGCAACATTAGGTATGACTTTTTACTTGGATTCTTTTTCTATTCCAAAGAAGAAGAAAGAAGCTAAGTCAAGTTTTTAGAAATATTGGGTTAGTGTTGAGGCATATTCTTGTTTCCCCAAGTAACCTTATTACATGGCCCTACATATATTCAGGCAGTCCATCTCATCTTCCTTTCCCAGGTCCAATAAGAAATTATTCCTTTGTTTTTGGATAACAGAACTATAATTAGTGAATCTAATTTATTATTTTACTTTGGAGGTGACATGAGCCCTTGCAAAGGGTAGTTAATTCTGAAAATGGGTTTTATATGTTAATACAAGGATATGAAAAGCTAATCATCCACTTTTGGAGTCTGAAAGATGAAAGAGAAATTATTTTACAGAAAGGAATAGATGACTATTTTCATTACCCAGTAATTAGTATACAGCTTTTTTTTTTTTTTTTTTTTTTTTTTTTTTGGAAAATATAAAATCATAAATACTAAGAAGTGTCCTAGAATTTCTGAACAAATCATGAGTTTATTACGGTTCATTGGTCTGACTGATCTCTTTCATAGCTTTGGAAACCTTCCTCTTATGGCCAAATTCCATTCATCTTTGGACTAGCACATTGCAGGCACATTTAAATGCTATGAAACACTATTTCCTTAATTATAGTCCCACATAATTGGAATCAGATCAACACTTATAAAATGATGATTTCTGGTCTTCATCCATGCAATACAGAATCAGAAACTGACATTTGTGACAATCATAAAGTTTCAGAAATTTTCATATATCCTTGGTTTTATGATTTGTTTTCAACTGATTCTGGATATTCTATTCCTTTTATAAGTAAAATACATCTTAATTTTTATCATGGAATGAATTTCAAACACAGTTGGCTTTTGCATTAGACTTTTAGGACTGACATAAAAAATATGACAGCCTGGATGGCATTAACAATTGAAATGTAATTTCTGACAATTCTGGAAGGTAGCAGAAATCTTTTTTTTTTTTTTCTTTTGAGATCTTGGCTTGCAGATGACCACCTTCTGACTCTTTTCACGTAGCTGGTCCTCTGTGCATGAGTACCCTTGGTGATTCTTCTTTTTCGTATAAGGACACCAGTCATGTTTCCTCTTAACTTAACTACCTCTTTAAAAATTTTACCTCGAAACATTTTACTGTATATTACTGTATATACTGAATATGCTGAAATTTTACTGTATATTCTGAGGTACTGGAGGTTGGGACTTCAACATATGATTCAGGGGACCACAATTCAGCCCATAATATCTGCTTACCCATGAATTATAGCACTCATCTATTTACTTAAAAATATTTTAGAGCAGAAATCAACCTGCCCGGCACATAGCTATTTATAGCCTGCATCTATGCACTGGAAAGATAAATGGAGTATAAAATGTAATTGTCAGAAAATAGGTTTGAATATCAGCTAGAATAGAGTAAAAATAAGAAAGGAGAGAGAAAGAAACCGATTTTTCATCTTTTAATAGCTTTGATTGGAAGGAGCATAGTTTGATCATATTACAGTGAAATAATCTTGTCTCCTTTAAATTTTAGCTTCATAAACCTCTATAAATAGAAAAAAAGAACATGTGTTTGGGTGAGATAAAAGCTAAAGTTTGTTTCTTCTAGCTCAAAAGAATATGGAAAAGAATGGCAGCTGGAGAAGAGATGGCATATCTGGTACACAAACATGCTGCTGTGAGAAGAGGCAGAACTAGAAGAGACTGAAGTAAACCTAAGTAAAATATGATAGTAGACTGAGAAATTGATAGTAAGATTAGTGTTTTAGCATTGTTTTAGTTGCTGTCACTGCAATTTTCTGTAATATTTTGTTAGTAGAAGTTTATGAGGTAGGCAGAAGGCTTGGAAAGAAAAAAAACGACAAGCTTCCTTGAACACCCAGTTGTCACGTGAGTAAGGTTGTTGCCCATTATATTTATGGAAGACCTACCATATATATGCCAAAGAAAATGTTTCTTCTCTATCACTGCAATAGTAATGCCACATGATCTAATTTTAGAATATGCATAAGAAACTAGAAAGTCTAAACAACACAATCTCAGAAATTTAGACAGAACCATATGTGATTCTGAGCTCTTTATTAATTAGACATATGCTATTGGCTTCCTTATATATACTGTTGAAGCTTTATCTCTAAAAGGCTTATAATAGAGTTGAATAAGAATTTGACTCTTTTATAATAGTAATAGCATGGAATAAAAATCATTTGAGGAAGTTAAAATTTTAAGAAAATTATTATTTTCAGTTTTGTGTTAGATACATATTATACCAACTTAAAATGTTTATTATAATCATTTTTTTCAATTAATATTACTGAGATTTTTTTTTAAGGTATGATTTTTGTACTCCTGCCGAGGTCTTTTCTCCCATACTTAAGTATCTGGGCAAGTCTTCTCTGCAAGTAAGCTTAAGACAATTTGTGGGTTAAAACCTAGGTTATAGTTCAATATAAAAGAAGTCTCATATTTTTGATGCTTAAGTAATCAGGGCATAGCACTTACCTAGATGCTAGCTGGAGGACATCACACTGGGATAAAGATTTTATAGCTAACAAATGCTGCATTTTAAAATTTTGCTTCTACAATTTTAATTTCCAAGGGAGAGTCAAATTGAATATCACATGTAAAGTGCTATAGGGCATAGATATAATAAATACCTAATAAATGTTGGACATTATTGTTACTATTGTCATTAGTATTTGTGATTTCCACAGTCAGTAAGAAATCTAGATGTACACAAACTCAATCCTTCCTGTGTTGCTTGACAGGATGTTAAATTTACATCCTAGCATCTATGAAGGATGCTATTTGTAATCTACTTTGTATTTTCATTCATGCTTCCTTTGAGTCTTAGTTTTGCCGGAATTCTTTATTTTAGATGCTAGTCTAGGGATTGTACTAAGTTAAACTTCTGGAAGAATCTTTAATTGGTTAATGTATAGAATAGTATGTAGTGATTTAAATACAAAGGACAGTACCCACATGAGAGGGAGGTTGGTTACAAAAGAACAACAGGAATTGTTGTGGTTTTGGAAGTATTTAGTATCTTGGAGAAGATACCAATCTACAACGGTGATAATATTGTAGGGGTCCTAATGCATTTACAAATACTGACATGAATGAGTACAAGTAAAAGTGGGAACACAGGAATGAGATTGGTGGATTTCATCAATGTTAATATTCTGGTTTTGATAGTATGCCATAATTTTGCAAAATATTACCATTGGAACAAACAGAAAAAATGCAAAAAGAATTTATTTGTATTATGTTTTACAATTGCATATCAATCAATAATTGTCTAATGCAAGTTAAAATCAAAATGTATTTTTGTGAGGACTAGTAGCATGATTACCGTTTCTTGGTAAGTTTATTTTTTTTTAAATTGCAGGTAGGAATGAAGAAGAAGCATTTTATTTATTTTTATTTAGCAGTATATCTTGGTTGTTCTCCCTCCTGAGACATGAACCCAAGTCCTTGGGATGTATGTGGATTACACTTCAGCAGGAGGTTGTTGACAAAACCACTACACAACAAGATATGCCAATAAGTTATTCTTAAAAATCATTTATATGTTTAATTTCAGTCATTTTTCTACTACAGCTATACAACCGATTATACACACTGATGAAAAAGAGAGTGATTATATGAAATATCTGTTTTCTCAGCAAGTGTGTTCTCCACTCATTAAGATTGTACTTTCCTAAGGGTTCTTCCTTTTCATGCAGGCAGTTCATATACCTGAGTACACTGTATATTTAAAGACCCAGATTAATCTAATGCTACATATTATGGGAGTGAGCAGAAGAGGCTCCAGGAAGCCAGATGTCCTGGAACCAGGTGAACTATAGGAAACATTGTTTTGATGTTAGTGCAAAGTCAGCAGTCTTACTAGAAAAACAGAGAAGACAGAGTGCAGAGACAAGAAACATTGGTGCCTAATGTCCATAGCCACCTCACTGATACTGCTGTGATGATCACTATACATAAGACAATGGTGTAGGAGACTAAGATGAGGATAATACACAGGCTTAAACCTGCAGCTAGTGCCAGTGGGCCATAAATGTAGCTCATAGCTGTATCAGAACAGTTTGGGTTTATGGTATCTTGGTGTAGTCAGACAGAAGGGTGAGTCTCAACTCATATTAAAGGAACCATTCTCGGAGTACAGGTGGGAAGTGGACAAATGTCATGTTCCTGGCTAAAATAGCAGTTCTACCTGTCAGACTCTGGAAACAATAAGCAGGAAGCATATCTTCATGGGTAAGAAAATAAATCCTAGGGGCAAAGATCATAATAAAAATAACTGAAACAGGCAGAGATAAGGCATAGACAAAAAAGAAATGAATGGAGCAGATGTCTGTAACACCATCACAGTGACTGACTGATAGAGCTCAGCCAGGACACAAGTGTGTGGGAGTAGGGTGTGGGTAGTGTTTAAAGGCCAAACCCAGCAACACAGGGGAAGCCCACAGGGTCAAAAATTGATATATAGGCTCACAGAATCAACTATTATATCTAATAGTTTACAGCATTATTGAGTTGTCCAGAGAAGAGAGAAGATAGGATGAGAAGATAGGCACACAGTGTTTCTGAAATACTCACTAGAACAGAGGCTGTGGGTTTGATGCTACCATTCATGAAAGACTGTGATTTTTAGCTCTGGAGAAAACTTCATAAACATTCATGCACCAGAGTGAAGTATTGTCTGGACTTTGTTACTGGAGCATTGCAGTTAACAAATGGGCAATTGAATGCAAATAAGAAAAATACATAGAAAAACAAAGGCATACATATAATACATTGTCAGTACTATGGTGAACACTGTTAGCTCCTTCAGAACACACTTTTGCTCATTTGTGACCTTGTTTACCACACTGCTCTTTGTTTTCCTTATCATGTCTGTATTTTTTAATTATAAGAATCTTCTTTCATGTAATTCTAAAATTTGTACTCTCATGTTCTTTTTTAGTTACTATAACGCAACCTCATAAACTGGTTAGCTTAATGAACAAATATTTATTTCAAATAGTTCTGGAGGCTGGTAAATCTAAGCTCAAGGTACGAGCTGATTTCGTTCTTGGTGAGAAACCTCTTCCTGGTGTGCAGACAGCAGTCCCGCCTTCGTGTCCTCACATAGTAGAGAGAGATCATCTTCATCACACCTCTTCTTATAAGGGCATTGATATCATTCATTAACCCATTTACTTCCCAAAGATGATACTTCTGATACCATCACATTGGATATGAGATTTCAACATATGAATGGTGTGGAGTGGGCACAAACATTCAATCCATAACATGGAATTTTATTTCTTTTCAGTTTTCTGACAGCTGTTTATTCTACATCTTGCTTTCTTGTTGTATGAAAGAGAAAAGAACAAAGAGAACCACACAAACTGGAGAGAAAACATATCTTCTCACCAAGGAACAATTTTCCTTAGCCTAAGACTGTATTAATTAATTCTGTTTTAATCACTGATTCCTTCAGTATTGATTTATTCAACCCATGTATATTCAAACTTTCGTGTAATTCTTTCTCTGTTTATCTGTGTTTAGATTGTTGAAGATAAAGGTGAGCACAGATAGAAACATTTTGCAAAAATCACAAAAAATGGATGCTTTTATCTTGTCCTTTCACCACAGTAACTTACATTAATAACTAAAGAAAGAAATTGTTCCTTGACTAGTACTAAGATGGTGAGTGCTTACCTCAATTATCTCTTTTGATGCCTTAAATTAATATCATTTTGCTATTGTCCAATTGAATAGCTTTCCTCACAGTCCAAGAACATAAAACAAATCACCTAAATGATTTTATAAACTCAAATTTCTTAGCAATGCGTTGGCGTATTTGCTTGGTCTTGATACTGTAGACAATAGGATTCATAAGAGGCGGTACCAGCAGGTACACATAAGACATAAGAAGGTGTACAATTCGGGGAAGATGCTCCCCAAAGCGGTGGACGAGAGACAAGCCAATCATGGGGATGTAGAAGAGGAGCACAGCACAGATGTGGGAGACACAGGTGTTGAGGGCCCGAAGTCGCTCCTGGCGGGAGGCAATGCTTAGAACAGTGCGGAGGATAAGGGCATAGGAGAGGAAGATTAGCAGTGAGTCCACACCCACGGTGCAGGCCACAACAAAGAGTCCATATATGTGATTGACAATGATGCTAGAGCAGGCCAGTTTCATGATCTCAAGGTGCAGACAATAGGCATGTGCCAGCACGTGGGAGCGGCAGTACTGGAAGCGCTTAAGGAGAAATGGCAGGGGCAGGATGAGCAGAGCGCTTCTAAGCACTGAGCCCAGTCCCATCTTGACAATACGTGCAGGTGTCAAGACTGTAGAGTAACGCAGTGGGTTGCAGATGGCGACATAGCGGTCAATGGACATGGACAATAGAACTGAAGACTCTACTAAAGACAAGGTGTGGATGAAGAAGAGCTGAGTGAAGCAGGAAGGTATGCCTATCTCTCTGATATCAAACCAGAATATGCCCAGCACTGTGGGCAGTGTAGAAAGACAAAGGCCCAAGTCAGTGAGGGCCAACATGGCCAAGAAATAGTACATGGGTTCGTGGAGAGTGGCATCAGTACGGATGACATGCAGGATGGTAACGTTTCCTACAACAACTGTCAGGTAGATGGAGCAGAAAGGAATAGAGATCCAGCCATGAAGATGTTCCAAACCTTGGAAGCCCGTCAGGAAGAACGTGGCTTTTTGGAGACTACTGTTGTAAAAGATTGTCATGGCTTTACAAACGTGGGCACAACAACCTGTAATATAGAATGTGAAACCCTGAGAATGGCAGGGCTGAGTTCTTACTCCCTGAGTATCCTGGGACCAGTGAGTCAGGAAGGGTCTGCAGATGAAATAGGGAAGATTTGGGAAACCTGATTATATTTTTAGCATTCTCTGGAGGGTCTAAGAAAGAGAGATTTATAGTTCCTAGATGTCATGCTATTTAACCTGATGATGATTTGTCCACCATTTCTGATTAGAAATTTTATTTTATAATGAGGGGAACTACACTTCAAAGTTCTCAGAGTAAGTGATTCTTGGGTTTGGATAAATATGTGTCATGTGGCTGCTCCTATAATAAGGTATAAGGTGACCTGGATTCTTCTTTGCTTCTTTTCAAACTTTTATTCGGTTGCATTGATTGTAGTCTCTCAATTAAGTGTTTATGAGTAGTAATATAGTGTGACTAGTGATTGTTTATCACATCAATAAGAAACTTAAGATAACTAATAGTTATTGAATTCAATATGTTTCTGCATCTGTTTAAGTATCTAATATATTAATATCTTTCAGCACTTAATAGCAATAATATGAGCTAAATTATATTCTAAGAAACTAAATATTACAGTATAAAACAAAACAAAAGAAAACAAAAACCTGTGGCACAGACAGGTTAAGTGACCTGGGAATGGTTACAGTCAGTAAATGTTAAGAATGAAAGGCCAACCCTGGAAGTATAATCCGGAATCTACAATATTGTCTTGTACTGTATTTACTCTTCTTCCTCCTCTTATTTACCACTACTATTACATAACACTTTCAATTTTGCAAAAGTCAGGCAATCTGACAAAAATAATCAATTAAAAAAACTGATTTTACTACCTTGTCACATCTATGGGTAGTCACTCTTGTTTTAGGCACAAGGTTGGCATAGACCAAGATCGGTAACAATAGAGAGGTACGGTTAAGAGACTGAGTACTGTCTGGGGGCATGAAAAACATACACTTAAAAAGGAATTCCTGAAAAGGTTACCTAGAGGATAATATGTGATTTTAATTTTGAATGAGATCTTGAGTGACAGGTTATCTACCATGAATATTGAAAAACAAATGTTAGTGGATACAGCATGAAAAAGAGAAGCAAGAGTTCAGTTTATCACAGAATTATTCAGTTACTACTGAAAACTGTTTTAAATGAGGTTAGTGTATAATATTGGATCTAGAAAAAGATAAGAGAATCAGAGAAGCAAGAACAAAATGAAAGTATTTCATTATTTCATCACAGTATTTCATTAAAATCAAATGTTCATTGTTGACTACAAAAGAAAAGAGAGATAAAATAAGATGTGGGTTTTAAAAAGCTATGACTATGAGGTCATTGTTGATTTTTCCAAAGACCCTTTCAGTAGACTGGAGAAAGACTTTAAGAGTGCGTGGAGAAGTAAAAGTTAAAAGTTTATAGTATTTTTAATTTTCATGAAGGGTGAGTGAAATATCAAGATATTATAAGAGAGATAGGGAATTTAAGTGCACTATTTCAGAAGTCTTTTTTTCTCATTGTGATACAGGGGCATTGAAGGTCTGAAGATAAAGAAAGAAGAAAAATTCCTATCCAGATATCTCACTCACACTTCAAAACAAGAAAAATAAGAAAACAATGCAATAATTAATATAGTAAGATGGCCTCTCTTGTTTTATGAGCCCAAAGAAGAGTCAGTAAAAGGATGTAAAGAAGGAGAGCTAGGGAAGAAGGAAAGCTGAGTGAAAGCAAGACTGAGAGAAGCTAGGCTGTGAAGGAAAAGAATGCTACAGGATTTGGGCACACACTGTGAGCAGCAGAGACAGCAATGCAGCCTTGCTCTGATATTGAGATGGTGATGAAGACAGAAAGTGACAACAGCTTGTAAAAAGGGAAATATAATCAATGAGAGAAAATTCCCCATCTGTTTAGTAGAGAGGCAAACAAGAGTTTAAATACGTACATGACTTTTCAGTTAGCAGACTCACAGTAAAGTTAGTTGTCGTCCTTCTCTTGCTTGATTTCAGTGTATTTGTGACTAAAACACCTCAGCAGTCACCTCTCTCATTCCTGAATCTCCAGACAGGGAATGATCATTCTGCCGGCTTAGTGACAAGTTGTAGTCATTCTATTCCGTCTTTGGTGTTATCTTTCCTTCCAAATATATGCCTTGCTTATCATATTTTAAGTATGGGTAAAAGGCAAGTGTGCCAGACATGGGAAGAAACATCAAAACATGTCATAACTAACATTGGAGAGGTGGAAATACAGTATCATTTCTTGCAACTCTGGCACAGATTAAGATCCTACTAAAGCGGCCTGAATGTATGGATTAGAGAAGAGGCGAGATGCAGTAATTTTAATGTGAACACTCTACATTGTCCTCTCAAAGGCACTCACCTTCACTAAGAGATTGTCTATTTATTCCTCCACTAGATTACATCATGCACATTGATATTCCCTTCAGCTCTAACTTATTAGACTAAAGGGATATCATGTGAGGTTCTGAGCAATAAGCTGAGCAGTGTCTTCAATGACCTTTGAAGGCCTTCTGACACATATTCCTCATATAATTGCCAAAAAAAAAAAAAAAATTAAATGGTGCTTACAATAATTAGCACCTGTTTTGGTGACAGTCTGCAAGATTACTCCCAAGGACAATCATGAGTTCATATTGAGAATTGCTACAAGATAGTTTGAGTGCTACAAGAATTATCAAATCTGTTTTAAGAACTAATTATTGTAATAAAAGGTTTGGTAAGGTAGTTAGGGATTACAATCTAAATGTTAAATATAAAAGAACTCATCTTCCTATGAGAAGAAAAGATGAGCTCCAGTAAACACTAAATCAAATGATTAAGATGATTTTTACAAGAACAAATAGTGACAAAGCCATGGCTAGAACTCCTTGTCTCCTATTCACAATAATCTGCCTTTCAAAATTTTCTTGACTAATTTGATGAGGAGATTTGGGAAGTAACTGAGTGAAAAAAAAAAAAAACATTTTTTTTTGTCCCTACTTATATGTGTCAGTTCCTGACTGGTCTCTACCATTCTTCTCGTAATACATACCTGAGCACCAACATCTAGAGAGAAAAGGGCTTGGAGTGCATACTTCTCATCAGAACACAGAATAGAAGGTAGCTCAGCTACCAGAATATTCCCTGCCTAAAACCTGGGTCTTTTTGAAGAATTCAGAAGCTTCTCCCTAGGGGCCTCTCCTAAGACTGAGCAGTTCCTAGAGTTTACCTCTCAGCTGAGGACAGAGGCCCCAAGAGACTATGGAACCCCATCCTGGAGCACTAAGTAACAAACAAGTGCCAAGGGGAGTTCAATCCTATATATGGGCAAGGAATATTTTCAAGATACTAGGATATTTCTAGTTATGAACTTCAGTAGTTGAAACTGGATAAGGATGACCTCATGAGTCAAGGAGGGCAGAATTTTATATGAGATAGTTTTGATTCAGTTTCTGGTAAAAGATAAATTGATACTTTAAAAATGTTTTTGAAGTTATTTTATTTATTTTTATTATTTTTCTATTTATTTTGATACATTGCCATATGTTTTTTAGGATATTGAATTTATACCTCCATGTATTTCACACCACACCCACGACCCAAGTTCTAGAGTCCTTTATCTTCACTTGTTCCCTCCTTCCTCCCCTTGTTCCCTTCACCTCATCCCTAGTCAGAATCTTTCATTCTGTAAATTATGTTTAGATTTGCCTATTTGTCATTTTTTGCTTTTGCTTTTATTCCACATGTGAGTGAAACCATCCTACAATTTTGTTTTTCATTCTGGCTTATTTAATTTAGCTTGATAGCCTCCATTTCCCTCCAGGTTGTTGCAAAGGACACAGTTTCATCTTTTCAAATAGCTGTATATAATTTCACTGAGTAGTGAAGAGTGAAAAACTTTTTTGTTTTATAGACTACAGTTTTTTCTCATGTGGCTAAGGCACATACTATGAAAGTCATGGACTTGGGTTCGAAATGTGGGGCTGGAAAAATCAGTAAGTAAAGGAAATGAATACTTTTTTTTAAAAAAAGAAGCCAGTGTGAATTAATTTTAAAAACAAAAAAAAGTAACTCTAACCTAATCTCTGAATCTCTCTAACCTTGTGAACATGTAATATAGGAAAAATTACTTAAAATCTCAGAAAAATTATTTGCTTATATCTTAAAAAGAGAAATGTACTCCTTTTTAAACAGATATCAAATATTCTTATATGTTTTCTTTGTTTTGTAGTCAGGTGTTGGTGTAATTTGTTCTAGGTCTAGGAACAAGGAAGGTTCTCATTGAACTTCAGTCTTAAAGGTGTCTTAATTATTAATTAATTAATTAATTAAATAAGGTGTCTTAATTATTATTAGCCAGTCCCTTTGCTTTCTCTCCAGTGGACATGCCGTTTGGAATATATCTTTATCTATCTATCTATCTATCATCTATCATGTATTTCTATCTATCATCCATCTATCTATCTATCATCAATTTATCACCATCTATTAACCAAATATGTTCCTTCTTGTGCCAGAGCCTGAGAAGTGAATGTGAAACCACTGACGGCCAGTAGCCTGGGGCCAACAGGAGATAATTTGATTAAGTGAACAAGAAAAATTAAAAAAAAACAACTATGTACCGTAAGTATCATCATTTATTAAAAAGATATGATTTATTTCATTCTTACTAAGCTCATTAGCAAAATCCATAAAAATAAAAGTGCACACTCTAAATTTAAATGCTCTAATTCTGCTTCTCAGGAAATTTGGTAATGAACTTAAAATGAGCTAAGTATTTGAGAAAAGAAAATTAACTTTCACACAAAAAATTAGTGAATTCTCTTAAGTATAATGTACCTGAAGTTGCTGAAATACCATAAGCAGTTATTTAAGGTGGATTCCACACTCCAGATGCATGTTTTTTTTTAATTAAGGTTATCTAGCTCTTCATTCAAATTAATTACACTCCCTTTGCAAGTTTTCTACTCAGTGTGAGAATGTAAAGGATAGGTATTATGGTGTTGGCTTCATTAGCAGAAGCTAAGTTGTATTTATTTTAAGTCCAAATTCAGAAGTTTCAGACAGAACATGTACTGTTTTTCAACTTTGTGACTTTTATTTGTATATTCCAGCTCTAATAAGGCATAATTGGTGTAAATCATTGCATACTGTTAGGTTATAAAACATGTTGACTTGATATACTTATATATTATAAAATAATTGCCACCATAACTTAAGCTAATATCTCCATTATGTCACATAGTTAGCACAATTTTTGTGGTAAAAAATATTTAAGATTTACTCTCCTAGTGAATGCACAGTATATAATGCATTATTATTTAGCTACAATCACAGTATTGCACATTAGACTCTCAGAACTTATTCACCTTTGAAGTTTGTTCCATTTGGCCAGCTTTATCCCGTTTCCTACCACTCCTATCCTCTGGCTAACACTATTCTTATCTCTGCTTCTACAAATGTGATTTTTTCACATTCCAAATATGAGTGACAGGATTTTTTTCTCTCTCTGACTTATTTCATTTCACATAATGCCCTCAAATTTTATCTATGCTGTCACAAGCAGCAATATTTCCTTCTTTGTCATGACTGAATATTTAATTATGCATATACATACCACATGCTCTTTTATTTTAAATAGAGGAAAGAAATTAGTGGAGGAAGAAGCAATTAGAAAACAGGATGAAGACAGGAAGGAAGGAAGGAAAGAAAGAAGTAAGGAAGGGAAAGAAAGTAAGGTGAATAGGAAGTGCTTTACTTTTTATTTATTTGGGTTGTGCTCTCAAGCTCTGGGTCTCAAACCAGGGTTTTTGAGCATTACATGTTCCCCATACTAGCTACTGACTTACGGCCTGAGCCACTAGGGCACATTGACATAACAAATTTTCTTTACCCATTTATCCACCCTAGACAATTAAATTTTTTTTATATTTTATCTGTTGTAAGTAAGGCTGCAGGGAACATAACAATACAGATATTCTTATTAAATAAAGTCAATATGTCTAAATAATTAGAAAATACCACAAAATAAGATTTATATATCATAAAAGATAATTTACAAAACTGATGGTGATTAATGTCATTTAAAACACAGTAAAAAATAAATGTAGACCTATTTGCCAAAGAGAAAAGAGACTTTTTCGTGCTTAAATTATTCGAAGAATATAAAACATTATTTAATAGAAAGTATTCCATCAACATATCCGTCAATCATATGTATTGGAGAGAATATGATTCTGGGTATGAAAAATTTTCCCAACACTTGTCTAGGGTCTGGGTGAACTAACTTTATTTATTTTAAATCATAAGAGAACTCTCTCTCTCTCAATTTATATATATATAAATATAAAAATATATACTATGTTATATATATAAAACTGGTTCAATGAAATAGTAGTACAATATATATGACAAAGAGTTTTTAAATACCAATATTTATTATTTCTTTAGTTCACAATGCAATATTTACTTTAGGATATTGAAATTGCATCTCAGTCTGTATTTCACAGCACACCTGTCACCAGAGTATTATCATCCTATCTCCTCTTACAGTCCCTACCTACAACCACAATCCTATGTCTGCTATTATGGTTGGGATTTGTGCATCATATGTTTCATTTCATTGTATTTCACGCATGAGGGAAATCATGTTATATGCATTCCTCTTTATCTTTCTGACTTATTTTGTTTAACATGATCCCTTCCAGTTCCATTCAGATTGTTGGAAAGGACACAATCTCACTTTTTTTAATCATGACATAGAATTCTATTGATTATACATACAATAGCTTCTTTATCCAGTCTTTTGTTGATGGACATTTAGGTCATTTCCATGTCTATGTTATTGCTAACTGTGCTGCTACGAAACAGAGGTGTAAATTTTTTTTTCTGATTTTTCTATATCTTCTGGATAGATCAAATGGTAAATCCATCTTTATTTGTTTGAAGAACCTCCATATTGTTGTCTAAAGAGGTTGCACCATTTTTATATTCCAGGGTCAACAGTGCAGGAGGGTTCCTTTTTCTCCACAAACCCTCCAACACCTGCTATTTCAAGTCTTTTTGATAAATGAAGAAAAGTTTTAAAAAGCAATTCTCAAGGCTGAGTATTCACAAATGAGATGAAAAATTCATGTGTTTTATTGTTCATTATTTTTACAAATTCATCTGAAACAAATAATGGAGATATATTCACTGTAAGCTCTTCTTTCACTTTAATGTCTTTGCTAATAATATCATTGATTCATATAATTCTTGAATAATAGCATTTGTAAATTAAATTTATGTAGAAGTGTGCTCTAGAAACATGAATTTAAAAATTGGTTAATGTAGAAGGGGCTTTGGTGTTCAGAAATTAGAGCAACTTAAATCGTCCGAACCTTAATGAAAGCAAAAGAAAAATTCAGTTTTCTATTCATTGATGTTTTTAAGTTATGAAAGTGAAGGAAATTATGCAAAACATGTTTTTTTGCTTCATTATTTCTTTTATTTGTATTATAATATGCATTTAGGATAGTGAATCCACATCTCAATCTGTGTGCAATTTACATACCCAATCTCTAGAGTTCTAGCACCCTTTACCTACACCTTGTTTCCTCCTTCCTTCCCTTCTTGCTTGTTGCCCACTGCCCTCCTCCTCCAAGTAGCCATAGTCTTGTGTCCTGTGAATTTTGTTGACATTTATCTGTTAATTTTTCTGTTTTTTTTGTTCTGCACAAATAAGCAAAACCGACTTCTCTTTTTCTTTCTGACTTATTTTGCTTAGCATGATTTTTTTTCTTTTATAACAGACATTGATATAGGTACTTTACTCATTCTTTTTTAATAGATGTTCCAAAACACATGAAGCTGAAGCTTTCGGTCATCATTTAGGACTCATATTTTTAGATGTTCAATCTGAGAATGAGAGATTGTAATTTTCTCAACTTCTGAGGGATAAGACGGGTACTAAAATTATTAAGAATCAAATCTTTATGAACTCAACCTAATTATAAACACCAAAGCTTTTCTAATATAGCATATTTCTTCCAGTTAAACAACATTTGTTTAGTTTTGACTTATAAATAAGTGCATTCTCTTTCTAATTCTTTTGGTCAACCTCTTTTTGGACAAAGTTTCCCTGCAACCTTTTCTCGGATTTGATGGGTCTTCATGCAGTACACGATAGGATTCATCAGGGGAGGTACCAGGAGGAAAACATCAGCCATGAGGATGTGAATCATGGGAGACACATCGCGGGCAAAACGATGAAGCATTGTTGCACTCAGCATGGGCACATAGAAGATAAGCACAGCACAGATATGAGAGATGCAGGTGTTGAGTGCCTTGAACTGCTCTCTGGGAGTTGCAATGCCCAGTACTGTCTTAAAGATCATTATATAGTAGAAAGCAATAAACAACAAATCCAGAATAGTAGAAAGGGCAGCACAGAGTCCATAGACAATATTGACTCTATTGTCAGAACATGCCAGCTTCATGACATCCTGGTGGAGACAGTAGGAATGTGAGAGTAGGTTTTGATGACAGTAGGTCAGCCGTTGCAAGAGAAAAGGAAGTGGTAGAATCAAAAGAACATTTTTGGAAGTCACGATGACCCCTGTTTTGATAACTCTGGAGTTGGTTATGATTGTGCTGTATCTCAAAGGGTTGTGGATGGCCACATATCGGTCAAATGCCATTACAGACAGCACAGAAGCTTCAGTGACTGTAAAAAGATGAATAAAGAACTCCTGGGCAAAGCAGGCTGCTGCATGAATTTCTTGGATATCAAACAGAAATAGTCCCAAAGTGGTGGGTAAGGAAGACAGGGACAAGTCGAGATCAGAAATGGAGAGCATGGAAAGGAAATAGTACATGGGTTCATGGAGACTTGGCTCTGTTTTGATAAAGAAAAGAATGGTAAAATTACCCAGGAGAGAAAGAAGATAAACGGACGAGAAAGGAATGGATATCCAGATGTGACTCTTCTCCAGTCCTGGGATCCCAATAAGAATGAATCTAAGAACTTCAATGTTTGTGTCATTAAGAGGCAACATGACATGGAAATTCACTTAATCAATGGCTTACCTGAGTACATATGGAAATTTCCTAGATAAGTTATGGCAAAATATGCTTTTTTCTGGTACAATAAAAGTGATAGATGTGATGAAGACTCTGAGAGACTTCTAAAGATAAAAGTCTGTTTCCACTGTCAGTTCATACTGTAAGAAAAGTCAGAAACAAATGACAAGAATCTGAATTGCTTCTTCAGCCAGACTATTGTTTCAATCTAATTAAAATCTTAATCAATTTGGTCATTGCAAATTTAACAATCCCAGATAATTATTTTGCCAATGCAATTAACCCATGGCTAGATCTCACAAAACAGGGTCTCTCTGTTTCTTCCACCTTCCCTTTATTCTCTCTTGTCTCTATCTCAGTTTTATGACAATTGCTTGAGTAAAAGGAAATAAAATCTTGAAGGGAAAAGCTCTTTACTATAGTTGGTGGAGATTCATAAATTATTTTATGTCTATATTCAATCTCATATATCTCTAATAGGATTTAAAGTAATGGCAAAACTAGAAGTTTATAATAATGAATTTTCAGAGTTAAAAGGAGGCTTTAAACTGTATTCTTATTTTTATACTTATACAGAGCCACTCTAAATCAGTAGGTTATCATGAGTTAACATATGCTACTTTATTAACTGATACCAAAGTGTTGTGCTTGATTGAATGCTCTAGTTGTTTTTATTCCTTGAATTAAGTTGGCATCTATTTCTAAATGTTTCTATTGGCTCTTTTCTGTAGGGGCAAAATATAATCTCAATTACACAAAATACTATCTTAACAATTTTCTGTATTATTATTTGTTTAATGTCTATCCTCCACTACTATAGAATGGAGGGGTAGGGAATCAAAGTCATAGTCACACTGTTTGATTCTGAATTTCCAGTGCCTAGCATAGCAGGTGGGATATAGATGTAGCTTCATAGTTATGTATTTAATTGCATATAACTTCCTAAAGTTGAAGACTGCAGCAATTTTCTTTATTATGTGTTTCTTTTTTAGACTAAGTACAATCTATTCTATCAAACAACATTAATTTGAATTTTGATTTTATTTTTCCTTTAGATTTCTTATATAGTTGTTCTTATATACAAACAAAGAAAAGTAATGGTGTTTATTAGCATATGGAACCACAGTTCCTTAGCTTTTGTCCCAAAAAAAGTATCTATCTTTTCCAAAACCACTGTCTTTATAGACATTTCTGCCCATTTTTTTAGTGATCTAGTAATTATTGACTCTCCATTCAATACACACTGTCTTCCTCTTTTTGAATTTCTTGCCATGATTGACTTGTTGAATTGTGGAAGAATATTGAAAGTATTGTGAAAACTTGGTTTCTAGGGAAATATAATTGTAGTGCTTCTGTGACTCTCTGACTGATGAATAGCTTAAATTTTATCTTCTCAACATCTAAATGGGTGAACAGCCCAAGTACTCTCCAAGGTCATGGTTTCCTTCGGAGCTATAGCTTATATGTGTTTTGTACTTAAGAGAAGGGTCTAGGCTGCAGATAAGGGCATAAAATCTATCATCTTATGAGTTGATTCATCTTCTGAAACTTCTACGTGAGAACAGAAATTGCTTTTATAACTACACTGCCTGTGGATAAAATAAACATTTCAATAGACTGTTATCATTTGTTTTCTGACCTCCTGAGGTAGTCAGTATTAAGAACTAATTTAAATGCATAGGATAAAACCCATAAATTTAATTATTTACTACTTATTTATTATTATTTTATCCTTTATATATAAATGAGATAGCCTTTAAATGATTTATATGTTTTCTCACTGATTTCTTATCCTATTATATCTAGCTAAGCCAGTCTTAGAGAGATAGAGCAATTTATCCAAAGTCATATATCTACCTATTCGGTAAAGATAAATCTTGTGATATTTGTGATATATAACCTCCTCACATGTATCATCTTGAGTGTACATTACTAAAACTGCACTGTACAAATATTCCTATTAGCATGTAAATTCTCTCATTGGTAGTTTTTTTAAGATTCTCAATTTCCATGAGCATCTTCTGATTTTCTTTTTTTTATTATGTAGCCCATTCAGGATACAAAAAGATAAAATGTGAAATGAAAATTGTGTCAAATATTCTGAAAAAGTAGAAATATATCTTACCTCATTTTTTTGTATCATTTGTTAACCAAAGTGGTCCTCCACCATAAAGTCAATGGTGCTAAGAGATTAGAAACAGGGAAGGATAATTTAGACTCTCCTTTTTTGCTTTGTAAGTACACTCTTATGAAGTTCAAATATCCCTTGGGGATCACCACAAGGAAGAGCCATTTGGAAATTAACACCATACTTCTTGGAAAATCTTCTGAGAGGTTGACTCAAGGGACACAGATCTAGGACTGAGATCATAGTAGTTCAGAGTCAGAGAGGAAATTTAATATAATGAGATCTTGAGTGCCATATTCAAATTAATATCTTTTCATCAACTCTTGCTTGGGACTGATTCACCGACACAAACTGAAACGAGTCAGCTAAGTGCTTCAGAATTCCAAGTTCTGAAAGAGAGAACTCCATGAATATTTTATACTAATTTTCCTAACAAAATTTTACTTCTTTAATCAAGTAAATTTTCATTTGTATTTCTTTTTTGAAGCAGCTATGTAAATCTTTTTTCAATAATCTACTGGATTATTTGCCTTTTCATAATTTATTTGCAGAAATTTTTAAAGTAAGTGTAGACTAAGTCATTTGTTGAATACTGCAATATATTTTCTCTCACTTTATTGCTTGCCCCTTTCATCTCTTAATCAATCCTATTTATTTAATCAGTGGAGTCAGACATAGTAGGATATGTAGATTTGTACAATATTTAAGTTTTTTTTCCTTTTTTCAGAACCACTTTACTCATTTTCTTTTGGTTGTTTATCCTGGATATTCACTCTTGTCCCAGAACATGAGCCCAGGTCCTTAGGATCTGTGTGGACAGCGTTCTCAGCCTGAGGTAGTTGACCAAGCAACTATTGCACCAGGGCATGCCAATACTTAGCTTTTTGACAAATAATTTTCTTGTAAACAAACATGAGTAAACTATATACCATTTGTAGCCAACTTGTCTTTACAGAAGAAATAATATCTAATTTATCAGATATAATAATCTCAAAATCTAGAGGCATAGAGAGATTAGAAAGTGATAAATTCACTGTGGTTTCTAATTTTTTGTTTGCAATTCTCTTAAGCTTTACCACCTCCATTAAAATACAATCACACATGAACTATCATACATTTAGCATTAAAGAAATACTTTAGGTTGCAAAATTTTATATTACTTCTATATACAAATAATGAACTCACTGAGAAAGTCAGGAAAACAGTCTAAATGAGAAAATTTCATCAAAAAGAACAAAACACCTTATAAGAATATATTCAAATAAGCTAAATAACTGTACACTGTAAATTATAAAATATTATTAAAAGAAATGAAGATAGAAATAAATGTAAAGATATTCCATGGCCATAGCCTGGAAGAATTAGCATGTTAAAATGGCTATATTACCTAACACAATATACAGATTCAGTGTCATCCCCATTGAAATCTCAACATTTTTCGTAGAAATAGAACAAAAAAATCATGATATTAGAAAATACAAAAGATTTCACACTGAAAAAACAATCCTGAAGGGGAAAAAAAAACAAACAAAAATAGAGGTATCACATTTCCTGATTTCAAACAATACTACAAAGCAATAATGATCAAATTGGAATGGTATAAAAACAGACACACAAATTAATGTTTCAGAAGTGAGATTGTAAAGATAAACTCACACGTATATGGGCAACTAATTTATGACAAAGGAGCCAAAAACATGCAATGCAGCAAGAACAGTCTTTTAAATAAGCAATACTCAAAAAACAGTCATGTGCAGAAGAGTAAAAGTAGACCATTCTAATATCATATGCAGAAATTCATTCAAGAACTTGGAATTAAGATCTGATGTAAATGATATAGAAGAAAGCATAGGTAATACACTCAATATTGGCATTAGAGATATCTTTGGGAACTTGGCTTTAAAGGCAAGGGAAACAAAAGCTTAAATAAGCGATGGGATTAGGGTACATATCAAACTAAAAATCTTCTGTATCCAATGAAAGAAACTCTTATCAAAATAAAAAGACATCCTATTAAATGGGATAATATATTTTCACATCTTACATTAAGCAAGGCATTAATATTCAAAATGCATATACAATTCCACAGCAAAAAGACAAATAATCTAATTCTTAAAAAATGATAAAAGATCTGAACCTCTGGAAAGAAGACATAGAGTTGGCCAGGAGGTACTATTAATGTCTCTAAAATTAGAAAGCAACATTTTGGACCGATTGGTGCCTTTGATACAATAATGTACATTTTTTCTGCATATTAGAATTGGCTAGAAGTCTAGAAATCAGCAGGTCTCAAATTTCCTGTTGCCTTATTCTTATGAGATTATTTTTTTGGTAATGAAAAGTTTCTTGGTCTGCTAAGAAAAGGTTCTGGTAAATCTAAGATATTTTGATTATTCAGACAAGTAGTCATTTATTTTGAAAATCACACTACTGTGTTCATTTACTTATTAATAACAAAGGTATCTAATTCTGTCTAATTCTCACATACTCTACATGGAACAATAATGACTCTTTTGTCTTTTTTATTTTAATGCATGTCTTACAATGTCTTTCCATAATTCTCTCACAAATGGCCAATAGTCAATGGAAAAGCAAAACATTAATAGCAAAACATCAAATCATCACTTTACTGTTGTTTTCTAGTAAAGTTTATATTCATCAGAAATGCCTTTGTTGTTTTTATATTACAATGAAAGAGTGTTTTAGCATCTTTTAAATAGATATTTCATAAATTAGTCATTTCTGAATGACATCCTTGATAGCAGATTGTCCCTATTTGCTGGGTACTCTATCGCTAAGTGATTTCAGTAAACATGGAGTAAACTGTTCAGTAAACTGTTGAAATATTTGCTTTCTCCTGCCTATTTTTACACGGGGAAATATGAGCTTCCATTTCTTTCCATTGGTAAAATATTTCAATTAGTGCTTTGCTGTACTATGACCCTCAATTCCCACAGCTGCATTTGTGAAATGATGGAAAAGGCAGAAGATGATCCTATACCAGCAACACAAAAACACTTAATGCTCTGATACACTTTTCTTTAGTAGGAAAGCATTATGGAAACAGATGCAATCCTTAATGCGAAAGCTAAAATTTAGCCAAGATAGGACACTAGGAGGATACTCAAGCATAAAAGATAAATTTAAATCCCAACTTTTGATTTCTTATCTGTGTGGAATCCATTAAGTTAATCTTTTAGAGTCTCAATTTCTTCATCTGAAGCACAGGAAGAATGCTTTCTAAAAAGCTGTTACAAAAATCAAAATATGCCTTAAACTGCCTACCAGCGTATCTTGCATATATTAGAGATTCAACTACTTTATTGGTGAATTCTTGCTATTAATCATGAAGTACTATCCAGTTATGGATTATTATTCTTTAATCACTTGACATGAAGTTGTCTCTTGCTTCACCTGAGCATAAACATATACAGGGAGGTGAGAACTGGTGCAGCTGTAGCGAGGACTAGGGTCACTAAGGGAGCATAGAAAAATTTTAAATTCATTCTAGGATTTACAATTTTTTAAGATTCTATTAGAAAGGAAAACTGGACTATTTGTTACCCATCAGAATCAAGACAATTCATTATTTCTTAGCCCCATATTAAGTTTGAAATACTTCGTACATCTGTGATATGATTATCTTTGAAATGCGCAACTTAAGAAAATCGCATCCCATTTTATTCTACAATTGGTTTGTACAGATTTGCAATACTATTTGCCAGTCATTAAAATATTACATTTTGCATTATTATCTTCTTTAATGGTGATGAGTTCATTTATTTTCTAAGTTATGTTTAGCAACATGAAACATTCAAACTGCTAGATAATTCAAAATATTTGGACATTGAAAATATTCATTCATTCATGTTTTCAACTGAAGGAACATGATATTATGTAATTATATAATTTTAAGGTGTGAATCATTGTATGTAATGGTCACTTTTTAGAAAACTACTCTGCATTAGAGTATCTTAAATGTTAGTCACACAAACATAAATAAAATAGAGAATAAGCTGGCAATAAAACCATTTTTTAAAATAGTTATAATTTCAATCGAGGCTTTAAGTATTCTATAATGAAATTAATTTGAAATTTTAAAAAGTAAATCAAAATGAGTTATATGAAATTGTAATCAAAAGCTCTCTAAAGAAGTGTAGGGCATGAAGAATTTGTATCACTTCCTTGAATGCACAGATGCAACTAATAGCATATTTGCTTTGGCTTTCCCAAGACAGAGGAGCAAATTCTGAGCCAGATAGCCAACCGATGTATCAGAGATTTTACACAGGATTTGTTTCCTATGTCCCTATCATACCTGATTTTTAAGGACCTCTCTCCAACCAAAACAGTCCTTAATTTAAGATCTAAACTTAATTCATTGTTTATAATTGTTACCTGTGCATATATGTGCTGTTCTCAAAGCAGATCCATACTAGCTGCAGTGCCCAGAGATCTCAGTGTCCTTGAATAGATGATAGGGGGGAAGACAGAGATAAATCCACATATCACAGGAGACTTTGGTAACAGACAAATTCAATGACTTCTGGGATTTTTCTGCTGGAATCTTTGAGCTATTATTGAAAGTTCTATCCAAAACGTCCACTCATGAAAGTACTCATCTATCCTTGTATGTTTTTCTTTCAATGTGATTCTCTTTCTTGACATTTGATCACAGAATTTTCAGAGTGACTTGTCCTTAAGCCATACCTACAGAAAGAACATTCCATACAGAGACAATTCAAATAGACAATTTACCTTTTAAGACATCGATTTTGAACTTAATTCAAGGAGAAATTGAAAATATGGGTAATTCTCGATGTGTCAACAAACTTTAATACAAAAGAGATACTTCAAAGAAAGATGCAAGCTAGAAGTGCTTCATTTGTACTTATTCTAGTTATTTTAGAAATTCTGAAATTATACATAATCTTTTAGATACTGGGATATTTCACACTAGTTAGCTTCATAAGTAATATAAAAACCAGATAATTACATTATAACAAAATATAATTAATGACTTACAATCTTCTAAGAATATTCAGATATTTAAAAGTTAGTAAATATTATATATTGATCTATGAAAACATAATATATCATGAGAATGTACAGTTTATTCCCTCAATATAGTTTTCAAAAATCATGATGTGCCTCATGCTAACAGGCAAAAAGGAAAAAAAAAGCATGCATACAATGACCTCACTAGATAAAGCTCAAACATTCTTTATCACAAAATCTCTGAATAAATTAAAATTAGACGAGAAGTACCTTGACTTGATAAAGATATATACAAAATCAAAAATACTTCCAATGTTCTTTTAATGGAAACACTAAGTGGTTTCCACTACTGTTAGGAAAGTCAAGTGCATCTCTATCAGTACTTCTGTTCAAAAGATTACAAGATCCTCAGGCAATTTAATGTAGAAGAAAAAAGAAATAAAAACATGACAATTTGAAATATGAAATAAAAATGTCCTTATTTTCAAAATATGAAACTACACATATAAATTCTATAATGATTAAATACAAGTGATATTAGAAAACTGGCAAAATATACAATATACAAAACCAAAATTCTGCATAACTGAAAAAATAAGAATTTAAATTTTTAGATACCATATTCAACAGTCTCAGAATATCAAATGTACAGAAATAAATGTAATAAAATGCTTTCAGCATTCTAAAGCATTTTTATTTACTGAAAAACACTATATAGTTAAGCAGAAAAGTCTTCTCAAAATAACGTATTGACTGAGCACAATTCTAGTCAAATTATCATAGTTTTTATGATGAAAACTGGTAATTTGATTGTAATATTTTATGAAAATGTAAAAACAGAACAATAGTGAGGAAAAGGTTAAATGAATTACCTCATTACATTTCATGACCCCGGAGGTACATTTTATTAAACAGTTGGTATTAACAGACTAGATAAGTAAACAATTAGAGTAAGATGAAATTTAGATGATAAATACATTTAATGTCATTTTATTTATGAGAATGATATAAAGCAGAGAAGGGAGCTATTTTCAAAGAAAACAATTTATATCCAGATAAAGAGTAAAAACTCTTCAGCTTTATCAAAAAATAATTTAAGTAGGATAAGTATTAAATGTAAAAGGAAACCTCATAGAGGAAACATGACAATATATTGCCCTTGGAAAACCAAAACACGTAAGAATTAATTCTGAAAAAGTCGTAATTAATCACTTGCAACTCATCAAAAGGAAGAAGTTCCATTCATTCAAACTTACTTTTAGGAGAATTAAAAGACAAATCACTTACTGAGAACAAACATAATTATTACCCATATCTGACAAGAAACGCCTAAAGAACTTGTACAAAATAATAGGCAAAAATACCATAAAAAATGGGCATTGTACTTGAACTGGAACTAACTTCCATATAGAAAAACACAAATTAGCATTACAATGAGATACTATACCATGCTCTCTATAATTATTTACAAAGATATTCACAGTCCATATTTTGGTGAATGTGAAATGTTTTGAACTTTGTTGCTGAGAGTATAAATTAATACAGGCTTTTGGTGAAAAACACTTTGCCACCATCTACAATAATTAAATGCCAACCCTGTGATGTAAAAGTCCCTTCTGTAAATAAATTAGTCCATCAAGCAAACTTATGTGTAAAATAATCTGTAAGAAATTCAAAGCCGCAATTTCAAAATAACATTTTTATCAATGGAAAAATAAGTTAAAATTATTTTTATTCTTTTTTAATTAGCTTATGTTGTTACCTTATTCTTTAGACTTTCAAAAACTCCCCCAGGTAATTCTAGTGTCTAGTAAGATGGAGAGGAAGATTTTCCATGTCTCCTGTATGGGTGATAGCAGTAAAAATGGCATATGACTGGGTACCTCTCTGTTTCTTAAGCATTGACTTCTAAAGATGACTGTATTTTTTCAAAATGATTTACAATGATTGTTAAATACATGATTTCCTAATCCCAGGCATTTGTGGAATGACATTTTTTCCTAAGAACTGCCAATAAAACTCTAGAGGTTTCTACGTGAGTGATTTTTCTTGGATTTAATAACTTAATAATTGATACAAGTTTTGATTTAATAATCATTTTTGTTAGTAATATTCTTGAGATCATTATTTCTCACTGATTTCATTCTGCCATCTTTGGCAGTTATAACAGATAACAACTTAGTTTGATTTCATTTTCATTTGTTTATTCCTTCTAATGTCATTTCTATGATCTTTCTGAAAAAGAATTTCTTTGCTTTATATACTGTAGCCACAATGACTGAGGTGATGGCACAGGGATTTGCACATTACCAGTTTTGCCAGTCACCTTAAATTCATATTCATGGGTATAGTGATCAGATCTGTTTTAGGATATTAGGAAACCTATTTCAGTTCTTCCCTGAGATCTCTAATTAGAAATGATAGTAACATCTTCTCAGGTGAGATTTAAAAAGTGCTCTCTCTGCTTATTTATCCAATTTGTGACTATGCCACACAAGGTATGTTAATTTATTTCAAAACACTGATAGAGGTAAGGAAGAAAGGGGGAAGAAAGTGAGAGTTACTGGTGCTAAGGACCTCTTGCCAGCACTTATGTACACTGTCGATCCCCAGGTTCCTACTGATTTTCACTTCATATCTGTGAACCTTTATACTACCTCATCTAAGAATACTTCAGTTTTAAAGATAATATTGTTGGTTTTTTGTCATTTACAATGGAAAGTCTATTTTAGGAAAGCAAGCTTTTTATTTTCATATTTGACTATAGATTAATATTATTAGTTCTTATTAGAAGAAACTTTAAATTTAGCCAGAGAACTATTAGTGAGGGTCTTATTAGATCATATATATACAAGAGTTCACTCCATTTTTTTAGTGATTTGTAAATACAATAGTACTATTTTCATTTGCTTTTTTTAAAAAATTTTCAACCTAAGTCGTCAAGTGGTAGAATATGTGAGCTCTACATTAATAGGTTTCCCAGACTAGTTTAATAGATTCCTTGTATTTTCTACCATACATTTTATTCACATCTTCAAATTTGACTGAAGTCATGATGTTTATAATAAGCATGCAAAAGATAATAATTATTTCTCATGTTTCTGGGTACTACCAAAAACAGAAATGAAAATCTACTTACTAAATCACATGCATAAAGATTTAAGATACAGACAATAATCATAATATTGTTTTTTAAGATGATTACAGTATCAAATAGAGAATACTGTACAGAAATGAAGAAAGACCAGCTAACCTAATATACAGTAAAAGAACATAATTTATGGAATATATTGTAAGCAATGGACAATGCAAATGAATGAAATGTTTACTTATCAATAGTTTATGCATTTGTTTTTGTTTTATGCATTTAATGCTTATATATCAAAACATATTTCACGTTACTTTAGGACAGGTAAATTTTTAATAGTTTATGTGAATTAGTGATGCTATACACATGATAGACAAGACGTTTAGGAGATTCTTAATGTGTGTGTGGGGGATGATTATATGTGCTTAATCCTTGAGCATAATTCAGTCACTACTGATCATGCTTGAGTAAATTGGAAAAGGATAGTATTTTCCTAAATGAACATATTGTCTCACATTTTCTATTTTTTTTTATAAAATAATACTTTGAAAATTTCATCTATCCATCCACTGTTGTGGCTAAGGTTGATATACACCTGGTAGCATGCAGAGATAAACATCAGAAAAGAGGTGGAAGATTTAGTTAGAAAAAAAATATCTGTACCTCCATGTTCATAGAATCATAATTCATAATAACCCAGACATGGAAACAACCTAAGTGTCAGTCAACTGAATAAAGATGACTGAATAAAGAAACTGTGCTTTATACACTTATTAGAATTCTATGCAGCTGGGGTTTTTATTTTAAGGCAAAATCATGATCTTTGCAACAATCTGGATGGAAATGGAGATTATCATATAAAGAGAAAGAAATGCAAGATGGTTTCATGCATATGTTGAATATAAAGAAAAAAGCTAATAGACACACCAACAAAATTCACAAGATATGTAAGTTGCTACTAGGATGAGAGGGACAAGAGAAGGAAAGCATATGAAGGTGATGGTAAGGCACACTAGAACTCACGTGGTAGTTGTGGTGTCAAAATACACACAGATCAAGGTGTGATTTCAATTCCTAAAACAAATATAGCAATGTAAACAAAATTAAAAATACATTATTTTAAAACGACTATGACCTAAAACCTAACTTCTGAAACATTGAACTTAGAATGTGGCTGCTGTTTAATTAAATCAATAGCTCAAATTCTGAGGAACTACTGAATATAAGCAGTGTACTATGTGTGTTCAGTCTCTATAGTTTCATTACGACTTTCGGGTTCCTACAATTCGTCAGAAATTTCCAAGTAAGTTGAACTTTCATTGAAGTTAAAGTTTCCCAGTAATCTTGTTTCTCACATAATTTAGCCAGGATCTGATTTCAAATCTGTTGATTCTTCAGAGTGTACAATGGGATTCATTAGTGGTGGAACCATAAGGAAGACATCAGCTATTATGACCCTAATAACTGAAGATGCATTTTTAGCAAAGCAGTGAAGGGCAGCCAAGGTGATAATTGGCACATAGAAGATAAGCACAGGACAGATGTGGGAGATACAAGTGTTAAAGACTTTGAGGTGGCCCTTGTGTGAGGTAATGCGCAGAACAATTTTCAGGATCAACATGTAAGACACAAAAATGCACAGTGAGTTCAGTGAAGACATAAAAGTCACAAACAATCCCTAGAAGATATTGACCCTGTTGTCAGACAGGCCAACTTCATGGCATCCTGGTGGAAGCATGTAAAAATGGGATAGAAGGCTATTCTTACAGAATTTTAGCCTCTTTAGAATAAAAGAGAAAGGAAGGACAATTAAAAGGCATGATGTGCCAAATACAAGGACAATTTTGTTGACTCTGGCATTGGTCAGCATGGAGGTGTATCTCAGAGGGTTGTCGATGGCTAAAAAGCGATCAATGGCCATAGGAAGAACTGTTGACTCCATAGCTGACAATCCATGAATGAAAAACTCTTGGGCAAAACAGGCATCAGAGGTAATTCCAGTGGCACTGAACAAAAAGACGCAGCATGATTGGAAAAGAGAGAGAGGAGATGGAGAGTTCCAGGTCAGAAAGGGCCAACATGGAGACGAAATAATACATAGGCTCATGTAGAGATGTTTCTATTTTAATTAAAAAGATAATGGTACAGTTCCCCAGATTGAGACAGATTATGAGAAGCAAATTGGAATGGAGATCCATCTGTGAGAACACTCCGTCTCTGGAATCCCAATGAGGAAAAAAGTAGAGATTTCTACTTCAGAGGTGTTAGAGACTGACATTGCAGGAAGTGAGGAAATCAGGATGTGGGTCTCAGAAGAGCTTTCCTACAATGGCATAAAAAGATTGACTTAAATATGTATATCTTACTCATGGATAGATACAATTTTTGAGACTGCAGCTATTCTGCTATAATAATTTTCAGGACTAAAGCAATATAACATATATAACAGTAATAATACTAGGACCCATATAGGTGTGATGTTAAGGGAAACATGAAATCACATTAACCTCCATGCATTATTGCCAATGGACAGATATTAATATATCAAATCCTTCCCCTGGACTCATAATATAGATGGAAACAGGTATGATTCCTAGTCTTTATATGTGATGGTTTATATTTTCAGGGTAGTGAAACCCTCTAATTTGAAAATTTTAAGGGTTAATATAAAATTAAATAAATACATCATTTACTACAATTGTATCTGTTTTATTGAAAAATAGTATCCTTTAATAAATAGTATTCTTTCAAAAATGAGCTAAGGCAGCTGTATAATCGCCTCCAAAAATGAGTTTATGTCTCTTTCTCAAGTTTTAGAAAACATATCAGAATATAACATAGACATAAGTTCAAGAACTATAACATAAAGGTCATAAGGTAATATGGGTGAAACATTTTTATGATCTGATATAATGTGATGGATTTACAGATACGACACAAAAACACAAATAAAAAATATGCAAATTGGAATTAATTAAAATAAAAATCATTGTTATACAAACAACCACATTAAGGAAGTGAAAAGTTAGTCTATGGAATGAAAGAAAATATTTGCCAATCATATATCTAGATTTGTATCCAGAGTAAAAAGGACTCACAGCTCTAAAATAAAGATGAAAATATAACCAACATTATTATTATTATAATAATAACCAACATTATTATTAGTTAAAACATAAATGAGATATCATTTCACACACAAACAAGAGCTAATATATAACATATACACAGATTTGTTTATTTATATATGTATATATACATATATAAAAATTACAATTGTTGGCAATAATGTGAAATATGTATTGGTAGATTTAAAAAATAACTGTAGAGCTACATATGTTCCAGGAATTCTAACCCTAGGTATAACCAAGAGCAATGAAAACACATATCTACAAATAGACAAAACAAACAAGAACAAACCCAACTCATATAAGTCCAATTTTCTATCAAGCAATGAAGAGATAAACTGTCATGTAATCATGTACTAGGCTATAAATTGGAAATAAAACATATTGAAGTATTGACATATACTACAACATGAGTGAACCTTGAAAATTACTATGATAAATGAAATAAAACAGTCACAAAACACAGTATATTTCATTATCTTAACTACAAGAAATGTGCTGAATAGGCAAATCCATAGAGACAGAAAATCATCTTTGATTTTCATGGACTGAGAGAAGGAACAAATGGGGAGTGAATGCCATAAGATATGGATTTTATTTTTCTGTTGATAAAGATATTCTGTTATATAGTGCTAATGGTTGTGTGACTCTGAATACACTACACTGAATTGTATTATTAAAAAATATAAATGCTATGATATATAAATAATATCCAAATAAAACTATTATATAATAAAATAAAACTACATAATAAAATGCATACCTTTGTAATTTCTCTCATATAACAAACTTGCATATGGAAAGAGCATTTTTATTAAAAAATCCTTGGAGAACACTTGCTATGTTCTCTCATTTGATAAATCCTCGCTCTAACTGTGGTAGAGGGTAAACTAGTCTATTCATGTAAAAGACATTTTGCAGGTAATTAACTGACCCTACTATTTTAGGGTCAAAGACACATGAATTTAGTCACCAAATGTACATAATGTGAGCACATCACATCACATAACATCACATCCTGAGTTCATTTTAAAAGGGAATAGGCCCATTTTTCAGACATGCCCTCTTTCATGCCTGTTTATCCAGTGTCCTATTCAATTAGCAACCCCCATCATCCTCAAAATTTCATGACAAACTAAATATTCAAACTAATTGCAAGATTTATAGAGTCATTTCTTGTAAACTATGCACATTTATTATTGTTATAAATAAAAGTGCTTTTTTTCTTAAAAAAAATGAAGGGGGAATCTATCAAAGTTAAGGGTGAAGACATGCATGGAAGAGTGAAGATCAGTCAACCAAAGGAGAGGTGTAGCCCATCAATAGTGGAGAACTGAGAGGGCTTAGCAGGGAATTCTAGATTGCAAGGATTCTTTAAACACATGCAAAAGCTGGAAAACCTGAAGCTATCTACAGCAATAGGAGTCCCTCCCTTCCCTGTCTCTTCACTCTGCTCTAACACTCCAACCAGGGTCCTATTATCTGCTTCAAAGTGGGAGGGGAAGATGATAAAGAAGAAAGTGTTAAAAAGACCAATATACTTCCTCTTATATTGGGGAACCTGCTGCTACTAGTCATCTCTGTAGCTTTGTAGTACCCACATAAGCAGATAGCATCTTGATTAAACACTGGCATACATTGACTGAAAAGAGATACCCTCAATTTGGGGGGGACTCTGTATTTACCTTAAATAGAATTTATATAAAACTTACCTCCACATCATTATCTAAAATCCATGAATTCAGAGATAGCTCACTGCTAGAATTCTTATGTTCCACCCCATTTATTCAGAGGACAATATAAAACAAAGATGTAAACCTAGTAAGAAGCACGCTGAGTTGGACAGACTGAAGATTCAGAAACTCCTAGTGGAATCAGTTTCTTCTGCAGTAAAGGCCATAGCAATTAGACTTTAGTCCTTTAAACTTATTGATAAGGCTTTGACAATCTAATTTTCACCTAGCATCATCAAGGACAGTGGTTTTCAACCAGAGATGCACATCAGATTTAAGATTTTTATAAAAATACAGATTTTTAGGTGTATTCTAGAATTATCAAATTTCTTAACTTTTTGGTATAGTTTTGATATTATTTTAGTATTATGTATATAAACATCATTTTCATGATTCTATATCAACATGAATATATTCAAATATTGAGAAATAATCATAAAAATTATATATATCAATATTGTTTCCATTGTAAAAATTGTATTTATTTAATTGTATATGTCAGATATGACATCCACTGTACTTGCCTGGATATAGCCTACAGCATTATCTTTGAGATAGTTTGTTTAAAACTTTATTTTAATAGTCTTATTATCTTGTTTTGAGTGTTACTGAAATAACCAAATTTAGTTTCATTATTCATGCTCGCAACTTTCAACAGTTTTTTTGGATTTGAATCTTACAACTAATAAATTGACAATTGCCATTTTAAGATAAATTTAGTTCTTTTAGTTAGCTTAACTATTTTAAAGCACTAGTTTTGTTTAACTATCATGCATTCTTAAAAATTCTACAATTAGCAATGGACAAAGGTTTGTGTTGAACAGAGAAAAACTCTTCAGATTCCATAGAAAAGAATTGCACAAAGTACTTAAAACTTGGAAGACTAGACAAGAAACTTCTGAACTATTCCAGTGGACTGTCATGATTTTCAGAACTTTCTTCTTTTTTTCAGTCAATAGACAGCTTCATGAGACTGCTAACTCCAGAGTCAGTGGAACAATACTTCATTAAATAGGTCTGAAAAACAAATAAAGGAAAAATAAAACAACTTATGAGTAACATCGTAATGTATTTGTTTGGAATAGCACTGAGCCTAGTTTATGTTTTATTTTTTTCTGAATGCATGAGGATTCCTCTCAAACTATTTCAGACCTCTCTTCTTAAACTATTTCAAATTAAAAATAATTTATTGCACTTCATTTTTATAAACAAATGAAGCATGAGAATTGTAGCTATAGTCATTAATACCTCAATTTCAAACTAATCATGTCCTTTTGTTCATGAAAATATTTTATTTGCATATGTATAATAAGAACTTATCCTTTTTTTAACCAGGATATAATTTGAAAAACTGGTTATGAAACCAATACCTTTCCTGGAATATTATTTTTGAGAATGTTGCTCCTTAATTAGTTATGACAAGGTACTTTTACAGACCTTAGGATGACTTTATAGAACCAGTGCTGATAAAGCTCTCAGGTAAATGGTCTCGGTACTTGGTTACTCAAAGGTGGTAAGGGAAGTCATTTCCATGGCAAGTCAGGACCCTGCTTTGGAGAATTTGAGAAAATAAAATACTGATTTTCAAAGAGGTTATAATACCCCACCAACAGTGTGGGAGGGTTCCTTTGTCTCCACAGTCCCTCCAATACTTGTTATTTCCAGTCTTTTTGATAGAGGCCATTCTCACTGGTGGTATCATATTATAGTTTTTATTTGCATTTTTCTCATGATGCGTGATGTAGAACATTTTTTTTCAGGTGTCTGTACATCATCCATCTTTGTGTCTTCTTTGGATAAATGTCTATTCGGCTTTTTTGGCCCATTTTTTGAGTGAGTCGTTTGCTTTTCTGTTTTTGAGGTGTGTGAGCTCTTTATATATTTTGGAGATTAAGTTTATATCTGATGTATATTGTGTGAATATTCTCTCCAGTTCAGAAGTTTGGCTTTTTGTTTTGGTGGTGGTTTTTCTTTCTTTCTTTCTCTCTCTCTTTTTTTTTTTTTTTCGCTGTGCAGAGGTTTTTCAGTATGATGTGGTCCTAATTGCTTGGTTGTACTTTGACTTCTTTGACATTGCTGTTCTTTCCTCAAAGATCTATTTGAGGTTGAGGCCCTGGGGTGATTTCCCCACATCTGTGTGTAAGTATTTTGTGTGTTAAGTATTGTCTGAGGTATTAAGTCCAGGTCTTTGATCCATCTTGAGCTAACTTTTTTGTTTGGTGATAATAAGTAATCTACATCCATCCGTCCTTCCTTCCTTCCTTCCATTTTTTTTCCTGTAGATGTCATTTCAGTTTTCCCAATATCATCTGTTAAATAGACTTTGATTACTCCACTGTATGCTCTTGGCACCTTTGTCAGATTAACTGTCCATATATGACTTTATTTCTGCCCTCTCAATATAATACCACTGATTGGTGTGTCTGTACTTGTTCTAGTACCAAACTCTTTTGATGCTGATCATGCTGTAGCATAGTTTGAAGTCAGGGAGTACTATTACTCCACTGTTCTTTTTTTCTTTTTTTTCTCTTATAAAAGCTTTGAATATTCAAGGCCTTTTGTGACTCTGTACAATCTTCAGTATTGCTTGCTCCAGT
Source organism: Solenodon paradoxus (assembly GCA_004363575.1). Classification (NCBI taxonomy): domain Eukaryota; kingdom Metazoa; phylum Chordata; class Mammalia; order Eulipotyphla; family Solenodontidae; genus Solenodon; species Solenodon paradoxus. Next base: position 158,497 of record RJWH01000928.1, read on the forward strand.
TCCTTAAAAATTGTCCCTGGGCTTTTGATGGGAATTGCAAACCTGTATATTCCTTTATGTAGAATGGTCACTTTTACTATGTTAATTGTTCGTCCATGAACATGGAATGGTTTTTCCATTCTTCTCCTAATTATTTTGTTATGTTCCTGTAGTTTTAATTGAAGAGATCTTTCACCTCTTTTGTCAGGTTTATTCCCAGGTGTTTGACCATTCTTGGTGCTATTGTGAATGGAATTTCTTAATTTCTTTTTCCTCTACTTCATTGTTTGCATATAGAAATGCTACTGATTTTTTTGTGTTGATATTTTATCCTGCCACTTTGTTGTATTCATTAATTTTTTTCCAGCAGTTTTCTCATCAAGTCTTTAGGATATTCTAGGAATAATATCATATCATCTGAAAATATATAGTTTTACTTCTTGTTTTCCAATTTGGATTCCCTTAATGTGCTTTTCTTGCTTCATTGCTCATGAGTGTGTTGAATATTTGTGGTCACCGTGTGAAAACTTTTCTTGTGACAGATCTTAGGGAAAATGCTCTCTATATTTCAACATTGATTATGATGCTGGTTGTGGGTTTGTCATATATTGATTTTATTAAATTGAGGTATGTGTCTTTCATTCTTATTTTGGTGAGGGTTTTTATAATGAATGGAAGTTGAATCTTGTCAAACGCTTTTTCTGCATCTGTTGAGAAGGTAATATGTCTTTGCTTTTGTGTGTTTCTTTTTGTTGATGTGGTTTGTTATTTTGATTGATTTACATATGGTGAACCATCCTTACATCCCTGGGATAAAATCCACTTGACTATGTTGCATTTTTTGATGTGCCTGTTGAATTCTATTTTCCCAAAATTTGTTAAGGATTTTTGCATATGTAGTCATTAGTGATATTGATCTGTAGCTCTCTTTTTTTAGTACTGTCTTTACCTAACTTTGGAATCAGTGTGATTTTGGCCTTATGAATGTATTTGGGAGTTTTCCCTCCTCTTCAACTTTCTGGAATAATTTAAGGGACATGGGGATTAAGTCCTCTTTGAATGTTTGTTAGAAATCACTAGTGAAGTCATCTGGACCTGGACTCTTATTTTTAGGGCGTTTTTTTTATTCCTGTTTTAATTTCGGTGGTGGTGCTTGATCTGTTTAAGTTCTGTCTTCCTAGTAAGGTTTTGGGAGGTTATGGGATTCGAGAAATTTTTCCTTTCTTCATGATTACTAATTCGCTAGCATATATGTGTTCGTAATAGTTTGTCATAATCCTTAGCATTTCTGTGATGTCATTTGTAATCTCACTTCTTTCATTTCTGATTTTCGTTATTGGGGTACTTTCTCTTAGTGAGTCTAGCTAGAGGTGTATATATTTTGTTTACTTTTTCACAAAAAATAGATCCTGGATTCATTGATATTTGGATGGTCTTTGTGTTTTCAATTTTGTTTCTTTCTGCTCTAATTTTTACAATTTCCCTTCTGCTAATTTTTGGTTTTAATTCTTCTTCCCTTTCCAGTTCCAGTGTGATTAGATATTTAACTTGGGCTCTCAGGTCTTGATGTATAATTTTATGGCTATAAACTTTTCTCTCAGAACTGGTTTTACCAAATTTCATCAGTGCTGGCAGTTTTTTCTAAATTTTCACATGAATCTTAATTTCACTGAGGACCTAGGGGGTGTTCAGAAGTATGATGTTCAATTTCCAAATTTTTGTGGTTCTTCTATTTTTGTTATTTTGATTCATTTCTTATTTCAGTACCTTGTGGTTAGAGAGGATGGCTTCTATAATTGCAGTTATGCTAAATTTGCTGAGATTTGTTTTGTATCCTTGTATATATGTTCTATCCTTGGGAATGTTGCAGGTACACTTAAAAATAATGTGTACTTCTTTGTTGTTGTTGGGGAATAACATCCTACAGATGCCTTTTTGGACCATGTAATCGCTCGTTTCTACTAAGGCCTTACTTCTCTGGAGATTTTCTGCCTGGAAGATCTAACTATTGATGTAAGTGTTGTGTTGAAGTCCCCTACCATTACTGTGTTACTATTAATCTCTGACTTTAGCTGTCAGTATTTGTTTTAAATATTTAGATGGCTGCATAGGGTATATATATACATATCTCCTTGATGGATTACCTCCTTGACTATAATATATTGAACATCCTTGCCTCATAATACCCTTTTTAGTTGAAGATTTATCTTATCTGGTAATTAGTATTGCAGTGCCTAATTTCCTTTCATTGCTATTATTTTGGTATATTTTCCATAGCCCTGGGATTTCAACATGATGGTCTTTGAATTTGATATGAGTTTCTTGTAGCCATTATAGTGGACTCTGTTTTTTGTTCCATCCAGACACTGTGTGTTTTGACTGGTGAATTCATTCTATTCATTTTAGGGTGATGATCAAAATGTAGGATTTCATTGCTATCATTTGAATCTTTGTTGTTTATTTTTCTATGCCTGTGGCTTAATTTCCTGTTTGTTTGGTTTTAATTTGGATGTTTTTATCTATTGTGTCAATTTTGTTTACTTCCTGATTATGTCTCTCTTCAGAATTGAGTTTTGTGCCTGTACTGTGTGCATCTCTAATTTTACTGCTCTATGATATACTTTTGTAAGCTGATGCCATATATTTTTATATTCATATAGGCTACCTGTTTTTCTTTCTCCTTTAATGTTTGTTTTTATTCTCTCCTGTTGGTCTCATCTCTTTTTCTACTTTTGCTTCCATGATTGTCACAATACTTAAGACTTGGTTGATCTTTATTTTTGTTTTTATTCTCCCTGTTGAAGAGTCCCTTTCAAATGTCTTGAATGGCAGGCTTGGTGACAGAAAAATTCATTAAATTTTGTTTGCTATTGAAGATCTTTATTTCTCTACCATGTTTGAATAATAATTTTGCATGGCAGAGTATTTTTGGATGGCTGACTTTGTCTTTTAATATTTTAAATACATCTTTTCTCTCTCTTCTGGCCTGTAGGGTTTCTATTAATAGCCTGATGTGTGTGCCTTTGTAGGTTATGTTCTTGTTTTACTCTCTCTAGTGGCCTTGAGTAGTTTTTTCATTGTAGTTGGTTTTTGCTAGTTTCACTATGATGTGACTTGAGTAGTTATATTTAACCTTTAGAAATTTAGATGTTCTTTCCAATTCTGAAGACTCGGAGGTTACTTTTTGTAGCAAATGTGTGAAATTCTCTGTTATTACTTCTTTAGGCTTTCTGCTCCTTTCTCCTTTTCCTCTCCTTCTGGGACATCTATTATCCTTATATTTGTTGTTCTCATACTGTTTGATATTCTCATAGGTTTTCTTTACTTTTTCCCAAAACTTCTTTCTTTTCTCTTCCATGAGAAATATTCTGTTACCTTGTCTTCAATTTCTTATATTCCTTCCTCCACAAAATTGAGTCTATTTATGGAGTTTCCCATATTCATCTGCAATTGTTTGTGTCTCTTGCCTCTAGCATTTCTACAAGGATTTTCTTCATGATCTCAGTCTCCTTGGTGATATGTTCCCTTTGATCTGTCACTTCTTTTCTAAAGTCTTCCTTTTGCCTTTGGGTAGTTATGTGTGTCTTCTGCATCTTATTCAACTTTTTTATAGCTATCATTTTGAACTACTTAACTGTTAGGTTGTCCTAATCAGTATCCAAGGAGTTCTTCTCTGCTGAGCTCCTTCATTCTTCCTCTTTTGTGGTTTCAGAAGTGACTTAGATTTGGACATTATTTTCTTTTATGCCTTGGCTTTAGCACTGCACTTTCTTTTTCTTTTACTTTGGATTTCTTCCTACCTGCATGATTACATGGCACATGCAAACCCCCGGATTTATGTGGGCATGGGCCAGTTCAGTTCTCTAAGATGCCCTCTTGTGGTGGGTCACTGATACTGTTTCTGGTGGTAATTGAAGGCTTACAGCTCTTTAGTGTGGTAAGTTTCATAGGCAGCCCAGGTTCAGTCTGGGAATACAGATCTCGGGTAGTCCAATTACGCATTTTAGGATCTCTGGGTCTGGGTCTGATTGAAGCACTGTGGGTGCCCTCAGGTTCTATAGCCTAGCTGGTGATTGTTCTCAGCAGGATCTGGGTAGGTTGGTGGCTGACGGCCTGAGGGTCCAAAGGTTTAGTGAGCACAGGTTCCAGTCCTGGTGGTTGGGACTATGGGTCAGTGGATGTGAAGCCTAGCCTATGCTGGTATCCACAGGACTTGAAGCCTAGTATGCACTATATTAAAGTCATGACAGTGCAGGGTAGAGATGCCTAGGTATCTGAAGCCCAGTGGGTAGGTGCTTATTCTGGTCCGCTGCAGGTAGAGTGGAGGCCTAGGTTCGCTAATGTGAGGTGAATGCACTGAAGCTAGGTGGCCCCACTTCTGGCCTGGGTGGGTTTGGTGATTTGGAGTCTGGGGGAGAGCTGGCCTAGTTATACTAGAGATTATATCACTTCTTCTTTTCATATCTATGCCTCTTTTGAATACTTCCTGCAAGTTTGGAGGTCTGGAGATTCGAAGCAGAGTACAAAAGAACCATAAGAACAAAACTAACCAAAACAAGTACAGTAACATCAAGAAAAGAGCTAATATCAGAAATAACTTTTTTTTTTTTTTTTTTTTTTTTTTTTTGGCAACAGAAACATATCTGTATGACTGGCAAACATGTTTATAAAGTATTTATTCTTCTTTTCTTTCTGAGTTTTCTTCCTTTCCTTTGAAGTCCTAGACATGTTTCCCACTTCTCCTTAGCTCATGAAAACATTTAAGCCTCAATTGCTTAATTATCTTAGAGTCTTATATATTTGGGATGTCTTTGCCTATGGAATTAATTGTATTCTTTTCTCCTAAGAAGATTCTTTTACATACATTCAATTATTAAGCCATCAAAATAAACTAGTAAGAAAGAAAACTTTTCCTTCCTATTGAGGATCTGTAAGTAAGTGTTAAGTCTAGGACACCATGAGAGCCACAAATCACTCATAGATGACCATTATTGTCAGAACAGTCCCCTTCACGACATCCTGATGGGGAAAGTTGTAGTTTACAGTATCTTAGATGTTTTACAATTCACAAAAGGAGGAAGTGAAAGTCAAAAACACTTTTCAGAGGAAAAGTAAGCCTAATTTTGGTGACTTGCACCAAATTCTGGTTACTAGTTAGGATGGAGATGTATCTGAGAGGACTGCAGATAGCAATAAAACAACTGAAGGACTTGTTGAAAAGTATTAATGATTCTAGGAATTAGAATCCATAAATGAGGAATGTTCAGGAAAAATTCTTGGAACACTGAACAAGAATATATAGTAGGGAGAGAGGAGATTGACCATTCTGGGTCAGAGAGAGTCAAGGCGGATAGGAAATTGTACAAGATGTCATGCAGGCAAAACTCTTTTTTAACGAAAGATAAAAAGGTGCAGTTCCCCAGAATGGCAATAAGGTAAACAAGGAAAATGAGATTTTCGGCCTAAATATTGGTAAAAATATTGGTCAAAACCTTGGGACTCCATATAGGAAGCTAGTAGAGATTTTGACTTCAGAGGTGCTGAATGAAAGTGGATATGGAGGTACATAAGGGGATCATGATGATCAATTCAAGAGAGTCTGCTGCAGCAGTTTTAACAGTTTGGTTCAAAGACTGATTCCATTCTGTTATAATCATAAAAGTTTTATTAATCCAAATGATATACACAAAATACTAAGATACAAATCTAAATGGAGAAGAATGGATATGCAGACATCAGGATTCAACGAGCAGCAAAAACTGGTAAGAGATAAACAAATTATATCAAAATTGAATCATCACAAATACAGATTATAATAGTTGAAGTGTTCATTGGAAAACAAAAGGTTTATTTCAATAGAGATTGTAAAGAGTTTTGTTTGTTTTATTTGTTTAATCATAGAGTTAAAGTAAACATACAGATATGTTGGAAGGTAGATGACATCAAAATACGTTTAATATTAAATTGAGCAAATTAAGATATTTTGAAGGCTGCTGGTATTTCTGCGTGGGGCCCTTTTTCTGCCTGACATATCTGCTGAATAACCAGTTCAGCCTTCACTCTCAGTGTGTCTACCTCATTTCTGAGCAGTTCCTCCTGATCTATTTGGAAACTCTGTTCCTTTTTCAATATTTTCTCAGATATTATCCTACAAACTTACTCCCAAACTTTCTGGGCTGTCAATATTTGATATTATTTCTGGAAGATAGTAATCTTTTTAATAATTCTGAATCTTTTAATCAACTTAAACATTTTGAGATATGAGTAAAAAAATCCCTCCAAGTCAAATCTTATTATCCTATTAATAACTTCATGTTAACATTATTTCCTTCCTCCCTTTCTCTCTCTCTCTCTGTCTATGATTCTCTCCATTTCTGTCTCTGCCTTGCTCTTTATCTGGAGATAGTAGAAAATTACAATTAAGAGTGCAAGTATTTAGGCAGAATCTTAAAACATTTCACAAAGAAGGCTAACATGCCAGCCGTTCTTAAGAAGAAAAAAATAAATATGGTTAATGGGAGATGATATAATGGTTAGATGAAGGAAACACAAGGTAAAATATTCAGGTTAAGGGGTAATAAGTTAAACATTCTCTTTATCAATTCCTTCAAATAGGATGTCCTCATTATTTGTTGGCTTCTTCAGTTGCTGGCAATTTGGCCCCATCCAAGTCTCAGATCCTTCCCAGGATCTATGATGCTGTCAAGGGCAGCTGTCCTAGAAAAAGTGAGTTCACTCTCCTTATATTGCTGAACTACTGATAATTTTGTGGAGGAATTATTGTCTTTCATTGGTGTTGGAAATTCCTTTATTTCTGTTGAGATGCATGACTTGAGCATACACCATGTTTCCCAATGTCACCAACCTGCCCTTGAAATTCCTGTGATCTCTGCTATAAACAGAAGGAGGTCAGGAGAAGGTCCCTTGGCTGCTCTCCTGGGGCCTGTTCTCCCATACACATCTCAAGCAAAAGAAGGAAGCAAGGAAGGAAGGATGTTACCAAACTTCCAGTTCTTGTACAGCACTGCCAAATGAAAACCAAACACAAGACTTGAAAGAAGGAAAGTGTCAATTTATAAAGTTTTCTGCAGAAAAGGGAGACAGAGCAGATCTAAACCTCAAATTCTGTTTCACTGAATGAAAGCAAGCAGGAGATTTTAAGGGGAAGTCAAGCTGCATGATAAAGGAGCATCCCCTTAATAGGTGGCCATCTGGTAATCTCTGACCTCAACATTCAGCAGCATAGCTCAGGTTCCAGATCAAGTAGAATGCAATGTACAATATGCTAGGGGTTTGCCAAGTTCCCTCAAAGATCTGGGGCATTTGGAGGTTTTCTTCAGGAGCCTGGAAAGGAGTGACCCAATAGAAATGCTTCAAATATTCAGAGCTTATTTTGGAAATCAAAGCAGGCTGATTTAGAGAAGGAATAAACCATCACTGGGAGAAAGCGTCTTGGCTATTTTATAGCAGTGGGGTTTTGGCGTAGTTGATCTAGGAGGCAGGACTCAATTCATGGCACTACTGTCATTCACTGGGAGTCCAGAGGAAGAGTCTGTTTAGAAATTCATTAAGATATTAATACAGACATTAGTCAAAACAATGAGGATCCTTATCAGGAGCCATGAGAAAAGTGCCTAGGGTCTTCCTCTTCAGCTGCCAGGACACAGAGAGACACAGGCCTGTATAGATTTCTGTGGAAATGCCACACACACAGCTCTTAGCCCAAAAATGGCATCACTTAGGCTTTTCTGGAAGGGCCTTGTCCTATCAGGACAAGTCAGTCCTTGGTTTCTCCAGATTTGAGATGTCTATGTGCCAAATTGGGTCAATGTGATTTATAAGCTGTTTTTGAGATACACTAAGATTCAGCAAGCGGAAACAGAAAACAGTAGAATATTAAACCATAACAGCAGGGAGCAGGGAGCAAAACAAAGCTTATTAGTTTTACTCTCAGTAGTCTATAAAACTTTGTTTTTAGGGCTTGCAGTTTCAGGGATCCTGTTCTGAAAGTGCTAGATCTAGGCAGAAAGACAGGGAGGGAGTAGACATCAGGACTAATGGGTCATCCAGCCTATCCTTGGTCTTGGGTGAGTGACATGGAAGCCCAGTCCCAGGAGTGTCTAGCTGCCTCTCCAGTCCTGGGCTATTCCCTACTTTTACCTTCCTGTTTTTCTTGGAACATGACTTAAGTTCTTGAGGTAAGTCTCTGGAAGGATTTTGGGGCACATTCGAATTATTAAGAGTAAGGAGAGTTTTTATTAAAAAAAAAAAAAAAGAAAAATCACTCTCAAGAGAGAGTGGGCTTTCCTTTTGAAATGATCAGGTGCACTTGCGACAGGTACACTTGTTAAAAACTCCATTCAACCCTGAGGTATGAGGTTGATATCTAACCCGGAGGTATGGAGTTAATGAGTCAGCCCAATCTAAAGCTTTTCCCAATTGTCTTTGTATCAACCAAAGCCCCTTAGCTGTGGGAATGTTCTAACCACACTACTTGCACAATGACTCTGCTCCGCTTCTGCAGCCTCCTTGGTGCCCTTTTCCTTATCTAGATGAAGGAATTAAAATGCCAAGGGTCTATAAATACTCTTCTGTAACCCCAGCCCTGATGCAGAGATTTTTTGGAGTGACACACACGTCATCTCTTGCGGTCACTGTCCTCCTCAATAAAACACTTTTTTGCTTCAAACTGAATTATCTTGGTCTGTAGTTGCTGCTGATGCTGAGTTTGGTCGAGACACTTTCAAAAGGAAAAAAGAAGAGGATGAAGGTGGTGTGAAGACCCCTAGCATTTGGCATGACTTTATGAGGGGAACTATTTATGTTATCCTTCAGTGGTTTGGTTAAATTTTAATTTCAAAGTTGGAAAAGAACAAATTGCTTTTTTTCCTAACTTGCTTATTTTTCTCCTTATTTTTTAGAATATGAAACCCTTATCCAGAAAGTCCGCTTCTAAGTGTTAGGTTCTCCTCTAAGATTTGAGAGACTTGGGGGTTCATTTTGGGAGCTTGGAAAGGAGTGACCCAAAGAAAGGCTTTGAGTATCCAAGAGTTTATTTTGAAATTTCCAAAATGGGCTAGTTCTCTAAAGGAGTAAACCAGAGCTGGGAAGGAGGATTCTTGGTTGTTTATATCTGTGGTGGTAGTTGAGGCAGGATTCACAAGAAGGCACTGCTGAGAGTCCAGAGGCAAAGAGTCTGTTTAGAAATTCACTAAGATGTTAATATGGACATTAGTCAAAACAATGAGGATCCTTATCAGCAGAGAATGAGAAAAGTGACTAGGACCTGCCTCCCTTAGTCAGAAGGAAACACTGAGACTAAGGCCAATGGAGATTCCACTCAAATGCCACATAACACAGAGCTCCTAGTACAAAATGGCATAACCCATGCCTTTCTGGGAGGACCTTGTCATATCTCTAAGAACTTATCAGTTACAAAGGAATTAGAAATGTACACAAATATTTATTTAAATATATGTAGGTACTATGTTGTTCTTAATGATGAAGCATTGGAAACAATATAAAATAGAGATGACTGAAAAATAAGTTATAGTATATTCATAAATATTGTTAGTATACAGTCAGTTAAATTTGTATTTTTAAAAATAGTTAATAACTTGAGGAAATATTTACATCATATTATTAATTGAAAAGATATGTAACAATAAAAGCTTTACGTAAGTGTGCTCTCTACTTAAAAAACATAAATGCACCAGTGTGTCATGGAACAGACCTCGTAAAGCCCAGGGATCTGGGTATGTGTGACCTGGGATTAGGGAGAATAACCAAAAAACAAGAAATAAAAGTAGTTCTTCTTCCTCATTTCCTTGTTTCTTGTCTGCCTGACTTCCTCTTTCATATGTAGATAAAAATATAGATAATGATATAGATATAGATGTAGATAGTGCACTACACATGGTCTTATGACCTTTTGTTATGCATGAATATATATACATATATATGCACAAAGGACTTAAAAAGTATACACTGATATTTTAGCAGTAGTGATCTAATGTTAATTGCTTTTTTATGATTTTCCAAATTATCAACAATAAATATGTACTTTTAAAAAATTGATAAATTGAATATTGAAAAACAAGACAGAGAGGGAGAGAAGAAAAAGGAGAACAGAAAGAGTGAAAAAACACAGAAAGAATGAGAATATAAGGCTTTGGATCAGGGCAACTGATTTTCAGTCCCAGGTTTAGCATTAAGTGGCCATCTATTTTAGGCCAGTGTATTTCATCTTTGCGTCTCCAGCTTTCACTCACCAAATGAGAATAGGTATATTTACCCTACTTCCTAGAATTGTGAATACAAAAATATATATAGGAAAGTGCTTTGAAAAAGTCTACGTATTTTTTAATATAAGATGGTGGTATGGAACATTGCTTGATGCTGGTGACCATTTCTGGAATTTTAATACTCCAAAGCATTTTTTAAACCTAAAATGATGCTGAGTTCACTGTTTCCGGTGGGACTTTCCAGGCATTAGAGGTCAAGATCAAGATTAATTTAGACAATAAAGGTTTTTTTTTTAAACAAAACAATGAAAGTCTTTCACTTACCCCAAGTAGCTTAAATCCCCATTGTCCCCATTCCTTTGAATGGATGCACTGAAAGTTGAATGTTAACATAAGAATTTATATGAGAAAGAGAAACGTTTTTCCTACTTTATATTCTATAGAATAGAACATGTTGGTTGTGATGAGATTACAGAAGGTGCACTGAAGTTCCGAGTCATAAATTACTATCCGATAGAAAGAGAGTTCTCATTTTATTGAGAGTTCTGACTAGCCAAACTCAATCTGATAGCTTCAGATATTTAGAATTAAATTACCTAGATTAGTATTTAATAACCTTCATGGGTTAGTTGCAGACTACTTTTAGAAGATTCTAATTTGCAGGCATATACCCTTCAGTCAAATTATAATTACATTAGCCATTTATTGTGTAAAAAAATGGAATTTCTTCTGTATTTTCACCTATCCTATAAATACAAAAATAGAATCTTCTTAGGACATTCATTTGTATTTATCTGATTCCTAATCATACTAAACAGTTCATCATATGCTTATTGACTTTGTTTCTGCTTCTAATAAATGTCAATTTATATTTATACTTATTCTCATTTTATGCATTTTTATTGATTAGTTGGCAACATTTTTAATATCATCTTCTTGATACTGTTGAGGGAGAATTTAGGTTAAGATATGAATTTCTATAATCTTCTCAGCATATCTACAGATTTCAAAATCAGCATGTGAAAAGACAGGATGGAACAAATTCAGCCTCCAAAGAAAACAAAAGACCACACTGGTGCCAAAGATCATCTTTCACAGACTCCTGTAAAGAATTCACAGATGCTCTCTTCTGCCTATCTTATCTGAGTCCGCTTATGGTGATTTAGTCTTTGCTGATTAAAGAACTTCTTTCTTATTCCATAATGTATCAATACTCTGTCCCACAAAACCCCTTTCGGGTCAGACTAGAGGTATACATTTGGTCATCTCTTAGTAAACCAAGCAGCAGTCCCTCTGCCTGTAGGACTTCTAGTTCCCTGCACTATCAAACTCTTTTTCTCTACCCACTTTCTTTAAAGAACTTATTAAACTGCATCTCTTAGCATCTCAGGAATTCCTTCTTGAACTGCTGACAGCCAAACCCCTGTCTGTTTTGCAAATATTTTCTTTCAACTTGAGAGTTAATTTAGTTTTGTTTAAAATATATTTTGATGAAACTATACATTAATTTAAATACATGTTATCAGTTTTTATAGAAGATGGTTAAATAATTATATAAGAAATCTTTCCTGCCCTAAAATCTAAATCATATTTACTTTTATTTTCTGCCATGAATTTTAAAGTTTTATTTTGTTTTATTGTAAAGTTGTTTTATCATTTATTTTGTTTGCGTTGTTAGACACATTTTAGGATATTGAAATCACATATCAGACTGTGTCTATTTCACACCACACCCACCACCAGGGTTCTATTTGTCCTTTATATCCTTCCTTCTCAACCTTCGTCTACCCCCACAAATGGAATGTAAAGTTTTATTTTTTTAACACTTAAACACTAATCTATCTTGACTCGATTTTTGTATGTGCTAACAGTAGCTATCCAATACAGCTTTTTATGTGTGTATCTTTCCGTTACCCAACATGCCACAGAGATCATTACCAAATATCCACTATTTTGGGAAATATTTTGGACTCTCTATTCTTTTTGTTAATTTATGTAACCCTTCACAAATACAAAATGATCTTAATGATTATAGATTCATGAAAAAAATCAACCTGTTTTATCAAGACAATTTCACTGCTCTTCTTTAATTTCACCTATGCAATGTTTTACAGTTTTCAGTGGGGAGGATTTGCCCGTTTTTTGATAGATTTATCTATAACTATTTCATTTCTGTGATGCTATTATAAATGGTGCCTATTTCTATTTAACATTGTCTGTTGCTACCATATACAAGTATAATTGAAAAAAACATCAAATGTTTTCATATAGATGAAGGGAAGAAAGCAGAACATTATACAGAAAATTTTTTTCCAAATGTCACTTTCATCTGAGGGATATACCCAACTTAAATCTCTATTTTATACAAAAATGTAGAAGATTGAGTTCAAGTAACAGACACTGAATATCTTTAAGGGTTGGAGTATTATTCAAACAGAATGTGTTATCTGAGGTTGCTACCATGTTCTTGTTGTTAAAAGTATAGTGAGGTTTAATATAGTCAGTGTCATGTTTTTAGGGCTCTGTAGATCTTGACTATATCTTGACAATGAAGCAGTTACTAAGCAGTTAAAATTGTAACAGCGAATCAGGGATAAGATTACCATCTTAGCATTCTTGATTAGTGTGATTCACAATTAAAATATGATGACGTTCATGTACTTACCAAAGTGTTGGTCACTGCATTTACTTTTTAAAGTCAGACATGAGATGAACCCAGGATAAAGTCCCCGAAACCTGGTTAGGCACAGGCTTAGTCCTTCTATATAGATGTCTACTTAGTATAACAAAAGCCCCTGAGAATAGCAGCTCAGGAAGCAGTACCAACAGGGACAAAAAGCCCACAGGAAAATCCTTAATGAGTGAATTCTAGACAGTTCGGCATAACCCTTATTTTTTGGATTAGCCATTTGTAGTTAATGACTTAAGAGGCCTCCTCTGCTCTGTCAAGCAGCACAACTGCTCTCTCCCTTGCAGGTTCACAGTACATGCTCTTTCAGAGCAGCTGCCACATTATATTTATTAGGTCATTATGTCTGTGTCACTGTAATAGAATTTTCATATTCATTTTTCATTATTTGCTGATAAGTGAAATTTATAGCTTATAAATAAGTAATGCTAGTCAACTTTCTTTTCCTATTTAAGAGGATTTGAATTTAGACATCAGTCTATGTATGTCTTTTAAATATCAATTAGTAATTGTAGGACTGTTTTCAATTAAGACAAGGTAATTAAAAAGGAAGTAAAACTAAAATTTTTTTTAAAGTTTGACTTTTTTATCTCAGTCAATAAGAAATCAAAGTAACATTATAAAACTTTTTCAGAAGATAGAAACTTCAGGTTTCTGGTTCCAAATGTTAGGAAGTTCACTGAATTCTAACCAACAAAAACTCAACTGAATAGAAAAATCAGCAACTCTTCTAGGATCATTAGAGAGAAGAACATAGCATAAAACCAGGCTCTCAATATTGGAGAGACATCAAAGTTCATATGAAAAATTTGCAATCTGCCAAAGCAGGTATTCGCTAAAAGAAGCAGTGCGGGTTAAGAAAAACTGCTGTATAATTGACAGATTGCTAAAGGCTAGGTGTGCATAATTTATCTGAGGACCCAGTCATAGAGGAGTGCCAGCACTTAGGCGGGATTTGCTTCCATGAACTTGTACCGGTTCTTACATTAAATATTGAAGAATTATCTCCTCAAACTTTCAGGCAACGGAGGTGAAAATAAATTATTTTGAAATATAAATATTCAAGAGCACTGTTTTTCTTAATAAGAACAGCTCATAGGAAAAGCCAGCTGACCAAAATTTAACCTACTGAGATAATATCAGAGCCTGAGTTGGAGGAAAGGAAATAACCAACTCCAGTAGGCAAAAGTCTGGAGAAAGAAAGACCACTCTAGCTCTCCATTGCATTTAGTGTAAGAGAAAATAATGAGAAACAATTGTGAAGTCCACAAGTCAGAGTCACAGATTCACAAAAAAATCTAAGTTACAACCTTAGGAGTATAAAGGTGTATAAAACATTTCCCCTCATCCCCACATTGTTATAAGCCTATTTACAGCAATTCCTTTTACTTGGTCTATCATGTCTGGTCATAAAGAAAAAACCACACCAAAAGACAGAGTAAATATCAGAAATAGATATGATATGTAATGGAATTATTAGATCAGGTATTTCAAAGAGCTATGAGCTCTAATAGGTAAAGTAGAAAGCATGAGAAAATAGATGAGCAATGTTGGCAGAGAGATGGAAATTGTAAAACAGAAATGAAAAGAAACAATAAAGATAAAACATTGTAATATAAAGGAATTCTTTTGATGGGCTATTGAATATAACTGTGTAAATAATGTTTTTTTTTTCATAATATTTATCATGCCTCTTATTTATGGTATCACTTGTAACATTTTTATTTCACTTAAGATTTTACTAATCTTAGGTTTCTCTTTTTTAATCTACCTACAGGTTTATCAGTGTTGTTTCTTTTCAAAAGGTAATTCTCTGTTTTATCAGTTTTCAAATTATTTTTCTTCATTTTATTAATTTCTGCTTTAGTCTTTATTTGCTTCCTTTTGAAAGTTTTGTGCTGAAATTATTGATTTTTCCTATTTATTTGAGTTGTAAAGTTAGGGTAAGATTATTATTTTTTTTTAATATAGGTGTATTTTGCTACAAATATCCACCCATAAGTTTTGATGTGTACATAAATGTTTATATGTTGCTGTGTTTCCTTTTAAAATATTTTAATTTCTTCTTTTACCCAATAATTAATTAAGGTGTGTTTAATTTCTATGCACTTGTAAACTTCCCTGTTTTCTTTCTATTATTGTTGTCTAGTTTCATTATGCTTAGAAAATATAACTTATGAAGATTTCAATCTTTTTAAGTTTGCAATTTAAAGTGGTCTCCTGGAGAATGTTATATCTGCACTTGAGAAGAATAAGCTAAGTTGAATGCTCCTTGTGTATCTATTAGGTTCTTTTTTTTAAATTGAGTTATTTGGATCTGTTTCTGTCTGAATGGTATAGTGTTTCCCTTCACATCTGTTAATGTTTTTATATACTTATTCTAAAAGTAGCTTACTCACTACCGTTACAGTGTTAAAATTTTCTGTATTTTTCTTTATATTGGTAGTGGAATGTATACTTTTTATGTGAAAAAGAGTGTGATTTTTTGTTGTTGTTGTTGCATAGAAAATTGTTCTTTCATTTGACAAACCCTTTGTGTTACATGCGAAATTCAATTTGAACAATTTGTTTTTCAACTGAAACATTTTGGAACACTTCTTGTAAGACTCATCTTATTATGATGAATTTCAACTGCTTTTGTCTCAGAAAATGCATCTTTGATTCATTTTTAGGACAGATTTTCTGGGTAAAAAAATTCTTGTTGGAAGTTTTTTTTTTCTCTTGTCAATATTTAGAATATATTACCTTCTTTAGTCCTAAACTAGAGGTGAAAAATCTGCAAATAGTCTTATGGGGACTCTTGTATATGATAATTAAATTTTCTTGCTGATTTCAATGTTGTCTTTTACTTTTGCTAATTTAATTTACAATTGTTTCACTGTACACTTCCTTATGTTAAACCTATTTGGGTCCTTTACGATTTATGAATTCTAATTCCTAGACTTATTAAGTATCAACCATTATACACCTTTGAAAATTTTTGAGTTAACTTTGTTTTTCCAACACTGTATAAGCTTTTTTTAAGCATGTTTTATTTAGTTGCTCATCTTGCTTTTTCCCCATGGTCCTGGGTAATGAAAACATGTTCCTAAGACGTACATTGATTGTCTGGCAGACTTAACTGTCAAGCCACAATTTTTATTTCACTATATCTCATATAAGTTTTCAGTATATAACTTCACACGTAAATATCTTTAAATAAGTCTTCTACCCTTTTCTTCTCTTCTCCTACTTGGACTCCTATAATGTGTATACTGGTTTGTGTAATACATGTCCTATAGTCTTTCTTCACTATTCTTCATTCTTTTTTCTTTAGTTTTTTTAATGGTTTCTGTTTTATTTTTATGATTTCATATAGTTATTATTTATCTGTGTTGTATTTTATCTCATTGTTACTACAAAATGAATTTTGAATTCCTTGTCAAGCTGTTCTTAAATTTCTATTTCTTTAGGGTCAGTTGTTAGAATTCCATTATTTTTATTTTATTAGTTTTATATGTTACTGTCATGGTTTCTTTATTCTCCATGATCCTTGTATACCCATGTTGCTATCTATGAGCTTTAAAGAGCCATCTCCTGTTTATGCTTTTTAAAGATTTGTTTAGAAAATAAAGACCTTTCCCTGATAGGACCTTGAATGAATACACTATCTCTGGGACTGATAAAAGAGGGCTGAAACCAGGTCACAATGCTGCTTTGAGTTTACAATCATGTCTAAGTTAAGTGAACCTGTGGAGAGGAATAGTTTCTGTTGGGTCTCCTGGCAGACAGAAATTCCTTTGGTCCATGGTTTAACATTGATAATGAAAATGTGTACTATGAAATTTAAATAATATAAATATTTCCATAACTCCTAAATTCCTAAAGAATATGATTCTTACCTCTCTCTGACTTCTTACTTCCATGAAAGAAATTTGCTCAATGCAAACTAAATTCCATAACAAAAATAATTACCTAAAATTGTAGCCTTTTCTCTGAGTTCGTATAATCCTTTTAAAATACAAGAGCCAGGTTACTTCATTATTTGTTCTCTCCTATTTGCTTCTTATGATCAACACAGGTAGGTTATCATCTCACTTTAGTCACTAGTCTAACGTGTGTGTGTATGTGTGTGTACAGATACACATATGTATTAGCATATATATGTATGTATACACATATAAATACATGTTTACACAGATGCACTTACATACACACACCACGGTTTATCACTGTCTCAGCTGTATGTTTAATTTCATCATTCTGTGAGATGGGAAATTAATATAATTTAGGCTCTGCATCTTAACAACCTTTGTCTAATATATAAAATGCCATTCTCTAGATAGATAAAAATATGTATGCGTAATATTTTCAAGGTAGAAGATACACATTCTCCATGATAATAACTAAAGTTTCGTGTTGTTATATACTGTTATAGGAGTACTGATAATACTCTGCAGTCTTTCCATTTCCCCTGTTTCTATCTCTCATTATTCCCTATGGTCTATCTCAGTAATTATTTTCTCAGTTTAAACCCTAAATAGACTTCTGTTGTGAAAACATTCTTCTACGTAAAGATGAATTAAATATAGAGTCAATGCCTCCCAGGAGAGATGCCACTATCAAAGCAAAGGCAACAATTTCTCAAATTTGGAAAATGTCTCCCAAATACTCTTCCTTACATTACAGCCTTAATAATAAAAATTTAGATCATGCATTCCTGTGATTTAACAACTATTTTCTCTCCTGCCATAAAAATTATTTTCCCAGAGAGAGTTGGAAAAGCAACTCAAACTCTGTGGGAAAAGATTCTTGGAGTAAACTAGAGTTTTCAGCTCTCAGTATCAGGTGTTATAGAACTGATGAAGAAGGTGAAAGTATAGGTAGTAATGGCAGGAGAAATGAGTTCCTATTTTTCATAACTCCCATTTAAAAAATAAAATCTAGTATCTAGCCTCAAAGCTTTCTTTTTGAAGTTATAGCTTCTACATTCACAACATATATCACTACTGAAAAAATATGATAGACAAGCAGCATTGGAGTCACCAAAGAACATATCAGAAATTCAAATTGGTCCTAAGACATATTGAATCAGAAACTGTAATTTAATATCCCCACATGGTCTATATTAACATTGTATTTTGAGAAACGCTGCTGTACTTCAAACACATTTTTTCCTTATCTATAGCTGAATCATTAACAAGCAGCTCATTTGCTTTCTTAGGTAAGCTAGGTCTCAGTCGCCAGCACTAAATTTCTTGGCACTGGACTTACAGGTGGCTGCTCATCTGTTTGCCCTAACAGATAACATGATGTACACAGCAATGGCAGAAACAGCATCACAGTGACTTGTGGCACAATAGAAGCATCAATTTCTTTGAAAATGGCTATCCAGTTGAGTGATTAAAATTTACAGTTTCAAAGTCAAACATTCTTTGCTTATAGCTTCTATATACCACTTTGAGCACTGCGACTCTCTAAATGATGGCCTGTGATATCAAAACCTTATTTCCTTAATTATAAATGAAAATAAGACGAGTACTTGATACATGGTTTTTTGTGTGCTAATAAGGACCACTTTATCACATTGTGACTAGTATGAGCTCTTCATCCATGCACATCATTTATAATATCCATGCACATTAGTGCATAGTATGAAACCAAGTATATGAATATTACGTATTAAATTATTTTTTCCAAACTGAAAGTTCATTTTTCTTCTGATTTTAAGATAATTAAGTAATTGTGGTGCCCCTAAAAGTATTGTACTCATAGTGACTAATGCAAGATTCAGCCCCAGTGCTCATCCCTCTTGTACTTAGGTTTCTTTAGTGCATAAAATGAATACTGAGATGTCTCGCTCTCTGAGGCTGTTAATTAGTAAGTAATCAGAAAAAAATGATTGAAATGTACTTATTCATTTCTATTGATTGAGAAATCTCTCAAGAGTGTTCACCACACATTTTCAAGTTCTTCAAGATACTGTATATTTTTCCCAAGCTTTCTAGCATCTAAAATACCTAGACTCTTTGTAATTGATTTTAGTACTCTACTTTAAAATTTTGGGGGGACCTGGTAAAATTTCCTGTTAATACTTAGCCTAGGAAAAAATACGACAAATTATTTTCCTTGAGTGTCCAATCAAGGTCATACTAAAATAAAGGCATAAAAATGAAGTTTTATACAAAATGGAAGGTTATTCATAGGTATTATTCTAAAAACTTTGGTGTAAACCAAGTTGTATTAGACATCAAGATTGCCCTTAAAGCACTTTCATTTCAGCTAGGATTCTAATATAGATAGAGAAAATCTGACGATAATACCTGGTGCTTTCCTTTTTTCCTTTTTTACTAAAGCTGAGTTTCAATATATTGAATTAGTAATAAAGTCAGTGGAGACAGATGTAGGTGATAATTCAACTTTTAGAATATGTTTTAATGGAATGGAATTTGTGAATGCAAATGGACTAGATATACAGAACCATTGAAATTACACTACCAAGGAATTATAGATTCTGTCCTGAGAAAAATTTCAATAATAAGAAAAACTAGAGGCCATCTTCTCTGAGTAATTCTCATCTAATTAGTTTTATGTTCTTTTTCTTGGACCTCTTTATCCTGAAATGTGGATACTTTATTTTGAGAATTTTTAGCACTTTATCTAGGTCATTTTATTTTAAACCAGTGTTTAATATCTCTCCCTAGTGACAGGAGAATCAGGATCAGATGTGATGCCATTAGATGGAAAAGAGGAGATTTAAGAAGGTGAGCTAGAAAAAGCACCGTCCTTCCTATACTCTCAAATGAGTTATGCCTTGGGTTACTGATACTGTGAGTCTGACCTTATTTTCTCTGATTGCTTGTCCCAGTCTCAAACCCAGGACTATTTCCACCATTTTCTCCTGACAAAGGAAGAGTTGCCAGTCTTTATGAAGGGAGAGAGATCCAGCAGCACCTCCATCAGAACTTACAGGAGGAGTAGATGCTAACTTTGCAACAAGGGCCCCACTGTAGAGTACCTGATGCCACTGACTACCTCTTGTCCTGCCAGTTTATAAACGGAATAGGCACAGTCTGACTAAGAGGTACTTACTGTCAAAACCTGGAGGGATGAGTGGAGTGATTACTTAAAATGCTTCCTAATTGTCTTGTGCAGCAGTGCCAAATGAAAACCAAATGTAAGAGTTGGGAGAAGGGAAAGGGTCAAATTATTTTTGACAGAAAATGGGACAAGTGAGACCTAAATCTCAAATCCTCAGTCTCTCTGAGCTAATGCCAATAAGGATTTTTAAGCGGGAATCTGAGCTTTGAAGCTGTGTGATGAGTTTCCTTTCACTTTTACTCCATTTTGGGAAGAAGTTTTGTGTTTAGTTTATGAACTTCACTAACTCTCTGCCATTTTTTCCATTTCTCTTTTAGCATGGAAGATGGGGAATAACTAGATTTTTCACCCCACTCTATTCCTCTGCACAGATAATGCCTTAGACCTTTCACATCCCCAGCAATACCCAATTGCATGGCTCCCAAAAACACTGAATCCCACCTAAGTCTATTGCTGCGCTTTTCCCCCAAATTTCTCTTATGATAATAGGTCTGTCATCCACAGGTTGTGGAGGTAATTGGCCCATTGGTGGGACAGGTAGTATTTTAGGTCATGACTGTCTATCAGATTCTGAGACTCCAGGAATAGTCAGTCCACTTTGACAATGTTTGATATCTACTGATGTAGAGACTTTACCTGTTGGGAGTGCTAGAACTCTCTGGAGCTTGCTGATTGATAGTAATGACCTCAGTTTGGACCTGGGATATAGATAAGAGGGCAAAGGGGATAATTAAAAATTTATTAAGGTAAAATGAGAAGGACTGGGTTTCTTACTTGAGTGGGAGGAGATGGGATCAATTTTGAACATGATTTTCCTATAACAATAACAACATTGTCAGAATGTTTTTCACTGTCTCTCTGCTTACATGTATCAATCCTCATTGCTCTCTGTGATTCTTGATTGCTTCTGATTTATCTCTCTATATTTTGCCATTTTGTATTCCACCTAGATATTTTCCTTTCTACCTACCTTTTTCTTGCATTCAGATATTTGTTATCTCCTCCTTTTCTGTTCCTTTGCCTCCTCTTTCACACATTTTTTAATCTTCCTTATGCAATAATTAATGCTT
Source organism: Solenodon paradoxus (assembly GCA_004363575.1). Classification (NCBI taxonomy): domain Eukaryota; kingdom Metazoa; phylum Chordata; class Mammalia; order Eulipotyphla; family Solenodontidae; genus Solenodon; species Solenodon paradoxus. Next base: position 179,559 of record RJWH01000928.1, read on the forward strand.
ATCCTTTTACCTATACCTTTTCAGGGTATAATCTATTCCTGATTACTATACACAAAACAGATAATTCTCTGGGACTACTACATTCCAGGAATCTAAAATCCAGAATATTCTCCAGTTATGTTTCTTACAACCCTACCACCTTCCATCTTAGTGTTGGTGATATAAAATTATCCAAAAATTATACAGTTTGTACCTGCAGAAAGGGAGGAGGTCTGAGTAGCGAATTTCCACTTGGAATTTACCATTTCATTTTGTCCCCATAGGATAAAAATGCTCATCTGAAATGTTCCTATGCTGGTTCAGAAGAATCATTCAACCTGGTTTTTATGTGGTTTCACAGGAAGATCAAGGAGGTCAAAGTAACAAAGCAGCCTTTCCATAAAGTCCTGAAGAACGGAAACTCTTCATGGAAGCAGAGTCAAAACTGCAAACACTTCTAAGTAACAACAGGGATTGTTTTTAAGAATAAAATTGTGTTCTTACAATTTTATATGTCTCATCATTTGACATATTCAACTAATGTGATTGGGATGAGAGCAAAGGGTTGAGTTGAGAACTCTAGCAGAGACAGAGAACTCTTGATTTAGCTAAAAGGTAAGAAAAATTAATATCAGGAATAAATCTATATAATACCACATGGTTAGAGTCTGAACAATGTTATATATGCAATGTCTAAGATTTCAGCTAAAGAGACTAATTGCTTAATGGTTTCTTATCCACTATCTAGCTCTGAAACATTTGAACATTTATATATTTTCTTTATGATTTTGTTTTGCATTGATTAAGTAGTAATAATAATTGCATCTACTGTGAAAGGTCTAAATCATACAATGAATGTAAAATTCTTTAATCTGTGATATGCAGAAAAATTTTAGGGAATTTTAGTATTGTTCCTTAGCTATTAAATGCAAATATATATTTAGTCTACATTCTACTAGCTGAGTTTAAAGGAAGAATACTTGGGTGGAGAGCATGGAATAGATTGGACAGCAGTGAGTTATTAGACACAGTAAAGACCATGAGGATGTATACAAGGTATTAAGCTAAAGGAATACCCCACAGGACTAATGAATAGCCTTGTTCATGATAAGTGATTAACACCTTATAATGTGAAGGTCTTAATTACTTAATTGCTATAAGTTATATGGGGACAAAAAAAGCTAATGTTTCAATATTATTTTAAATTAGAATAGTTATCATGAATTCACCAAGAGAAGATTATTTGATAAATGAAAATTGCTACATTTGAAATAAAGTTCTGTAAGTGATAGAAGTAAGTAGAGACACACACAATTCCACAATTTATAATCATATGTTCTTGAAATAGCTGGTTAACTGCTGTTTATATTAATTTTATCTCTTGGGAATCCAGCAGACTCTGACACAAATCCCTGATTTTCAACCCCAGGAGAAGCAAGGAATATTTATAAGGATATGTTTGAGCCTGACTGTTCCAAGAAGAAGATTTCATAACTTGAATTTCATAAGGAATCAAAATTGTAACCTCTCTAATAATTGCAAATTTGACCTTGAGAAAGAGATGTGAATTCTTATGAAATGAAGTATGAACCAAAGAGAGCAAGAACTAAAATTACAAAATACAAAGATCATGAAAAGAAAGTGGCAATAGAGTAGAAAATATGAACATTTATGAAAGACACACATGTAGGTAAGGCAAAATAGAAGGAAATGGTAGTAGGAAACAGTAGGAAAGATGAAGATGTTATGGAAACAAATCTAAGATTCTACGAAAAAATGTAAAAACAAAAACAAAATAAGACTTACCAACAGCACAGGAAATTTAGTCAGCAAAAGACAAAATGAAATTGCATGAATTGGGAAAGGAGTTACTGGTTACACAGTTTAGTTTATGCAATTGACTAACATATAGTGTTTTTTAATTTCAAATAAGCAATAGGTAGATTTCAGAATCATTTGTGTTAAAATCTAAAGAGAGTAGCATTAGAATTTCAATGTATAATTTATTGCAGAGGGGAAAATCGGCATCATCCTCTTTTTGGAGAATTGTGAAATGTTATTATATATTATACAGTCTTACTTAAGTCTTTCTTAACAATTTTAAGATAAGCTGGTCAGTGGAAGATAGATTTGAAGGACCATAGGTAGAATGATGATAAGATGTAATAAAGTGGTCTTATACTCAGCGTTTCCCTTAAAAACTTGAAATAGGTAAGTGTGTGGCCTGTGGCTTTTCATGCTTCTGCCTCTTAATTGGTCTTGTCATTACTTCTGTTTTCTTTCCAGTCGTTATTTTTTAAAACCTCACTTCAATTAAGTTCTACTAAACAAAGAACTACCTCAAAGAAGCAATTTTCAATGACATACAAATAGAGTTAGAAGAAAATGAGCACAGAAAGGATAATAAAGTTATTGAGAAAAGGGAGATAAATAACAAATGTGTCAGGGAGAGAGAAGAAGGGGAGAGTATAAATAGGTTAATTTCTGCTTGTTCTGATTTTAAATCTATGGGTAAACTTTTAACTGAAATTTTGTAGATTATAATCTGCACTTAGAGGACACAGAGCAGGGAGAAAGACATTTGTAGGCAATAGTGATTATTTCCTGCAACTTCTCTGAAGACTGAAGGAAAGGTAAGTTATACCAAGGTTGGAAGATTTAATGGAGAAACCATAGAATAATGTTTTGGCATAGGGCAAAATAAACCACTTTATTGTGGCCACAGTATAATTTTCAGTGTGCGTAAGTGTGTGTATGTGTCTTTGCATGTGTTCTATATACTTTAATGTTAATATTTAGAGTGCTTTGATTAACTGAATTTTAGTATGGGAATTATTAGAACAAAAATTTCCGAGTAAGGGCGGAGAACAAATCACCTAGAAACTTAAGCAGATTTTGAAGGCCACAGGGAAAAATGTTACTTGGAGGTAAAGGAAAATAAATGTGTTGAGCAGGTATTCTTCCTGGCAGATGTGTACCATGGTGAATGGCTGACTGCTTTCTCTAAAAGAGTGAAAGCACTCTTTAGACAATGTGGAACTGAAGTGGAACACCAGGGAGGCGTCAGATTCATCGAGGATGAATGATATCCAGATACGAGGAAACAGGGAGAGGAAGGAAGTTGTTTTCTTATTACACAGGGGATGGTTTATGGTCTCCCCTAGAAAAATGTGTTCTAAGAGTTTCCACTGGAATTTCAGATCGTCAAAGCTGAGAAGTTTCGTTATTTAAAGTATGAAATAGAGATAAAAATCCATCAAGAGGGCAAAAGTTGAAAGAAAAAGAAGTTTTTGTCAACTGAAATCCGTGTTAAACTTTTAAAGATCAGAGTATTAAGGGTATATACAAACCGATGAGGGAGATGCTGAGATGTTTCAGAGATGTCTGCAGTTGAGTAAGTTATGTAAAGTAAACATGAGGTAAGTAAAGAGTTTTTTCAAGAACAGTCAATGGTGTTAGGCCTAAAATAAGGAACCAGAAAACAGAAGTCCATTGAGCTTAGATGCTCTGCCCAATGCCTTCAACCCAGAGTAGAGCAGGGAAGTATTAGCAAAGTCAATCACAATAAAGATTGCTTAGGGAGGGTAAACCCAGATATTGGAATCCTATTTTGAATAAGGAAAAATAGCTTGTGTGTTTCTAAGAATCACTGAGGGTGACTGTTTGCAGCTGCATTCCTGGGATTGCTATAGGTTTATAGAGGTAAGTGTAAATGGTGTATAAAATTTAAAAGAAGCATAATATTTGGGTGGAAATATTGAATACATGCTTAAATGCAATTATAGGAATATTTTTGAAAGGAAGAAACAAGCAAGAAAGGATAAATAGAAATAAAGCGAATGTTACCCTTCATTACTAATGTAAGATATATATATATATATAAATAATATGTCAGAGATAAATTTGTTGTTTTAACTTTTTTTTTCTGTGTAAAGGTAAAAGGGACAGGCTTTAATATATATCCATATCCATATATATATATATATATATCTTTTTTTTATCTTCTATAAAGAGCTTAGGTTAAAGAAGAATCATAAACATCTAAAAATACATGTATCGGGATTTTGGATAGTTTTCTCTTTTCGTATTCCATCTTCATTAATGGGATATTTTTGATTATCATTAAATGTTAAATATATGAGTGTTATATATTATATCAAGAAATAACTATAAATGGAAATTAGCTTGAAAACATAAATGATTGAATTTTTAAAACATCATAACAGGAAGTTTATACAAATCCAAAATTGTTTACTTTGACTTTTCTCTATATTCATGCTTGCAATCACGGAAATAATTAATTCTCTCTTATATCCTAAATTTTCAGCAGGTCAGTGATAACATGATTATGTGTTCTACACTTTTCTTCCAGAGTTTGGTGTTCTTTACTACTGGAAAATGTTTCTTATGTAAGAACTTGAATCGGTGCTTAAATTCTTCCTCTTTAAAGTGAGAGGAAAGATGTTTTGTGTCCTGATTGTACTTCTGATGATCACAAGACATAACTCTGAGGGATTAAAAAAAACAGATAAGAAAAATTGCTCCTCATGGTGAATCATCACTATGGTGGTCTGGAATAGCAGTGATGCAATGGAGCCCTTATTTATCCTGAGGGGCTTTCCAGGACTGGAGTATGTCCATTCTTGGCTATCTGTTCCATTCTGTCTTGCATACTTGGTAGCATTTATTGGTAATGTTACCATCCTTTCTGTTGTTTGGATAGAGTCCTCACTCCACCAACCCATGTATTACTTCCTTTCCATCTTGGCACTAACTGACCTAGGTATGTCCATGTCCACACTTCCCACCATGCTTGCCGTGCTATGGTTGGATGCTAGGGAGATCCAGGCAACTGCTTGCTATGCTCAACTCTTTTTCATACACACATTCACTTTTTTGGAGTCATCCGTGCTGCTGGCCATGGCCTTTGACCGTTTTGTTGCTATCTGCTATCCCCTGCACTATACCACCATCCTTACCAATAGTGTAATTGGCAAGATTGGTCTGGCCTGCTTGCTACGAAGCATGGGAGTTGTCCTGCCTACACCTTTGCTGCTGAGACGCTATCATTACTGCCACGTCAATGCTCTCTCTCATGCCTTCTGTTTGCACCAGGATGTTCTGAAATTATCCTGTTCAGATGCCAGGATCAACAGTGTTTATGGACTGTGTGTAGTTATTGCCACACTGGGCGTGGATTCAGTTTTCATACTTCTTTCTTATGTGCTGATTCTAAATGCTGTGCTGGGCATTGCATCTCGTGAAGAGCGACTAAAGGCACTCAATACATGTGTATCCCACATCAGTGTGGTACTCATCTTCTTTGTACCAGTTATTGGGGTATCAATCGTCCATCGCTATGGGAAGCATCTGTCTTCCATTGTCCACATCCTCATGGCTGACATTTACCTGCTTCTTCCTCCAGTGCTTAATCCCATTGTCTACAGTGTCAAGACAAAGCAGATTCGTCAGAGAATTCTCCGTAAGTTTCGACTAAGAAGGAGGCTTTAAGTAACCTCTGACCTCCAGTTTTCCCACTGAGAAACTGTGAGGCAGTCATTTTGGTATATAAAAAGGAACACATATTTGGTGCTTCGTCATTGGATTACCCTTTCACTTGTACTAAATGTGCAATCTTAATCCATCATTAACCTTTCTGAGATTTGAGTTTTCTTGGCCAAATTACGATAAGTGTAGCTTTTTCTCTCCCCAACATCATTATGAGACTTACATGGAAAATAATTTGCATTTAAGAAAACTGTACAGTATGTTAATATTATTACAACCTTAAAAATGATAGGAATAAAATTATTTCCCTTATGAAATATAGCTGTATTTATGTAGTTTCCCTATGTTTGTTATCTTTATTATGTTCTATGTTTTTCTCTCTATTGGATTTAATGATTTTTTTGTTTCTCATGACAAGATGTAACTTTTTATGGAAATATTTCTAATTTCTTAGGACAAGTTTGGAATTTAAATTTCTGGTAGGAATTTGAACTATGACTCTGGCTGTTGGCTACGGATCAAGTCCTCATCTCCTCAATGGGAAACAATATGCGTTGTTTCCCTCACTCCCTAAACTATCAGCAAATACTGAGAATACTATGGAAGGGAGCCTGGCAAAGTATGTCTAAACATCTGGACAAATGTACAGATTCCCTGTTTAGTAATATAGCACAGGATTTCGTGCTTGTTTCTGTGAATGGTTTGAAAGTTGTGTTTAATCAACTCACTTATCTTTTAATAATATTTTCTTCTCTTGTTCCACATATCTGCATGGGTATGTAATATAATCGCATCTTTCTCAGTTTGTATATTATCTATACACCTATTGCTCTTTTTCTTCACTAAGATGACTTACTCTTATGCTTGCATTTGGTGATATTTTATTATTTCATATTTATTTATAAAATTCCTAGTTGTTTTCCAAAATTTAAAGTATAGGGTAATTACTGCTACACTAAGACATCGTAAGGAACTGGTCTCCCATAGTACTCATAAAAATGGTTTGTGCAAATATTATTGCCTATTCACTTATTCAAGAAAAATATAATGAAAAACACAAAATAATGACCGTGTTATTGCTTTCAATATTGTGGATATATAAAAAATAAAATACATGGTCTTAATGCTAAATAATGAAGTTTAGCTTTGCATATACATATATACAATGTTAATAAAATTAAATTAGCTGATGTTATCATTGAAATGGGTAAATACAATAAAATTGTTTTTAAGGAGTGGTTGATTTTACTTGAGAATTCAGAAACTGGAGTTGAAACTTAACCTGTGCCTGTGGATCAAATTCATTCTTACCAATTGGACAAAGTGGGAAAGAAAGTGGTATTCTGAAGCTGCATTGTATGATATTATGACCATCAATTGTACGTCTTGTTATAATTCCATGTTCTGAAATATTAGTAGTTTGATATTGATCATTATAGGAGTATTTATACAACAGAAATTTAAAAACGCTATGTATCAGAGCTTTGAAAAATGCACTGGAAAGTTGGTTGTTAAGCATTTACCAACATACCTCTGAACAAGGCATTTTAAAAAGTGGAAGCAGCTTGAAGGAAAAAGGTGTAGGCAGAGTATATGCTAAGAGCATTCTCCAATCTCTGAGAGAAATGGAAGTCTTGTCCAAACTATCTCACGTAACTCCAAAAGAGACATTCCTCTAAAATGGATTGTTATAGACAAGGAGATGCACTACTTTTACCCCACTTCAGCAAAGGACTCAGTGCTGCAGATGCTAGATTTACTGTCAGCAAAAAGCCTTCTGCTTTCAGTTCCTCCAAGGACTCAATTTCTGAAATATGCCTTGTTTGTGACTCATGTAACTCATGTACCATTTTAGGCATAAAGGAATAAAATTTTGGCTCTTCTGAGTCAACATAGAACAGTTTTGGTGGATGTTTAGCTAGAACTGTGTAGAATTTGCCAAAGCAGTCAGCAGGTAAAAATCACATTTCAATATCTCTCAGTAATTCTGTTTCCAGATATTTTATTCTGAAGAGGCTTATCCTGAGGATTCTCCATATGAAACATACTGCACATTAAGTATAACCTCAAAATCTGGTCCCATTATAACATTAGGTTAAGAAGTTCCAACTAAACCGGTGACATAGGTGATGGTTGAAATAAAATTCTCATAGATATCCTTATAAACACATGGAACATCAACATAAAAGAAAGACAGCCATAGTTTTTGAATTTTTAAATCTTAAGTACAAGGTCAACCTCAGTGTATGAGCACGGTAGAATGAAAAGAACTCAGTTTCTCTTAATCTGATACTCCAGGTCCATGACAGACAGAAGGTGACTTAGAGTCTCTCACTTGACTTATTTGAGAATAGAAAAAATCATATATAAGTGGGACCAAATTCTTGATGTTTATTATGCTCTTTGTTTCAAAATTTTAATGTTATTAAATCAGTTGTTAATTAAAATAAAAGTTCTTAAATAGCCAGCACATAATTTTGTTCTAGCCTCTGTTATTTGGATTTCAAAATAATATTAAGCAAGTAGATATAATAGATTCATTCATAGATTATAGAGAAATGCAATTAATAAATGAGCCAAATCAAATAAAAATAGACTTTTAGTCCATAGACTCAAATAGTGGTTACCATAAGGAAAGAGAGAGATTTGGGGGTGTATTTAGGTTGAAGGGTTTAATTATGTGGTGAAGGATAGAAATGGACTATTAATGATAAGTTTTATGTATCATAAACAGATATCAATTTATGGTTGTGTGACCTTAATCCTTAAACCTTTATTAATGTTATAGCACAATGTTCCCCCTATAATTAAAAATAAATAAATAAAATAAGCAGTTTGATGTTGTTTATAATATAGTATATAATATAAAATAAAACCTGAACATACATTGCTTCTGATCCTCACTTCACAAACATATCCAGTGCCTGGTCATGGGGTTCAGAGTTCTTTTCTGAGCAGATCTCTATGTATCTTTGCCTATGACACCGCCTCTTTTTTATGAATCCTTTCATTTTACTCCTTTATCATAGGATGCAGGTTTTCATTTTGAACCATAACCACCTGTCTAGAAGGTCCTTCTCTGCATTTTAGGTATATAAATCTTCTCCCTTTTGGGTGGTGGGTGGAGAAAGCAGGGGGTTTCCATCTCAATTATACCTCTCCTGTTCCTTGAATATTTTATCCTGGCTTTCTTGATGATTTCCCATGAAAGCAGCTACAGAATTTATGCTCTTATTCTTTGGACGTTGTTTACATAATGTGGTTTATGGTTATTTATACTTTTCCTTTTCCTTGAGTTCCCAGTCTAGCATGACAACCCTTCTACACAGAGGAGTCTGTAATCAGTCTCTTAGATGCTCACAAAGTTGGGCTGATGCCAAGTTGCCAGTGAGTATGGAAGCTGACATTGAAGGTTCCGGTTCACAAATATTTAAAATGTAATTTAAAAAATGTTCTGCTTAGTGCATGTTTGGAGTTATTTAGAAGGTTATCTAGAATAGAAGCAACTTGAATGGTTATGTCTTTCATCTGGAGATAAAACGTACATCAGGTAAAATTCCCTTAAGTTACATGTGAAGGAAGAGAAACGAAGTTTATGGGACAAAGATTTAATTGGGGTGTGCGCTGATTGAAATGTAACATGATTGTATTTCCAGTTTGTGATTAAAATAGCTTGATTTCGATACCTTACCAATTTTTCCTTTTCAAAAAATGTCTTGCTTATTTCTGTTTTTAAAACCAACATCTATTCATAGATAATTTAGAAAACAAGAAAAATATAAGCAAAAGATTAAAAAATTACCCATATTCTTGCTCCTCAAGACAATGTTATAATATCCACAGAGGTATATCTTAAGCAAAACTCTCCTCCAGTATCTATGTAGCAACTTTTACAGGCAAAACTTAACAACATGAAATCTGCAAAAAAATGTATTAATCAATTTAATTAAAATTTGAAATATAACAGAGAGGAAAGGAAGGTTAATATTTATTAACACAGCCATATCAGTGATAGTTTTAGATATTTTCATGTCTTATTTTTTAAAAGATTATGACTTCACATTTCACATTTAGATGTATACCTTCTAGAATTTATTTAATGAATTATGAGGTAAGATCAAGTCATATGTTTTGATATGGATAGTTAGTTCAGTAAGAATTATTTATTGAATGAAGATTTCATTTTTCCTTTCACTGAGCTATCATTTTTGGAATATTGTGCTAATGTCAATATATGGATCTGTTTCTGAAATGTGTGACATTCATTGGACAGGCTTTCCGTCTGTTCATTAATCTAAAAGAAATATTACTTATAATAATTTTATGTTAGTTTTTTTTATATGCGCTAGTATCAATCCACAATTTTGAGACTGCTCTACTTCAAATTACTTTAACCAAATTTGGTATTTATGCTTCTATATAAAATTCTGCGTGAGATATTTGACTTACAGGAATTTCTTACTCTTTACATATTAATATGGATTGATAACCAACTCTCCTATTTTTTTCTAAATAAAATAATGAAACAAGTTTTGATTGAATTAGATCATCCTTAATTGTCTCATTTTTTGAACATCAAATTTGGAATTTTGATAGTTTTCATTAGCTATTAGCTTTCCCCTCTGTTTTTTTATTTTATGTCATTGTAAATAGTGTGTTTTAAAATCAGTGGGCTTAAATATCTAGTAACCCATGTTATAATAAATGGACTGACATTCAGATTATTTTGCTCCATTTATAGAGTGCAGGTACAATAAACAGCATAATTTTTAAGGGTTCTAGAATTTGGGGAATGGTTAATGAGCATTAACTTAAACTTACAGTCACCAGCTCCATTAACACATATTAAGAGTGTCTGCCTGTGTTTTCAAGCTTTGAAGACTCATTGATTTCTCTAAAATTGACCTACTATCCAATAACAACTTTCACTAACTTGTATATTGTAATCCATGCTATTCTCTGTCGCAAGCTTTCACACGTCCTCCATTTAAAAATCTTTGATGAGGATCAATGATGAACTTGTATTTATGTAAACATCTAAGTTAAGAAAATGATCACTTCTCAGATTTTACACACCCACACACCCACACACCTCCACACACACGAACAAGTACACACAGTGACATTATCCTAATCCTTGTATAATATCAATTAATAGCAAGATTCCTTACCTGCAGATCAAATTCAAATATAAATGAAATGTATTGATCCTTCCATTGAAATATAATCAGTTTCTTTCACAAAGACCTAATTCTGAAACATAACTTGGCCTATTGTCACATCAATTTAGTCAACAAATTAAAAGAGAAAATTTGAGGAAGATGAATATGACTACAGGATTATTTGGTAAATATTTTTGAAATAGCAATGAATGAAATTTTGGAAAACGGTCTTATCCGGGAAAACTTGGAAGTATAGATTCGGTGATTATCTTCAAGATAAAAAAGTGGAATTAATAATTTAAATGAATTCTTACTGAATTAGATAGAAATAAAAGGAAGTTGCAAAACAGCCTAAGACAGATTGTCAACTGTTTTTCTTGAAATAATTTCCCTGAATTTTTTACCTTCTCAGGAAAAAAATCAAAATCATAACTATTTCATGACTAATAATATTCCAAGATAGTTAATTACCAAAAACTACACTCAATTCATAGTCTTTATTGAAGAATGTCAATATATGACATTCTAGAATGAAATACATTTTTTCTGAACTGAATGTATGCCTCTAGGTGAAGAGTGCTTGCATTCTAAGAAAAACATACATGGAAATCCAAATCATGATTACTGGATGTCTGATACTTAGAGCTCAGACCCATATAAATTTTACCTTATGATTTAATTATTTAGTGGCTCTGAAATGTTTTGTACCTTTTGAAAATACTTGATAAGGTCTCTAGACACAGTTTCAGCCTAGGGAACAAAAAACAACAAAGAACAAGTGGTTAACTGACAAAAATATTAAGAATAATTTGATAACAAATTTGTATCAAAGGAACAGAATATCACATTTTGATCATTTGTTACTGAGTGATTAATACATTCTAAATGCGATAAATATATTAACTGCTAGACATTAAAGCCATAGGAGGCAGTTAATATAATGAGTTCATTGTGCAATAAGGAAATGGAAATGTAATAACAACATGTATTAATATAATTATTTTATGACAATATAATTCTTTTATGACTTTACAGTGTAATACAATGGAGTTAAAGATGGCTCCTTCTTATTAACCTGTATAATGTTAACTTCTTCAAAACAGATAGGAATTTGAACTCGTACTCATACCTACAGACACCAGATTGAAATTCTTACACATCCAAATGCTTTAAATATATACTAGATAAACATAATTATAACTATCTAGGGACTGATTTTCATATCTCACACAACTGTTCCCAACTTTTGCCAGTTGTCAATAAGACAGATTCTGGAGCTATAAAAGACTTAAAATCACTACTAACCTTAAGGTCTCAGTCCAGTGAAATGCTTTATCCATCTCAGTACTCCATTATGTATTACACCACAGTGTTTCTATCCACTAATGCATTAGGGGGACTTTAGTTTTTTCAAAAATCTTAGTTATTATAAATAATCCTGCAATAAACTTTGGAATACAGTTATTTTTTCAAATTAATTATTTGTGAGGGGTGGTTGTCTTGTGTTTTATACTTTAAAGTGGTATGACACAATTTTTATTTTTCCATTTTATTATTTCTTGTTTAATTGCTATATATATTTAATATGTTGAATTTGCAACTCAGTCTTCATTCATCCCACATCACAGAACCACCAGAGCTCTGTGCACCAATATTCACTTTCTCCTTCCTGCCATTTACCTCTTACCCCAACACACCACAAAACCCCAGAAGTGTTCTGTGCCCTATAAATTTAGTTGATATTTTTCTTTCAGTTTATTTGTTTCTTTATATTCCATACATGAGTAAAACCACCCTGGACTTATTTTAACTTTCTGGATAATTTCATTTAATAAAACCACTGCTAGTTCCATTCAAGTTGTTGCAAAGGGGATATTTCCTCTGTTTTAATAACTGCATAGAATTTCACTGAGCACATATAGTCATCAATTTAAAAGAATTTATGTTGTTTTCAAGTCTTGGCTACTGTGATTTATGCTGTTATGATCACAGGGGTGAAGATATATTTTTCTGATTAGTGTTTTTGTATTTTCTGTATATATGCATAGATGTGGAATTGCTGGATCAATGCCAGATCTTGTTTTTTTTTTTTTTTTTTTTTGCAGAATCTCCACTGCTTTCCAAAGCAGTTGTAATATTTTACATAACCACTAATAGTGCTGGAGGGTTCTTGTTTCTCACAATCTTTCCAGCATTTCTTGTTTCTAGCCTTCTTGACATAGGTCAGTCTCACTGGTGTGAAGTGATATCTCACTTTGGTTTTTACACTCATTTCTTTGATGACAATGATATAGAGCATTTTTCCGGTTGTTTGTAGGCCATCTGTGTGTCCTCTTTAGAAAAGCCTCTATTCAGTTTTTCTGCCCATTTTTGTGTGGGTTGTTTGCTTTTATGTTGCTGAACTGTAGGAACTCTCTCTATATTTTGGAGATTAATATTATCTCCAATAGCTTTTATCTGTTTTATGTTCTGCAGATAACTTTTCCCATTCAGGAGTTGTCTTTTTGTTTTAGAGATGGTTCATTTCACCATGTAGAAAAAGTTTAACTTGAGGTAATATTAATTATCTAATTTTACTTTAGTTTCCTTTCCCATAAGGAATCACTTCCACAAAGGTATCTTTGTGGATGATGTCCTGTTGCATCTTTTCCTAAGTTTTTCCTCTATAGGTTTTATGTTTTAAGGCCTTACTTCAAGGTCTTTGATCCAGTTTGATTTAATATTTACATATGGCACTAATGAATAATCTAATGAATAATCTAACTACATTTTTTGCAGATGTCTATCCAATTTTCCAAGGATCCTTTGCTGAATACACTTTCCTTCCTTTGCTGTATGCTCTTGGCTCTTTTGCCATAGGTCAAATGCCCAATTTTGTTCCAGTGATCTATTTATCTGTTTATATTCCAATACTATATTGACAATTGCACTGTAGTATATGTTTTTGTAATAATCACTCTGTACTATAGTCTGAAATCAAGGAGTGTCATTCCTCTATTTTTTCTTTATTTCCCTGAGGATAGTTAGGGCTATCTGAGGTCTTCTTGGCACCATACAAACTTTAGCATTGGTTGTTCAATTTCTTTTAAAAATGTCACTGGAATTTGATAGCAATTACACTGAATACATGTTTCTCTGGGAAGGAACCACCAAGACCTGGGAATGCCAACAAACAGTAAAATAGACCAAAAGCAGAGACAGTATCATCAGGAAAGAACAAAACCCTAGTAAAAGATCTGCAATGCTAGTAGCATTCAAGAGAGTCTTCTATCTAAGAAGAATAATGTGAGACAAAGATGAGTGGTACATCGTGGTCCAAGGGCTTAACCCATAAAGAAGAATACACAGTTATTATTATATATGCACTCAATGCCATACCATCTATCTATCTATCTATCTATCTATCTATCTATTTATCTATATCACAACCAGCAATCATTGATATTGGCAACAACACGTTTTTAGTAGGGGACTTAAACACCTCACATGTATCAACAGATAGATCATCCAGGCAGAAAATATATGAAGCAGTATATTTTCTAGATATAGCAGACATATGCAGAGCAAAATTGATTATATATTTTTTTGTCATATGCACATGAAACATCCTCAAGGATACTCCATGTCCTGGGACAAAAATAAGTGTCATAAACTTATTAAGACTGACATTGTAGAAAACATCTTCTCTGATCACAAATTTATAAAGCTGGAAATGAACTAGAAAAACTAAACTGGAAGAAACACAGTAGTGTGGATTAAATAAAATGCTTCTGAATAACTTCTAGATCATTAGTAAATTAAAGACAAAATTAAAAATTATCTAAAACAAATGAAAATAAAAAGACAAGCTACCAGAAATTGGGACATGGAAAAAGCAGTTCTAAGAAGAAATTTTGTAGTAATATAGACACATCTCAAAAACCAAGAGATGGCCCAAATTGAATATTCAATCAACACCTGGAGAAGCCAGAAACAAAGAAGTACAATTTAAACAAAATCTTGAAGATGGACAGTTTGTAGAATCCTATACCACCTAAAATTGAATCATGGGCATAGATAATTTGAATAGACTAATTACAAGCAGAAAAATTGAAGTAGGAATAAAAAAATCTAGCAAACAACACAAAAACACAGGAAGAGATGGGCAAATTCTACCAAAAATTTTAACAAGAGTTAATTCCCATCCTCTTTACATGTTTCCACACTGTCAAAGAGGAATGAATACTCCCAAATACATTCTTTGAGGCTAACATTATCCTGATTCCAAAATCAGACAAAGATAACACCAAAAAAGAAATGATGGATATAGGTTCAAAAATCATCAGAATTGTGGCAAAACCACTTCGATAGCACATTTAAAAAAATTGTACATCAAGACCAATTTAAATGTATTCCAGAGTTGCAAGTATGGCTCAGTATATGAAATCAATCAATGGAATAAACCACATCAGCAAAAGGAAAATAAACTATTATATATTATCAATAGATGTCAAAAAATATTTTGACAAGATTCAACATTCATTCATTATAAAAAGCCTTCATTAAAAAGGGAGTTAAAGGCACCGATCTCAATATAATAAAAATCTTATAAACCACAGCTAATAACATACTCAATGGCAAAAAAAAAAAAAAATTAACTAAGTGAATTTCCCCCAAATCTGTGAAAAAAATAAGGATGCCAACTCTCATCATTATTATTCCAAAATTTCTGTAAGTCCTGGCTAGCATAATGTGGAAAGAAAAGGACATTAAAGAAATACAAATTGGAAAAGAAGAAATAAAGCCATCATAATTTGCAGATGGCATAGTATTTTACCTAGAAAATCTAAAAGACTCCACTAAAAAATGCTAGAAATGATCAATGAATAGAGCAAAGTGTCAGGATATAAAATTAATGCACAAAAATAATCCATAGCATTGCTAATGCAATCAATTGACTAGAGGAAAGAGACATCGAGAAAGAAATCCCTTTAACTATATCATCAAAAATTATTGAATACCTGGGAATAAACTTAACAAAGGAGGTGAGAGACCTGCAATGATTGTTTTGGATAGTAACAAAAGAAATAGAAGACACAGATATGGAAGAATATTCTGTGTTCATGAATAAAATGAAATAATATTTTTAAATGGCCATATTACCCATAGCAATATACATATTTAAGGTGATTCTCATCAAATTTCCAGGGACATTTTTAAAGGAAATTGAATAAATGATATGAAAGTCTACAGGGAATAAACAAATAAGCAAACAAACGAACAAACAAGACTTAAATAGCAAAAGCTATCATCAAGGGGGAAAAAATAAGAAAAGAAAAACATGAATCATATTTCCTGGCTCCTAAATATTCTATAAAATGATTGTTATCAAAACAATATTGCATTGGAATAAAAATAGACAATTAGAAAAATGTATTATAATTAAGAACACAGTAAGAAAACCACATCTAAATGGTTAACCCACTACAAAGGAGCTAAGAGCATACATGGAGGACGGAAATTCTATACAACATTTTTTGCTTGGAATATTGGACAACCACCTGAAACCAAAATGAAACTATATTACTTGTTAGTGCCATACACAAACATTGAATGACAATGGAGCAAAGCTCTTCATGTAAGACCTAAAGCCGTAAAGCACATACGGGAAAATGCAGGAACAATTCCATTATATTAACTTCAGAAATGTCTTTGATGAAATGACAATTATGGCAAAAGAAACTAAAGTAAAACTAAATAACTGGAATTATCAAACTGAAAAGCTTTTATATAGTGAAACATACCACCAAAACTAAAAGGAGACCCACCAAATGGGAGAAGTTATTTTCACATGATACATCAGACAAGAGCTTAATCCCCAAATATATGAAGAGTTCATGCATTTCAACAACAAAAATGCACTGACTCATTTGAAAGAAAATGAGTCAAAGATCTTTCTAGGTAACACAGATAACCTACAAACATGAAAAAATGTTCTCCATTGCTTATCATCAGACAAAAGAAAATAAAAACCAAAAGGAGGTACATCCTGTTGTAGTGGTGGTCAGGTCAATTGCCTCTGAAGGAGAAAGCCACATACCCCTGGGTTCCATTTCTGGACCTCGGGAGAAATAACCAATGTGAACAATTAAATAAACAGAAGAAAATAAAGATACTTACACCTCCTCTCTCTTCCTGTCTTTCTTCTTGCTTCATTCGTGCCTACACTTTTCCTTTAAAAATAAAACAAAATGAGTTATTACTTCACCCCAATGTGAATGGCTTATACCAAAAAGTAGAAATGACAAGAATTAGCACAACCTCTTGGAAAAATTTTGGAGTTTCCTTAAAAAAACTTAAAAAAAAAAATCTACTGTTCAATGCAGTGACCTAATTTTTAGGTATTTATTGAGATAACTTAAAAAAATCTAATTACAAAAAGATGTATGTGCTCTCCTATGTTTATAGAAGCAAAATTCACAATAGCCAAGACATGGAAACAAGCCAACTGTGTGTCTACCAGTGACTGAAGAAGCTGTGGTATCAATGAATTATGCAGTTTTTTTTGAAAGTTGAAACTGTCATTTGCAACAAATCAGATGGAAACAGCAATGCTTATGTTAAATGAAATTAGCCAGATTATAAAAGTACAGAGTACTTTCACTCATAGGTAAAATATAAAGAATAGAACAAAACAACAGACAAATATCAACAAAATTCACAGGATAAAATACCAGGGAAGATGGAGAAGAGAAAGAACAAGGGACCAAAGGATTGAAAAAGGTCATAGTAAAAGGTGGTAAACTAGAACTCTGGTGGTGGGTGTGGTGTGAAATGCACAATCTGAGGTAATAGTATCTGCAAAAGCATATACTAATGTAAACAAATGTATTAATAAAGCATTTTTTAAAGTTCATTATTTGAAATTTTAAATTATACTGTAATTTAAATTCGAGTACATTCAAGTTCAAAGAAACAAGTCTAAAATTAAATTATTTTATCTTCATGAGTTCAGGTCTAATGTAAATCACATAATTAACATCAATTAATTTTAAATGAATAGTTATAATAGATGTTGTTTTGTGTTGGCATTATGCTTGTGTGACCCATACATCTTTGTAAGTTGCAATAGCTTCTTTATGTGTATTTTTTGTGTAATATTCCATCATATGAATATATGCAAATTGTTTTAATTGCTCTGTGGTGAAACTTCCAAAGCAATTCCATTGAAAAAATTTTTTCAGTAAAACATCTATGTATTTATGTGAAAAATAATTTGTCCTGTACTTTATATAATCCCTAGCCTCTGCCTCACTGCGTGTCTGGAGACTCCCAAACTCAGTCCCAAATCCAAATCTGTGACTTACTAAGAACCTCGTCTGGTGTCCTCACCCACTGTTAGTCTTCAGCTGTTCATTTTCAGTCATTTCTTGGTGTTTGTCTCAGAAAAGTAAGTGATTTTTTTTTTCAGTGTCCGTAGGGAGAGACCTGAAAGTAAGTCCTATCAAGTCACGATCCAGAACTTGATCCCTCTTCAAGTTTTTGTTGTTCTATTCAGGTCCTCAACTGATTGGAAGATTTCAAACCATAGGAGGGAGTAGCAAATAGCTTTGCTGATTCTACCACTTCAAATACCAATTTCATCTAGAAATTACACACCACAACAAACCTGACCATGGTAAACAATATGGTTTAATTAGCAATAAGATGGGTGGCAGGAAGGATAATCTTATTTAACACTTTTTCACACCCATCCAGCTTGTTTTGCCAGCATTATTAATATAAAAAGGTCACTGTTATAACCATACTTAATGGAATATGCAATGTAGTTGTTTGAAAATTAATATTCAACAATTATATGACACCGGTGTATTCTGTTGTGATAAAAAATGACTCTGGAATAAAACTCAGCTATAAAAAGGAAATTGTGTCTTCTACAATATCATAGATAAAGCTAAAGTCAAAAGCAGAAGGACAAGAAAACATGTGATTTCACTTACACCTGGTACACAAAACAAATGAATGAATTGAATAAAATGAAAATAAACCTTTATATTATAAGACCGAGTTAGTGGTTTCCAGAAGAGAAGGGAAAAGAGGGACAAGCAAATAGAACAAAAAGGGCCAACTGTATGGTGAACGACAGAACTGAACTTTTAGTGGTGAAATTAAAGATAGTCAATACAGATATTGATTTACAATTATGCACATCTAAAACAAGTATGTTGTAATGCAATGTTACTTCAATATTTTTAAAAGTGACATTAGATTGCTTCTTCATTAACATATCTCTTCCCTATTGACCTATAGATATATGCTTTTATTCTTAAAAACTAAAAAGTTGTTCAGAGACACAGTGCATAACAAATATTTCATTCATCTCTTTCAATGTATCTTTCATATACATTCAAATATCACCTTTTAGGTTCTACAGGGCAGTCAACATTCTGTCATGTAGGCTGATATGAGAGCTCCACTTTATGTCATATCTCTTTATACTACACATAGTTGACTCTCCTTCTGATTCAATGTTGTAGATCAGGATGAAGATTAAATTTTAGAAAATGGTAAAATCATGACTCTCACAAAGATATGAAATAGACATCTTTTAAATATTTCATTTAACTTTTTAAAATTAATATACCAGATAAATGAAAAAGAAATAAAAAAACTATATTAAAATTTTTGTCTTTTTTATATCATAAGTAGAACATTAATATAAATTTGCAAATGATACAGATACTGCTCTTTATAAAATGTGAAATGGATTTCAATTTAACATCCATGCGAATAAAAATGTGTACATGTCTACAACATGAATTTTTTCTATTAGTATGTACAATTTTAGAGAGCTGGAAAATATCTAAAAAACAACATAACACAAAATCTCTACAAAATCAGATAATTTATAAAAATATGCTCCAAAAATGTAGAATTTTCCATTAAAACACATAATTCACTACAGTGTACCCTGAAAATACTTGCCAAAGATTTTGAAAGCAGTTTAAGATCAAGAAACAATTTTCAGAATTGCATAGTTGGTAGACTGACAAAATACTAGGAATAATTTATAAGCAAATCTGTATCACAGAAACAGAAAAACAATTTTTGATTACCTGTTACTGAGTATTTAAATACCTTCTAAATGCAATACCTATATGGACTTATTGAGCATTAAAAAACATAGAACATAGGAAACATGATTGTGTGCTCACTATATACATAAGGAGAGAAGAAAAATTTCCCTAGGTCATACAGTAAATATGCGCTAGGACTGGGATTTGAAAATAGGGACCTCTAGATTTCAATTCATATACTTTACTGTCATGGTTCTATAGCTCATACTCTTTTCCTTCACATTTTCTTAAAATTTAAACAAAATATTGATTTTCAGTTTTGTTTTGTTTCCATTCCTCATCTTCCCACTCATGCATAAAAGGGTTACTCTGTCTTTAACTACTGGTATTTGGGCTGGATATTTCTTTACTACAAATTCTGTCCTGTTAGTGCAGGATGTATAGAAATTTCTCTAGTATCAACAATCTAGATTCCATTAAGATATCTCCAGTTAAAAACAACTAGATATACCCCCTACATATTCAAATATCCTGTTAGGAAAAATTGTTTCTTTTTGAGAATTATTACCTTAATTCATGCATTATCTCAACTTCTCTCAAATAGAGTTCTGCAGAATATAATTTCATATGTTAATTAAGCTTTTCTGTATAAAATATGTCTGTCTATATTATGCTATAAAATAGGTTGTTTCCATGATAGATTGATGAGATATGTGAGCTTGATAGATAATGTCCACACATAGTGGAATGTTATGCACTTTTGTCCCAAACACAACTGATTAAGGCTTGCTTTATTTGTTGATTTATTTTACTCTTCATTCTATTCAAATAATGGTGTACTGTACATTTTGAAAAACTCGAATATAGGCAATGAAAATAATGATCATTTTGAACAATGTAATACTCATATAATAAAAATTTAGAATCACAGACTTTGAGGGACAGGTAAAAGGAACGTGCTTTGTAAGGCAGCTGGGACAACCCTAAAAACCACCTGGAAGAAATTTTTCCCTGAATTACCATTTATTGGAAATGATGTATCTGGTATTGCAGAAAATCATAGTCTGAGCGATCATTTCTTTTTGGTTAGAAAGATATTGTTAATTTATATCTTTAGTGATGAAAAAGAATTGTTCTTTGAAAACAGTAACAACATATTGTGAATTTCCTAGTATTGAAAGGTGAAGAGCAGTGGGAAAAGAGCTGAGTGATATGTTTTAATTCAAGTCAGACTGTCCAAATCCACTCTCAAATCTACTATGTGTGCAATTTGGGAAAGAACAAATATGATGTCCTTTAAAAGAGGAGATACAATTCTACACTACATAGTGAAATATAGGAGTAATTCTTTTAGTACACTATCACATCTTTGTTCTTACCATTGATATAATAAATAACCCAGGATTGCTCATAAACAGATTTGGGCACCAGTGTAAATAGTTTTGAAGGATAACTAGAGTGGAATGTTCACTCTTGAGTGAGACTAGTAAATGTATTGAGAATTATGGATCACATATGTATGAATCACATAGCTCTTTATTGTTTATAATTGTCACAAAGCACAACTTTTGAGCAATACATTTTCACTTTGTCAAAACCTTTTGGAACTCTTCACAAAAGTTCAACAAGATAGGTATAGTTTTATGTCTATAAAATTATCACCTAAAAACTCTGATAAATCTTCCCAGGATATAACACCTGATAACTATTATCAAAGCAGTCTTATTCTTGTACATTATTTTGAAAAAGTCCACTGCTTTTCTTTAACAGATCATTCATGGGTGTTTTCTCAGTGTCAACAAATACGGTCTTCCAGATTGTGAATTTGCCATTAACATCTCCTTTCCCTGGGCAGAAAAACAGCTCCTTGGTGGTGACATCATTTACTCTCCCTGGAAGTTGCATTAAGAAAAAAAAGAAAAGTCTTGAGGGAATAAACTAATTCAGAGGGGAGAGAGCATTTAAAGTAGTTAAATCACAGAAGATATTTCTCATAAAGTGTCTACCTGGATAGATTTAAGGATGCTGAACACAAAAATACCTTTTATCTTCTTTAGAGTTGCTGAAAGAGATATGGATGCCTCACTCAGAATATCTATCCTTCCTTGAGATATATACTTATGGTTTATTATTCTCATGTCCATTTTCAGTGACTGTACAAGAAATAACCAGTCTTGGAAGATTCGTGATCCAGCCATTGAATAACAGGGTGAATGGCTGTCTATATCTGAGGGCTCAGGTATGTCTGAAGAAAGGTTTCTGAGGTAAGACGAATGTGTAAAATTATGCAAAATATATTTGAAGAGTGGATTAAGTGAAAGGGACTACCACCAAGAAGACTGACGCTTCTCATGTGAACTCATTCATCATCTTGGGATAGGTCATAGATGCAAAGTAACATTCTCCCAAAGTCATCAGTATATCAGTTTCAAATTCTGCTAGAGATGCTCTGATGAAATACCAAAGTAAATTCAACCTCCAGTTATAAATAGCAAATATAATGAGAATCCATGTAGTGAAATCTCTGGTCTCTCAAAACATTGCTATTCAATATTAACTAAAATTATATTGCTAAAAGGGAAGAGGAGGATAATGAATATATTGATAATGATTTGCATTGCTCCTTTGTCTCATTCTCAGGTATATCACAAACACAGCAAAAACAAGAGACAGAAAAGATAAAGGCAAAATGTTTCTCAAGAGAAGCACTGAGAGACCATATCTTTACTAGTGGTAACTTCAACACACCATATGATCGCTTTGGATCACTGTTTTGTCTGGTGATATACTTAAGATCACAGCTACTTCAGTATTTTGATTGATATTTAAAGTTCTTACACTTTTCTTATATCATTTTGTATTTTTTCTGCTGTTGCTTTTGTTTTGATTTTCGTTATTTTATACTAACAAGTTTTCTCACTCTATCCCTGCAGAATTAGACCTCTTTCCAGAGTCTCTGTGTAGAAGTGATTTCTTTTTGACAACTCTCCTGAATCCCAATATCACGATTTCCTCAGCAAATATCTCTAACCAAACTAAATTAATCTTACACCTTAAAGTCACCAATTTTTCATGAAATTCCTCCTGAATTTTTATTTCTTGGTTTCAATAAGTAACATCAAAATCTACCAGCTAAATATAATTATTCTGGGTTTCTCATTCTTTCTCAAAAAGAGCAAATGGTGATCAACCATTTTACTATTTTTCTCCCTTTAGAGAAATTATATTTTTTGTCATTCCTACTGTAATATTCACTTTTTTTTGTATTACCACTGTGAACTCCTGAACAGTTTACGTGCAATCATTTTCAAATTTCTTATCATTCTTAACATTCATTCAAGTTGATCTAGAATATACATCTGGTCAGATTATTTAATTTTTACTGAAATGTCTATGTTGTTCATATAAAATTAAGTTCAAGTTATTTATATTTATGCACATATTCCTCAGAATTTTGGTCCTTTTCTGTCAGATTTGTCTGAAATAATCATATGAAGTATTACCCCATGTTTAGCTTTGCCGAATGATATTAAACTTTTAACACTATTCTTTTTATTGTGCTTACATGAATTTCAATCAACATAGTCCTATGCATACATCTAAGTCTATCTGTTATTTAAGGCCTATTCAAACACAACATTCAATAAATCTTTCCTAAAGTCATTTGGTTAGGTTCATTACCTCATCCTTTGTTTTATAGGGTCTTCAATAAATTAATTTTCATTTTAACTCTATCTACAATGTAAGTAACTGAAGGAATTTCTTATATACTACTTTTTGTTTTAGGACACAAGTCTTTGATGAAAAACATTCTTAATAAATGTACAATAAAGAAATAATATAGAATTAAGTAAAAAATATGGGAGGTAACTATATACAGTGAGCAGAGGAAGAATTGACAACAGTAAACAGAGTGGCATACAATAGAACACTGTTTCTTGCAATGTTGACTTTACATTCATTTTTCCTTGTTCTTATCTTTTATCTAGACTGAGAGTGTCTCTACCAGCAGGATGTCTGTCTTCAACAGTTCTGCCCTATACCCTCGCTTCCTCCTGACAGGATTCTCAGGGCTTGAGAGCAGCTATGACTTGATTTCACTCCCCATCTCCTTGATTTATATCACCTCAATTGCAGGGAACATTACCATACTTTTTATCATAAGAAGTGAACCTTCCCTTCACCAACCAATGTACTACTTTCTATCAATGCTGGCACTTACTGACCTGGGTCTATCCACTACAACTTTGCCTACCATGTTCAGTGTCTTCTGGTTCCATGCCAGAGAGATCACCTTCAATGCTTGTCTGGTCCAGATGTACTTCATTCATGTTTTCTCAATTATTGAGTCAGCTGTACTTTTGGCCATGGCCTTTGATCGCTTCGTAGCAATTCGAGAGCCCTTGCGCTATGCAGTTATCCTAACAAATGGTGTAATCATTGGAATTGGTATAGCTATTGCTGGAAGGGCCTTGGCTCTGGTCTTTCCAGCTTCCTTCCTACTAAAGAGACTTCAATATCATGCTGTTAATATTCTCTCCTACCCCTTCTGCCTACATCAGGACCTCATAAAGACAACTGTATCCAGCCGTCGGGTCAGCAGTATCTATGGCCTCATGGTGGTCATCTTCTCTATGGGAGTTGATTCAGTGCTACTCCTCCTCTCCTATATCCTGATCCTTGTCACCGTGTTGAGTATAGCTTCCAAGACAGAGAGGGTGAAAGCCCTCAATACCTGCATATCCCACATCTGTGCTGTACTCACCTTCTATACACCAATGATTGGGCTATCTATGATTCGTCGCTATGGGCAGAATGCTTCCCCAATTGTACATGTCCTCATGGCCAATGTCTATTTACTGGTTCCACCCTTCATGAACCCCATTGTTTACAGCGTAAAGACCAAGCAGATTCGTAACAGAATATTAAAGAAATTCAAGAAAGTTTAGGTGAAAGAGTCTAAAACACAATTCCCCTCTTCATATTAATGTAGAAAATTTAATTTAAATATTACCAATAATATTTTGCCTACAAGATACTAGATACAATTTTCAATAATAGAAAATCCAGTCATTTCAGTTTAGAAAATAAATACGAGGTATTATTTTACATTTGTGTTGCCATACTAGAAAATATAGCAACTACTATACTCTATAGTTATTCTATATATCCAGTTTAGACTATTCTTAGCAGAACTATGACTTTTCTGTTAATAATAAGCACTACCTTTTTGTGAAGCTAAAATTGTCATAAACTCAATAATTTAGTCAAGTTATTCATTATACCATATTACATTCTTAAATTTCAAAAAGTTACATTTTATGATGATTGTAGGTCTAATATAAAACAGAATATGTGGTCTGTAGCAACAATATTTCCCCAGATAATTCTTCTTGTATTAAAATGGTTTAATGTTTGCTTTGTTCTTCTACTCAGGAGAGAAAAATATTTCTGGAAGGAAATATTCATATCAAGAGAACATGAAAATCTATATAGTTCTTATTCTTAGTAGGATAGGCACTTCTGAGACCAAGATTACTGTTCATTTTCTACCTGCTTTTGTTCTGTCATTACTGAGAGATGGAAAAGTTACCCAACAATATTGCTATATCTTTTTCCTATTTCTTTATCTAGCCTATTAATTTCACCTCACATATTTTGATCCTCTGTTGTAGGTGCACAGAGAATAACATTTGTTAGATCTTCTTGTATAAGCCATCACTTTATCAATTTTAATTTCTTTCTTTATCCTAGATTTTTTTTCTCATTTTAAAGTATATCTTTTCTGAAATTAATAACTTTTCTAACTCATTTTTTGTAATGAGTTACAGCATGGTATATATTTTTTCATTAATTTGAATGAAAAATTCTAGTTTAAGAAACCAAATTTTCTAAGCAATTTTTCACAGCTGCTGAAGATATAATGCACATACTACAAATTTCACCCATTTAGAATATGCATTTTAATGTGTTCATATATAAATAGACATGTACAACCCTCAAAATAATTTTTATTGGTTAAAAAAATTCACACACTTTTTAACTCACTTTCACTGCATATATTCCACCCACTTCAATAGAAGCATATCTACTTTCTGACTTAAGTGTTTCTTTATTCTGGACTGCTTTGATGGCAATAGTAACGTGTGACATTTTGTGGCTCGTTTCTTTCATCTAGCATACTCTGAAGCTTCTATTAGTACTTCAGTCTTTTAAGACAGAATGATTATTTTAGTGGTAAAATATACGGCTATTTGCCCCTTGAATATAGAGCTTTATTTCTTTACAGCAAGTAGGATCTTTTGTTAACATCAAATTGAATTAGTGGAGCCTCTGGAAAACCAAATGACAAGCCCTCCAAAAAATAAAGATGAAGCTGCTATTTAATCCAGGAATCCCTTTTCTAGGTAAATAAGCAAAGAACGCAAAAATTCTAATCAGAAAACAAAATGAACAAATGATGCCCGCCCCCAACCCCAAATTGTAGTTCCGTGTTCGTAGAAGCATAATTCACAATAGCCAAGACCTAGAGTACACCTAAATGTTTGTGAATAGATGACTGGATAAACAGCTGTTGTATAACATTCTGAATGGAATTCTATGCAGCTGGGAAAAAAACGAAGATGAAAGTTTACTCATTGAAACAAGCTTTGTGGAACTGATGGGGATAAGGTTAAGCAAAAGACCCAGAAAGAAAAAGAGAAGTAGAGGCTGATTTTGCTCATATGTAGAATATAATAAAATAAAACAAACACAAAAACTCCAGTAATATTGAGGACACAAGGCAGTGGTTACCATGGTTGTGGGTGTAAGGAGGACAGGAAAGAGTGAACAAGATGATGATGAAAGACTTTAGTCCTCTGATGGTGAGTGTGGTGCTGCATATGCACAGACTGAGGTGTGATTTCAATATTATAAAATGCATATAGCAATGCAAAACATCATCATAAAATGAAATTCTTGCACATTATTTTAAATACATCTCAAATAAATACAATTATGACCATATAGTAATGCCTGATTTTTATACCCTAAAAAACACACTAAATGTGTGTATCTGTAGATAAAATAAATTCTGGAAAATAATTTTAACAAAAAAGCAAACACTACAAATCTTTTGACTATTCTACACTTCAGTTGTCTCTGACCTGGAGACTATCTCCCATGCTGTTAAATATATTACCAAACTATATCTCCCTTATGTAGTGTAGGTCTAACGAAGCCACCTGATTGCCTAAGTACCCTGATGCTCAATACATATGTTCAATTATATGCAGTAATATGCATATCTGTGTCCTTGATAAACTATTAATATTTTGCCAGATAATTTTGGCAATGGCACTGTATTTGTTAGGGTTCTCTGGAGAAGCAAAATAGTTGTGTATGTATGTGTGTGTATATATGTATATATATGTGTGTATATAGATATATGTGTATATACATATATACACATATAGACACAAAGATCTGTTATAGCACTGTGCTTCATGCAAACATGGAGACTGAGAAGTCATCCCACAATCTGTCATTTGCAAGTTGGAGACCCAACAAAGCAGACGATACCAAAAAACTGGTGGTACAATTCAGGTCCAATTTAAAGGCTTGAGAACCAGAGGAGCTAATGGTACAGACATCACTACAGCAATGAAGATCTCAGAACCAGGAGCACCAAGTGCAAGAAAAGATGATTATACCAACTCAAGTCACCAGGTGTGAAGAACACAATCGTCCTCCTTCCTCCACTTTTTCTATCCGGGTCCTATACTAATTTGTTACTTCTGCCTACACTGGAAGGGCAAAAGCTTTAACGAGTCCACCAGTCCAAGTACTAACATTATATGAATAACCCTGAAGATTACACTTAGAAATATGCAACCAAATACCTGAGTACTTTCTGATCCACTCAAGTTTACACATGAAATTAATCATCACAAAAGTTCTAACCTCACTGAACAATATAACTTTATTAATATAAACACTCACTTTAATACAGCCCTAACCACCCAGATTACTTTATCAATCTTAGGAACACGACATATTGAAAATATTGTTTCATTATAACGTGATTAAAGGAATATTCTATGCCTTCATTTTAAATTAACTTCAAAGTGTTATGACAACTGACTGGGTTCAATAGTGATCAGAAGTGAATGAGCACTGTCCTTCATAAAATATCCGTGTTTAATACATAGTGCTGACTGGTCTATTTGAAATATGCCTCTATTCTCAGAAACTGAAATGGAGATGCGCAGTGATTCTCACATAATGTAGTCGAATCACACACAAACACACACAATACACTCAAGAATAGTTTGCATGATATAAGTAGTTCATTCATTTTCATATTTATTTCCTAAACATTCACATATCACCTTTCATTCTATACAAGGTAGTCATATTTCTGTGTTGTAGGCATGTATAGTAGCTCTACCTAATACTATATCTCCATATCCTACACATAGTTTGTCTCTCTGTGATGCCACTATATAAACCTTAATAAAGATATATCTTAATAATGATATATATTTTTAAAAGGCAAAATCATGACCCTCACACAGATAGGAGGTTTGTATATATTAAATATTTTATCAAACTTATTTTCTTAATGAAAGAATCAGAACATTGTAAGACATTTAAAGGAGAATGCACATAAAAGACAACTGATTTTTACTTCATATCAAGACTGGATGTTTATATGAATTTACTAATGATAAAAATATGACTTCTTCTACTATGAGAGAGGATGCCAACTGAAACTCCACTGGATAGAAGCTACTTGCATGTCTCTAATATGAGATTTTTTTTTCTATTAGTACTTACAACTACAGTTAGAACATACCTCCCCAATAATGTGAATCGGATAAGCCATAAGAGTATGTTTTAAACAATGCAGAATTTTTCACTGAAGCACAAAATATTCTCTACAGTGAATCTCTCCCACTTTAATAAGATATCTAAAAAAAAGCCTCAATCACAGAATTAAATTTGTCCTGATTATTTACTCAAATATAAGAGAAAGTTAATTTAATATGAGGCTTCAACATTTGCACTGCTTCAGATTTTCTTGAGATTCCAAAAGAAAATCTGAAGCAGTGCAAATGTTGAAGTCTCATATTAAATTAAAGTTGAGCAGTCAAGACCTCTCTTATTTGCTTGAAAAAAGGAAGTTAATTAACACCAAGACCCTCCATCAAATCACTCTACTGGGTATCTTTGTTTTAGGTACAATATTTTCTTTTATTAAACTTTTAAAAGCATTACAAAATCTTGACTTATTAGAATGTAATTTCCCTTACTACCTCTACTTCTGGACCCAGTAAATCAGGCAGCAGTCCAATTTTAATTAGTGGACTTTGTCTGCATGGATTCAGTAAAAGTAACCTTCAGTCCCCAAAAGTAGTTGGTAATACCTGAATAAATAAGCAGCATTCTCAAAATCACAATGGGGGAAAGTTCTTGGATGCAAAATTAATTAATCAGATTATATTCAGAATAAAAGAGGATCAGCTTCCTAGTGCACGTATATAAATAGCAAAGTGTCAAGAAAACAAGCACACTCAGGGAAAGTGTCTCTTTATTTCATTTCTGATCCTGCATAGTTAAATCTTGTTCCAGGGAAACTGAGGTTAGTGGTTTTATGAAGCTGAATACCAGGAGACTGAAAAGAGTCTTGATGATCCTGACGCATCCCACTACCATATGAACTGTATGTTCTTTGTGGTTTGAAGCACATGGTGCAGTTTTTCAACTTGTCGAATGTCCTCTATTGACAAAACTCTGGCATGTTGCTGACGGCAGTCTTGATAAATGTACTAGAGTCCAAAATATTCTGTAGCTTTAATACAGCTAATCCAATTCAAGACAATTAAATCCATCATAAAATGATTGTGGTTGATATACTTGCTGATTAATTTCAAATGTAAAAATTCAGGTAAGAGTTGATAATAAGATTAATGCAATTTATAAAAAAACTTGCTTATCCTGTGGCAAGTCAACAAAAAATGATATTATTTAAAAAAAAACTATGAAGAAATTTCTTGAAGAATAATTATAAAACCATATTCAAAACAATGTATTTCATATTAGATATACTAAAATTTAAAATCATAATATTTCAGAAGAAACAGCATATCAAGACTATCTAGCAAGAGAATCAATAATTTTTGAAAAACACTAGAAATCTGTTTTTGATGAAATTCCATTGTGAATACGGATGCGAATCTCTAGTGGTAAACCACTATTCTCAGAGATGTTTGATGAAAGTCAAATTTTTAAATCCTTCTTAAGTTGTAAAAGGAAGCATACATTTAAGGTTGTAAAATCAAGTGGAGGAAGCAGACACATGAAGGAATAGTTAGTACACAGTGGAAAACTGCCTTAAGTACTTACATGCTGTTCTCCATCATGGCAGGAAAAGGCATAATTCCACCAGTAGAAGCAATAAAGACTTAAAGGGTGTTGTCCACAATTTATTTTTTATCTTTTTAGAAGTTGTTATGACTTTTGTGGTTTCCAGTTGCTTTTGAGGTTTCCATGCAGGGCATATTATTTTCCTCTGAGTATATTCTCCTAAACTGGAATTCCCAGAGGTTTCTGTTCCACTGGGCAAACATCAGGGAGACATGAGTTGATTCCACGATCACGATAAATTGGTGCATATATAAACAGTAGTGAAAATCTGATACTGTGTGCCACCTCTTTGTCCCTTTTACTCCGAAGTGTGGCCACATGAACTACCTAACCATTTCTGGTAAGGTTCCTGATAATCACAGCTACTATTTTCCTTTTCAGGAGCTCCAGCAAGCATTTCTCATATCATCTATGTGATAGCGGTCTTCCAGTAATTAAGTGGGGAGCAGCTGTTCCATCTTTAAAGTACAACAATGTCTATAAACATATGAGTAGAAGTTCATGGTTCTGCTAACCCATGGAAATCAACTAGGTTCTAGACTAGAATCACCAGCTGAGCACAGAAAGAGATTCAAAACCAGGTACCTGAACCTGGCTCTGAGTTGATTATTTGCTGAGTACAAAGATAGGTTTTTTTCTGAATGCAGTAAGTGACATGACTACATTTTTGGTGGACATCAGTCAGAAAGCAGTGGTAACCTACTTGGCTTGAAGGTGAAGAAATATTCTAGGAAAGAGTTCTAAAGGAATTCATACCAAATTTAGAATTCAGACAAGGCAGAGAGGAAAAAAAAACAAACCTTTTTTTTTTAAATCCCCAATCCAGGCTCTCAAACTCTTATCCTTGGACTTTAGATATTCTGCCCCTTAGAGGCCTGAACCGCCAGAGTCAAGAGGGTGTGTGAGAAAAGTTTTTTATCTTGTATAAAAGCAAGAGACTTGAAACTGTATAATATTGTAGAAATAGAAAATTTATTGAATCATATTCTATCACTTTAAATTTTAGTGAGGCAGTTAGTTCATGAGTGTTTGATATAACCTTGGGCTGGTACCATGACATTTCAGGTAATCCTTAGGTAAGAGACAGTAATAATGTCAATTTAACTTAAACACTATAATTAAGATGTGTAAAGAATCGCTTCAATCATCATTCAAGATTGATATTTCTCCCTTTTATCAA
Organism: Solenodon paradoxus; assembly: GCA_004363575.1. Classification (NCBI taxonomy): domain Eukaryota; kingdom Metazoa; phylum Chordata; class Mammalia; order Eulipotyphla; family Solenodontidae; genus Solenodon; species Solenodon paradoxus. The sequence goes on from RJWH01000928.1 coordinate 210,854, forward strand.
GCCCAGGGCAGTTGCAAATAGCATGTCCCCATCAGGGCAGAGAAGATGTTTGTTTTCACAACCCTTCTCCCTTTAGCTGATGGCCTCTTAGGCTGCAATGCAGCAACAAAGGAGAAAAAAATCGGAGGCAAGGAAGCTTTTACTTGACTAGCCTTGTTATCAGATGACTTGGGATCCCAGGTCTGGGAGATATCCAAGCTCCCTTCTTTCTCTTCAGGAGACCTTTACTATCTTCCTAGAGTCCCCTTCATGACTCTCCTAGGGCGACTCTACTGATGAGCAGTCCTTCTTTATTTCACTGATCTTCACTCCTGGGCCCATGTCCTTTCTCTTTGATTTGGTAAAATCACTGCAGCTTAACACTCCTATTACATATTTTTGTATTTGGTATTTAAATTCAAGCACCTTTTACCCTGATGTGATGCATCAGTCATCTCAGTTATCCTCAAATTTCCTAAATAGCATTCAACATTGTCCACTCTGTGTTCATATAGAAATGATAGGTGTTAGATGGCGTTTCTTAAGAAAGTTCCATTTTCACATTGTAAAAATACATAAGAAATCATGAACTTTAGATATTTGCAATGAATTGTACCTATTTTAATTCATATAAAATAAAAAAAACATTATTTAAATTACACAGTTCAATGAGTTTTGGTGTGTTCACAGAGCTGTGAAACTATACCGCTGTTATCATTTAAAAAAATTGTTTTATCATTTATTTTGTTCTCATTATTGTATGATTTTCAGGATATTGATTTCATACCTCAATCTGTGTTCATATGACACCACCCTTACCACACAGTTCTAGTGCCCATTATCACCCCTATGTTAACTCCTTCTCGCCCACCAAAACAAACAAGTGGACTAATAAAAAACACTACTCTCGTAACCACAGTCTTACGTCCTATGAATTTTCTTGTTTTGTTGGTTCATTTGTTTCTTTATACTCTATATCTGAGTTAAAGATGTACTATTATTTTTCTTTCTGGCTTTTTTTTTTTTTTTAGAATGATCACTTCCAGTTTCATCCAGGTTATTGCAAAATAAACATTTCATCTTTTAATAGCTCTATAAAATTCCATTGAATATATAGATACCACAATTTCTTTATTCAGTCATATGTCAATGGGCATTTAGATTGTTTCCATATTTTAGTTGTAGTGAATTGTGCTGCTATGAACATAAAAGTGTATGTATATTTTCTGGTTATTGATTTTGTATTTAGAGAGTATGTACCTAAATGTGAAATGATTAGATTGAATAGTAATCCCATTTTTTTTGGAACAATCTCCATATGATTTCTAAAGAGATTTCCATTAATTTATCTTACCACCAGCAGTGCAAAACAGTTCCTTTTTAAATTTTTTTCTGAGTAACCTAAAAAGACAGCAACAGATGACTAGAGGAGAGTCTGCCTTTTGCCACAATCTGATGGAACTGGAATCCCTTAAGCTGAGCTAAATAAGCAGAAAAGTAAAAGAGAAGTACATGATGGTTTCATTCATATGTGGAATATAAAGAAACAAGACAACAGGCAAATCGCAACTCAGTTCATAAGATAACGACTGTGCTTACCTGTGGGTAAGAAGAGGGTGGGAACAAGGGACATAAGGTGTTAAGGTGATGCTAAAGGGCTCTAAATCTCAGGTGGTGTTTGGTTGAAATACACAGAGTGAAATGCAAATTAATTTTTTTTAAAAAAAGATTAGCAGGATAAGTAAAATAAATAATATGTAAATAAATAATTGATTCATTTTCTCTGCATTGCTCCAGCATCTGTTGTCTCATCTTTTTAATATAGGCAGTTCTCACAGGTTTGAAGAGATATCTCATTGTGGGTTTTATTTGCATTTCTCTGAAAATGAACGACGTAGAGAATTTTTCAGGCTTCATGACAATTTTCAGCTACACAAAACTAAATCCCTTGTCTATTAGCAGTCACCACCCATTCAGCCTTTCCCCTAGTCCTTGAAGACTATTAATACACTTTCCATCTCTGTGAATGCCTATTCTGCATGTTTCATATAAGTAGAAGGGTGCAATTTGTTTTTTGTACTGTCTTCTATCATTTAGTGTAATGCTGTCAAGTTCATCCATACTGAATCATATATGTATTCTTTGCTGATTTATTTAACTAAATAATAGTTCACTGCAATGGTGCAGGAGTATTTATTCAGACATTAGTTGAAGAAAATTTGAGTTCTGTACAAGATCTTTTTGACAAATAATTTTATTCCTTTTGGAATTATATCTCCATATGTAATTTCTGTATCATATGATACCCCTATATGTGACATTTTGAAGTACTGCCAAATAGCTTTCCAATGATGACACATTTTACAATTCTATCATCATTGTATAAAGCTTTACAATTCTCAAATATTCACCAACACTTGCTACTGTTTATTTAATTTTAACCGCATGTGGTTATAAAACAATATATCGTGATTTTAATTGTATATTTCCAATGATTAATGATGAAAAGGATCTTTCATTTGCTCATTATATAATTTTGATTGAGTCCAATTTATATATGCATTATTCTTCGCTTATAATTATTGTGTCATACAAATTCATTGCTAAAGACAATTTACCAAATTTACTTTTGTGCTTTCTTCAAATATTTTTACTATTTTAGCTGTTGTGCATAAGTCCATGTTATTTTGTGATATAATTTGGGTCATGGAAATTAAGGATCCGAATTAATTTAATGCATGTTAATATCCAATGTACTACCAATAATTTTGAACAGAATACAGTTTTCTAAAGGTCAATTATAACTAACTGAAGTAATATTATTGTGTGATATTTTTTATTGGGCCTATGTAAATCCACACAATTTCCAAATTCATAGTATTATTATACTTACAATATATGATGTTGGAAATAAAAGATAAGGAATTTTGTTTCACTTTTGTGTGCTGAGTACAGGAAAAGCACTATGAATATTCATATCCCTCTATTGCTGGTTATATATGGGATAAATATATTTTCAGGTTTCTCCTGAATTACATGTGATATAATATTACACTTTCCCATATTTTTATAAAATGCATTATTTTAGTCTTAACAATTATTATAGAATAGCTGGAATCACAAGATTTCCACCAAACAAAACACTAAACAAATGACTCAAAAATACACATTCTACCAAATTTATTTATGCCATTGCAGGGAGACTATTCTGATGCTCATACTGATTTCCTCGTGTACCTTCAATGTCACACCGTAACACCTCAGAAGTAGAAATCTCAACCTTCTTCCTCATTGGGATCCCGGGAATGGAACATGCTCACGTTTTGATGTCTGTCCCAATTTGTCCCATGTACCTCATTGCTATCATAGGGAATGGCATCATCCTTTTTTTAATAAAAACAGAGAGCTCTCTGCATGAACCTATGTACTATTTCCTCTCCATGTTGGCCTTTTCTGACCTGGGACTCTCCATCTCCTCTCTTCCAACCATGCTAAGAGTGTTTTTGTTCAATGCCACTGGAATTTCCCCTGATGCCTGCTTTGCCAAAGAGTTTTTCATTCATGGATTCTCAGCTATGGAATCATCAGTTCTTCTCATTATGTCCGTTGATCGCTTCATAGCCATCGGCAACCCTCTGAGATACACATCTATCCTGACCAGTGACAGAGTCATTAAAATTTGCCTTATATTTGCTCTAAAAAGTATCTTATTGGTCTTCCCTTTTCCTTTCATTCTAAAGAGACTGAAATACTGTAAGAAAAGCCTCCTATCCCACTCCTACTGTCTCCACCAGGATGTCATGAAGCTGGCCTGTTCTGACAACAGGGTCAATATAATCTATGGATTATTTGTGGCTCTAACAGCTATGCTAGATTTGCTGTGCATTTTTGTATCTTATGTTTTGATCCTGAAAATTGTTCTGGGAATTGCCTCACATAAGGGCCTCCTCAAAGTCTTCAACACTTGCTTCTCCCACATCTGTGCTGTGCTCATCTTCTATGTGCCTATTGTCACCTTGGCTATTATTCACCGTTTTGCCAAAAATGTGTCTCCAGTTATTAGGATCATAATAGCTGATGTCTTCCTTCTGGTTCCCCCTCTAATGAACCCCATTGTATACTCTGTGAAGAGTCAGCAGATTCGAAAACTGATCCTGGCTAAATTATGTGAGAAAAAATGTTGATGGAAAACTCCAGATGTAATGAAACTTCAGTTCCTTTGGTAATCTCTGAATAAGTACAATTGGAATTTTACTTCAATGACATTGATCTAAAAGAAATGTAATATAAGGTAATGTTCATTCTCAGCTCATCAAATTTTAATTCATTAATTTAATTAAGAAAAAGCAGAATTCTAGAATAGATGAATAGATGTTATACTCATGATTATATATTTTATCTCTTTCTGACTTTTGCTTCTATTTATCTATCAGCTTCATAAAGCTATCAACATCAGCTTTGGCTATAGCCCTAATTATCACAGAGGACATTTTAATGTATTTTATTTTTTTAATTTATACTTTTCAGTAGTGTTATGGTTCTAATAACTTGGCAAGATCAGTAGAATTGGAATATAATGAAAGATTAAGCATTCACAACCACGCAGAATTAGCACCTGCTTGAAATTTATAGAGTTCACTTAGATTTCATCAGGAACTCAAATAAATTACTAAAAATAGTTTTTATATTTGAAATTTGCATATATACTGCAAGTGAAATTAGGTGCAATAATAATTACAAAGATACATTTCCTTCAGTTCTATTTAAGTATCTTCAATAAATTTTAGCATATTTGTTTTGCATATTTGTTTATCAGTCACTCAATATTTCTAGTATACTTTATCACTTTTACAGTCCTGAAAAATAATAGCATTTCTTTATTATCTATATTTTAGATTATCATGTAACTAGAAAGTTAAAGTTTATTTTTTAAATTTTTTTAGTGCCTACTCAAATGACTAGAATGTACTTGTATGTTATTGTATGTTGGAAAAATATAGAAATTTTAGCCATTTTTTAAATTCTGAAGAAAATGTATGTAAGCAGAGAAAAGAATAAATTAAACTATGTCTGGAAATTCTACTAACAATAAGAAGCTCACTTGCTCTGCTAATTAATTAACTAGCACATAAATGAAAATAAAAAGCTATCAGAAACAGAATTCAGAAATGTAACAAAAAAAATCATGCCATGTATGTTATAAATCTAAGTATGCTTTCTTAAAGGTTTCCTGACTAAGCTGCCTCATATAAACTTCATATAAGCACTAGTTCATTAATTAATATTTTATTCCAAAATGGAAATTCTTGTATTTGCAAGATAAATACTTACATATGAAATAAATATAAAATATATCATTTGAAACAAAATTAAAAAAACATGAGTAGAATATTATAATAGCTCATAGTTTTGACATAAACCTTGCAAGAAAATGGAGAACTACAACATTTTAAAGTGTGTAAAAGAGATATTTATTATCACCAGTTCTTATTCTCTTCACTTCTAATCCCTGCTTATCTCAGTATTTCAAAGGTTGTTAACCCACATGGTGAGGAAAAAGATTATCAGATGGAGGATATGGAGGCTAAGTGTAAGGGGAAAGCACTGTTGACATCTCAACTACAGAGAAAAGATCATTTCTACTCTGCACTCCACTTAACAATCTAGTGGAAGTACTATATATTGTGGTTTAAACTCAACATTCTTTATACCAGAACTGATTATGATGTCCATAGACATAAAGTCAACGTGATTTTTAAAATTGGGTCCTGTGTTAATATTTGTAACTCTGCCAGAATCACTGTCTAGAATGAACAAAAGAAGTTCCTCTTCCTAGTAATTTTGGAGAAATGGCAGGAATAAACAAAACAATGTTAAATGCAAACAAAAATAAAACAAAATCAACATTTGTCTATGAGAACCTTAGATATTATTTAATATTGTACTGTCAATTGCAATGGAAGAAAACCATTTCTATGGTAGTAGAAAGAAAGGAGATGGGCTTCTAGAATTTACTCCAAAGTAAGCAATAGGGCTTCAACAGCCTTGGTATCATCTTTGGACTTGACAATGATCTTTAATTGGCCAGTTTTGCTTTGTTTTTATAGAATATGAACCAGTGGTGCACTAGCGCACCTTAAGCATTGTTCTCTCTCTGCTGGACTCATGAGTAGGAAGAGAGGTTTTTTTTCCTGAAGGTGATGTGCTGTCTGTATTAAAAAAGTTAGGAAGTGATAAAAATTAAAGGTATGGCAAGAATCAAAATAGATATCTGCATGTTTTATTTTGATTATACCTGCTGTAACACTTAACATAAAGTACGTTTCTATTATCTCCTTCTGAGTAGCTCCATCTGTTCTGCAGAATTTTGGAAACACTAAAGTAGCTTTTCCTGTTCTCTTTGTCATTGTAGGAATAGATTCTTCTCTGTTAAGACACTGCTATTACAGAGAACTACAAAAAAAGTTTTCTCTGGTGCCAAAATTATCATAGGCTTCCAGAATTTCCATCCAAAATTTCAGTATCTTGAACAGCCTGTAGTAGCAAACAAAGAAGTCTGAGTATCATAATAATGGTAAAGTTATCGCAAGGAAAACTAACAGGTGTTCTGACAGTACTAAGATGATTTGACACATGAACAAAAACCGTGCAATTGGCATTAGATAATCCTTCTTCTTGTCCCAACTGATGTTCTGTAAAGTCTGCACATCACAGTGACGGCATTTCTCTTGTTCACTCATCTTGAGAGACCAACAACGGTCTGAGAACTTCTGACTGTCATTTAGAATCCAATTTTGTGTCTGTAAGAAGCTACTGTGCTTGAGTTAGAATTGTGACATGTTAACTCTTAATCAGTGAATAATGAGGAGACAGAGGAAATCAGGTTTTAGTTTGCAAGATCTCTATGTCGGCATCGCTCATTTACTTTCATTATGCATTGGTTAAAGTTATTTTTGACAGCCTGAGTAGTGTATGAACTGGTCCCATGAGTAGTTTTAATGTTTTCAGTGTCAACAACAAAGTGGATTCCCAGTGAAATCACGTCTTATTTTTCTGAAGTAAATGCTAAGCTATGAAGATTAAAAATCTGATTTGAGCTTGCTGTAAATGTCTTTGTTTAGATTATAAATCAACCAACAGGCAGAATGTAAATTGTAAGTATGATCTTGACCTATCAAATGACTTTGGTTCTATTCAATATTACCCTCTAATAGAGGACTTGCTCATGCAGTAAACATGGCATCAACTTTTTGTTGAAAACAATTGACATACTTCTCATCTTATCTCTCCTCTCCTTTTCTCTCTTCTCCCTGACCTCTTCTTTTCAGTTAATGGGGATACAGATTCACCTCTATTTTTCCACCAATAAAATGATAAACCATAGCAATACAATTCACCCAGTCACATTTTTCCTGATTGGCATTCCAAGCCTAGAGGAAGTCCATGCTTGGATATCCCTGCCTTTCTGCACAGTTTACCTTGTGGCTTTACTAGGAAATGTCACAATTTTCTTTTCTCACTCATAGATTTGGACACAGTATACCCCGTTATATTCACATTCTTGTTGCCAACATCTATTTGGTTATCCCACCTTCACTAAACCCCGTCATTTATGGGGTAAGGACCAAACAGATCCGAGAACGAGTTCTCCTTGTCTTTTTCAAAACATGATTCCTACTATGTCATTTTCTGTAGATGTTGATATAGCTAGGAAGACATGTGATCTTGCCTTAGTGACTATCTCCTGGTATTACTTTATTGCTGCCTGATTGCAATACAAGTTTTTAACTGTTCATAAATGGTGTGTATGTCCTGGAATACTTCATTGGATATGATTAAGAAGGCTAACTGCTACCCTGGAAGGAAACTGGGTGGCCTCTGCATGGTTTCCTGTTGATCCTTGATAAGTTTGCTTCTTTTCTTGGGAAAGAATGTGAATTCTGTTTTGTGTGTGTGTGTGTGTGTGTGTGTGTGTGTGTGTTTGTGTGATATATGTGCATGTTTGTGTGTGTACTTTTTAATTAGAGAAATGTGTACTGGAAATAAGACCTTGCATCCTACTTTATTCATTTAATATTTCAGTCATTCATTCTATTATCGATTGAGTTATATTCATTTTGCATCTATGCAATGTCTTAGTAATTCTTATTGGCAGGGATAAATGAACTAATAAAGCTAACACAAATATGTCACCTGTGATGTTGGCAATTTTTCATGATCCTATAAAAGAAAAGCCAACTTTATCTGTTCATAGTAAATATTGATCACTCTGTAGCTTGAAGTAGTTGAATGGTAAGCCAATCATGTTAAGACTCAGTGTAATAATATTCTAAAGAAAATAGAAATTCAAAACTATTGGTTACTAATACTTACAGTACTGTATTGCTGATTATCTTTCTGTATTTAGACTCATGAGCATAAGCATAAATGTGGTCTTATAATCAAATTGTGTTAAATGCACCCTGGTGGTTTAGCAGTTACTTTTCTCACCCCTTGTGACAAAAACTATATGTATCCCAAGACCTGGGTTGTCATCCAGGGACCAGGGGGAATAAGAAAGATGAACAATTAAATAAAATAAATAAGTTCCTCCTCCTCATCTTTCTTCTCATCTGCCAACACACCTACATTTCTGTCTGAAACTTTCCTTTAAGAAAGAAAAGCAAAAAAAAAGCTTATTTATAGTATAGAACTCATGCTGACTTTTGCCTATCACTGTACTCAATTTTGTTTCTCATTCTATTTTTGACTCTCAACTATTTCATTCTAAACTCTAAGATGACTCAATTTAGACACATATCTAGTTTCTCTTCTTACTTTAATGTACAAGTCCACGCATGAATTGTTGCTTTCTTCTATGGGACCTAGGATTTAAATTGATTCCATGACCAGGTTTCACACAATATATGACCTCTTTCATCTTCAAACATGTCACATTGCTTTGCATTTAAAAGCAACATTTTTCTCTTGTTCAGACTTAAGCAATTACAAAAACACGACAATGATAGATTTTTTACTTCAACTCTTGAATAAAAAACTATTTACATTGCAGGCTTCTGAAAGCTAATGCTTAATGTAGTACCTGTAGAAATCAGGTGTGACTCACCATTATTACTGCTCCAACACCATTTGGTTCATATTTTCAGAGATAAATCTTTTATCATGTATTTTTATGACAGCATACTGTAGAAATTTTTAGTTTTTCAACACGTCACAGTGTTTTATTTAGTCCGTTTCTTATTCATATATATAGATTAGTATCTCCTGTTTTAGAGCATCAATTTATTTTTGTATTTATAAATTAGTATATATTAATATTATTTTAAATGAAAAATAGCAGTTCTTGCTTTTCTTTCTTGGTCCACTTATAGATAAATTTTGTATGTTTTATAATCAAAAGTAGAATGACTTATTATCATAATTAAGTTAATTAGAACCTATTTCTGCTCTCTTGATCTTCGCTTTTGATTGATTTTTAAAATGTCATGTTTTCCAAAACTTTCCATCTTTCTAATTTCATTCTCTCTAATTTAACGTTAGTTTCTAATTTTCATTCAATGTTAGTTTTTTAGGTATATTAATTTGCCAGTCTTCAACAAAACAATTTTTAAATAACCTTTTTTATTTGAACATTTATATTTAAATAATTTATTCCTGTCACAAATCTTTAGAAAATATATTCTTGATCTTGGAGTCATAAACCTCATAGAATATATGTCCATCATATTTCAGTCCTCTTCTGTCACTAACCACACCGCCACCTGCATTGTCAATGTTGTATTATATTATTACGTCTATATGTGTCTTAATTTTCCTTCACATTGAATAATAGATTAAAAATGTATATTTTGAATCCATGTTCTGCACTATCAACTTTTTGAATGCATTATTAAATATTTTTTCAATGATTGTTTCTAATAAATATTTATACCAATCGTATTTTCGCTCTATTGAAATAATTTTTTCTTGTGTTTCAATAATCTTAATGTTCTGAAATTCCATTATTTTGAATATAGATGTCTATTTCTTAAAAGGTCATATTTACTATTTTGTATTGTAAACTTAGATGCACTTTATATAACTATGCTACATATAAATTTATAGGCATTTATAAAGCATTTCATTGTCTCTTTAAATAATTTATTTCAAGATTCTGAGGATGTTTTAACATATAGTTGGACTCCTCATATATGTTTCATTTATTTTAACTTTTTGATGTTTTCTTCCATTACTTTTTGCTTCTTGCATTGTTTCTGGAAATATATACAGCTATCCTTAAAGTGTACAATTTTATTTTCTTCAGTTTTCATTCTATTATTTAGCTTCTTAATATAATTATTTTCCTGCACTAAATATTTTATATTCAACCCTTTTCGAAAAACCCTATGTATTCCTATGATTTCCCAACACTCTCGTGTTATTAAGACTGCCGTCTATATGAACTTGGAAACCCTGACTAGGTTTAGTGGTTTCCTTAAATTATATTTCACATTATTTCTTAATATTAGATTATTTTTTAATATTTTGGATCAATTTTGAAAGTTAGTGATTATTGCAAATTTTTCCAGAAATTTATACTCAGTAATAGACAATTAATTTTGATAAGTGTTAAGAATATTTAGCACAAAATTGTAGTCTTTTTAGTAATGGTTCTGGTGACTGACTTAACAACATACAAAATAACAAAGTTGTACTTTACAGGAAATAAAATGCTAATTTAAAATTAATTGTAGAACTAACCGTAAGTGAACATTCTAAAGGAGAGACCATATTTTGAGATAAAAACCAAACCTTAAACATTTATGTAGATTTAACATATTCGGCAATTATTTTGTATCACAATGGCATGAAACTGGAAATCAACTGAAGATGAGAATGGAGAAAAAACAAGATATGTGGAGAATAAATGAAATATTATTGAACAACAATTAGGTCAATGAGGAAATAAAGTTGAAATTAATATATATATAGTTGTTTATTACAATGTATTTCCATTTCATGAACAAAAAGAATCACAAATAAAATTCCTAAACTGACACATAAAGGAACTATAAAAATGAAAAATCAAATCAAGTCCATAGAAAGAAGAAAATAATAACAATTAATGCAGAAATGCACATAATAGAGATTCAAAAAACTTTTAAAGGAATCAATAAAACCAAGAGCAGGCTCTTTGAAAACATAAAAATGAACACACTAATTTTAGCTGGATTTATAAAAAAGAAAAGACAAACACAAATACATATAATCATAAAATTAAAGAGAAGTCACAAATGACTACAGAAATATGAAGTATCTTAAGGGAGTATTTAAAAACCTATATGGAAGCATATTGGACAGCATAAAATAAATTGACAAATTCTTAGAAAAACACAGCATTCCAGGACTACATCAGGAAGAAATAGAAAATATGAGCAGATCAATCATGAATGAAACTTTCGACAGTAACCAAAAGACAAAAACTCAGAACAAGATAGTTTGACTAGTGAATTCCACCAATCTTGCAAAGAGCAATTAATTACAATTCTTCTGAAACTTTTCAAAAAAAATCATAAAGAAGACAAAATTCCAAGCATTTCATATGAAAGCAATACTACCCTGATGGGAAAAAGAGAAAATTATGCAAAAACAAAGATGAAAATGACAGAACAATATTTCTGCTGAATAGTGTTGCAAAAATTCCTCCCTCTAATACAAGTACAGTGAATATAACAACTCTAAAGAGAATCATAGGCCATAATCCAGTAGGACATAGTCCATAACGACTGCTAAGATAATCTTGGGCTTCACAAAACATTTCCCAGACAAGACTGACTGCTGAATCCAACTTCCTTCCCTCAGTTTTACCTGCCTGCCTCTGTATCTCTTGATGGAAAAGGGGATTAAGAGACACCACAGCTGCTTCTTTTTTTCCCGTGATGCTCCCAATCAATACCCCTGCCGCTGTTGCTAGGTCCACCATATTTTACTAAATGGACTTTCTTATATTTAGGGAGTACATGAACCAACCTCAACTTCATTCTATTTCTGATTCAGAAGTCAGGAGAGACTAGATCAGTATTATTCTTCAGTTGAATAGGTGGGAACAACTCACACTGCCATTGCCTTGTTACTCCAGTCTTACTTTTTCAAACCAACTACCTTCCTCTTACCATCCTTCATAATTTTTCTTTGGTTGTCTTGTGCCACTGTTAAGAGTTTACAGTGATGCCTGAGGGAGAGTGAGAAGGAAAAATTGGTCTATAATATCTGTCTGTACTTGAAATCTCAATGTATCATTAATTTTAAAATAAAATGTTTGTTTACAGGGAAATGAGGCAAAGGAAGTAATTGTATGGTGGTGCATGAAAATGAGATTTTCGTTGGGATCATAATGTAGCATATACATGTGCCTTATTATAATAATACACACCTGAACCTATATAATATTATAAATCAATGCTAACTCAATAAAGCTTTAAAACTTCACATTTTACCTGAATATATAAAAATAAGCCACTTTGTTATAGCTATATATTTCCTTAATACCTAGTAGCATAAATTCTAGATGCAATTTGATTTAAATAGTCTGCAAATCTGAAGAATGTGAATTAGTATCATATTGAAACTGATCTCAGACTATTTTCAGGTGCATACATTATTTTGCTTGCATAACTTTTCCATGTCTTCACAGTAATAATAGATGTAAGTAAATACTTAAATAACAATTTAAAAAACATTTTTTGGCATCTACAAAAAATAATCAAAATATACCTAGCAATTAGACAGCCCCACATTGCTTAATTAATAAGAATGTAATAAACAGTATCAAAGTTCACTAATTATTTCTTTATCATAAATTCACCGAATAAACAGAACTCTAATTAAGATACCCATAGTCTAATTATTTCAGAAGTTTTATTTAAAGTTAGCAGTCCTTGAATTAAAAGTTTTAGTTCTTTCTCTTTTGCCTGTTAGGAAACAAAAAGCAAAGAAAACAGAACAAATGCTAATAATATACACACACACAATCCTAGTCATTAATAATTTGTCTTATCAAAATTTATTTGCATTTAACCTAAAAATATGCAGTAGATATCTTATATTGCATCTAGATATTGCCATTCCAGCTGGTTGGTGAAGGCATCAGTGTTAAGAAACTCATTTATGGCCCAAGAATACAGATGTCTAAGAGCCTACATTTGATCTCAGGATCAAAACCAGAGAAAAAATCAAGGATTAAGCTAGGCTGGTAAGGTCACTTAATCTGACATTGGACCATTTTCTTCATATAGGTCAATTTGTATTCCTCTCTAGAAGAACTTCCCATCCATTTTTTTTTCCCCAGTCCTTTGCAGAAAGTCCTGGAGTTCCTCTTCTAAATAGAAATGTGATGATAGTACAGAACAACTTGGCTTGACTTTTCATGTAATATCAGGATCATCCTGAGATTGTCTACTGAACCCAATAAAAAGGAATCTGAAAAAGAGACACTATTATACATCATAAGTCATAATTCAGCAAAATCAGATTCATTGGTACTGTAGATAACAATTCCTCAGCCATCCAGCTATGTTAGAATATTACAAACCTGAAGAATTTCTATGGTTAGAGAACCTCTGAATAAATGAAGTGACAAGAGAGATGTCTCAATCTAATTATAGAAATTTAAGTTTGGTGTTGTGACATAAATTCCATTTTAATTAGCCAGTTCAAATGTACCAAGTATTTTACTACATGCCTGATAGCCAATACTTAATTTGTTCCCCAAAATGCCCTATACACTTGATAATGCCATCATCCTTAATTTTCCAACTGATGGAACCGAGACACAAAGATAAATAATGAATCACTCAAGTAGACGTAGCTAGTGCATGCGAGATTCAGTTTTTGAATAGAGTCAAACCAATTCTGGGATGGGATATTTTGCCACTCATATCTATGACTTTTGCAATATAGATATGAAAATTTGTCAAGGGATAGAGTGAAAGGGATAATCATGGACAACGGAAAATGAAATCAAAGACTCAAATGTGTAAATTCCTAGAACGAAGCATTCAATAAAACCACAATAGTAAGAACTCAGGCTAAAAATAGACTTTCCTATGCCAGGTTGATATGTCTGAACTTAGGTTCTAGATTGAACTACTATTTATCGAAAAAACAAAAATTATTCACAAAATTTAACTGTAGAATCTTTATTCTATATTTATACTATATTTATAATTATATCTAAGTGTTTTTTTCCACATTTGTAACTTTCTCTATATAAATAGTTACTCGTGTCATATTTCCCTATACCTCTATTTAGCTAAATTAAATCATAGTCTCGGAGTTTGGCAAGCAATCTCAGAGGACTTAGTCCCAGGGCACCACTTATAAAAAATACTGAACTGACTCATTTTTACCCAATGTTACTAGCAGTTAGATTTTTAATATTAATCTACTCAACAATCTTAGAGGTTTAAATCCCAGGGGGCACCATTTATATTAAAATTCTGAATTAACTCTTTTTTCCAGTTTTATGAACAGTTACAGCTATAGTATAAAGTGCTTTCCTTTATTAAAAATGACTTCTTTTTTCTTTTTTCCTGTATATATTTTTTTATGTCTCTATTTCTATGGAAGAAAGAAGGTTAATCTTATTTTGATTTAGGTAAGTACTGCAGTCAAATGAAAAAGTGATGATCAAAGATGGCTAGGAATTGTTAGTTTGTATAAATGTAGTCTAATTTCTGAATGGGGTAATAAACCAATTTATACTAGAAACTAGGTATCCCTAAATATTTAGAAAATTCAAGGCATTCAGAATCTATCTATAAAGTGATTACATAGTTGGTTATTGATGTATATTTGTTGCCTCTGAAATGGGCCATAGGGGAAAAATGAAATGGACTTCTGAAGCACAATTAAGGGCTGAAGTAAGTGCAGCATTTAATGAAAATTTATTACTAGAGATGAGCCTAAAGTGGACATTGGTTCTGGACAATGGTTGCTAAGCAGACTGTTTCAGTGCTTTAAAACACAAATATAGGATCTTTACAAATCTAGGTCTGCTCTTTCTCCCTTCTTATCTGTCCCTCTCATCTAACCTCAGAATTGATATGATTAATATTATTACTTCACCTTGATATGTTTCCAATGGAAATCTGGAGCTATACGAACAATAAAAACAGGTGTCCGTGCTACTTAATCCTGATCTTGAATCATTCTGCACAAGTTGGAGATCCAGAGAAAGGCCATTTATTTTGTTATTTTAGAGATTGCAAGGGCCTGGTTGTTTCCCTATAAATTCGAAGACATTGGAAAAACTTCATTGTCTATTTCATTTAGATAATTGCAGAAAGTAAATCTCCAATAAGACTTTATTCCAGACAATTTTGTGTTGCTTAAAATACCTTCCCCAGATTTATAACCTCATGAAGCTTTCTAGGTTGCCTTCTTCTCACATTTCCAGGAGCTATCAGGAAGAAAGAGTGAACCCAATTCTTGCTAGTTCTTAAAGAGTAGTAGATCAGCAAACTCAGAAAAACTTATGCGGTGTGAAGAAACTTTCAAATTCCATGAAAATGATCTACTAAGAGTAGAATGGTGTTTGAAAAATATAAAGATCAATGAAAATCTACCAAAATTTAGCATTATCTTATATTCTGCACTCTTTCAAGTACAGAGGTAGGTGACCCAGCCTGTCTGATCCTTGGCAAACATGTCAGAGGGTTTGTGCTTTTATTTCGATCTAATATTTGGTTTTGTTTTCTTGAAAACATAGTACACTTCATCTTGGATTTTTCTATGCCAATAAATAATGAATGACTCATTATTGAATCTGGATTTTAATTACAAAAGTATCTTGCATTTATATCTGTGACATTTTTTTCTCATCTGTCTTTGTCTTTTTGGATTATGTCCACATTTGCATGTATATATCCGTGATTTTTAACATTTCCCTCTTAAATTTGGAACTTAACAAAAGATATGAAGTGTATAAATTATCCCACACTCTCAATTTCGTGTATTAAAATTCCGCATTGGGCTTCCTCATAATCTCTACATCTAAAAACGAAACAATAAACCTGAATTAGGCATATATAAATATTGAATTCTTTGAGAGTATGCAATTCAGATCACTCTGGCTCCAGTTAGAATATTTAAAAATACATTAATAGATCCATCAAAAAACAAGGTTTTTCATTTTCACTGCATATTGAAATAATAATCTTTTGCAAAAACACATTTTCTTCAAACTTCCTTGTTTTCTTCTAGAAGAGACAGACTCTCTTACTTTGTCATTTGGAAGGATGTTTCATCAAAACAGCAGCACTTTTCATCCAGCCACATTTTTTCTCACTGGAATCCCAGGTCTGGAGGAAGTCCATACTTGGATCTCCCTGCCTTTCTGCTCAGTTTACCTTGTGGCTTTACTAGGAAATGTCACAATTCTGCTAGTTATCAAGATGGAGAAGACCCTCCGGGAGCCTATGTTCTACTTCCTGGCCATTCTTTCAACAATTGATTTGGCCCTTTCAACAGCCTCTGTTCCCCGCATGCTCGGCATCTTCTGGTTTGATGCTCATGAGATTAACTTTGGAGCTTGTGTGACCCAGATGTTTCTGATCCATACTTTCACTGGCATGGAAGCTGAGGTCTTACTGGCCATGGCCTTTGACCGTTATGTGGCCATCTGTGCTCCACTCCACTACACCACCATCTTGACATCACGGGTGCTGGTGGGCTTTGGCATGTTCATTGTAATTCGTCCAATCCTGTTTATGTTTCCCATGGTTTATCTCATCTATCGCCTACCCTTCTGTCAGGCTCATGTAATAGCTCACTCTTACTGTGAGCACATGGGCATTGCAAGAGTGTCGTGTGGAAACATACGTATTAATGCTATCTATGGGCTCTTTGTGGTGTCTCTTTTCCTTCTGAACCTGACACTTATTGGCATTTCCTATGTGTATATTCTCCGAGTTGTGTTTCACCTCCCATCACAAGATGCTAGGCTAAAATCCCTGAGTACCTGTGGCTCCCATGTTGCAGTCCTGTGCGTTTTCTATATCCCCTCAGTTTTTTCTTTTCTCACTCATCGATTTGGAAAAAACATTCCCCACTACATTCACATTCTTGTTGCCAACATCTATTTGGTTATCCCACCTTCACTAAACCCCATCATTTATGGGGTAAGGACCAAACAGATCCGAGAGCGAGTGCTCCGTGTCTTCACTAAAATATAAGATCTCTACCACATACTTTACTAAGACTATTATCTACCTACAAAGATGTGTCATCATGTCATAATGACTATCTCCTTATACTAGCCTATTGCCTCCAGATTGCACTTCAAGTTTATTTGTTCTTAGTTTCTGAAAAAAAGAATGGATTCTAAGACTTGAAAAACTTTATTGGATATCAAGATTAAAAGTCTTATGAGACTAATGGCTATACTGGAAGGGAGCTATATGGCCTCCATCTGCATGTGTTCTCTCAGTTTCTTTGATAGCGTAAGGATATTTCTCTTTTAGACAAAGGATTTTTTTATGCTATATTATGCTACATTATGCTGTATACTTCAAGCTGTATTATGCACACTCAATGGGGTGTGTCTGTGTGTGTGTGGTATTATATACAATTAGAGAAATGTGACTCTGAAAAATACCATGTTTCCTACTTCATTCATTCAATTTTGATTGTTTTTATCAATTTAATTCACATTTATTTTGTTCTGTTCTGTCCTGAATTCTTCTGATTACTAGAAATACACTGATGAACCAAACTAACAAATGTCTGACTTTGCAATATTTAATTTTTTGTCGTGCTCTTAAAAATTGCCAAATTCATTAATTAAAAAAAACAAAAAAAATTGCCAAAATTTAGTTTTAGGCATAATGACCTGCCAAGCATATAATACTTGGAAGAATTACATTCAAAACTAGCATAATTTAAAAAATTTCTCACTAATACATTCAGTACCATAATGCTGATTACTCTCTGTATTCAGGTTTATAATAAAACTATGTGTGGTCTAGTAACTGAATTACATATAGTATTTTCCTCTCTATTTGTTACATGGTGACCTTTATCACTTTTATTTTCAATTTTGTTCTCTCATTCTACATTTGAAAATAAAATATTCCATCCTAAAATCCAAGGCTTCTCATGTTAGACTCATGATCCAAGTCTTGTTCCTCCTTTGAGTTTAATGTAAATGCTGTCGAAAAAACTTACAAATAATATTTTAATGTAAGTTTTAGTGTTTTCAACTGATTCAGTAGTAACATTGCCCAAAGAACAAGCAATGATGTTTTCATTATCAAACTTGTTACATTGCTTTACCTTAGAAATTGTCTCTTTCGCACGCTTAGAAAAAATGATACACACATGTAATATATCTTTGTTAAGGAAAATCAACTTTCAACATTTACTCATTGAAGAATAATCTTACACAAAATACAAAATTGAAATAGCAATTACCTTTAACATAGCCAAACACCTTTCCTTTCATCATTTTTCCATAGATAAAATCTAGCATGTATTTTTCTGACATGGCAGTCTAGAAATTTTTACTTTTCAATCAATCAGAGTAGATTTATTAAATCATTTCCAATTAATATGGATCCATTAGAATATATTGTTTTATAATTATTTTATGTATTTATATATTAATAAATATACATTATTTTAATTAAAAATACACTGTATCTCTTACATTGATTTATGGTACATTTTTAGATAAATTATCTAGGTTTATAGATTGAACTATATTTATTGGGTAATAAGATTATAATCAAGCAGAAAACATATTTGCTTTCTTGATTTTTGTTTTCGATCACTTTTTAAAATTTCCAGTTTTCCCAAACTTTCTTCGTGAACTTTCATGCTCTCTTAATTTAAATTTAGTCTCTAATACTAGTTGAATATCAGTTTTCTAAATGCACTAATTTGTGGCTACTATATGTCCGAGTTTCAATAAGTACCTTTTCAATTACCATATATGATGATTTTTATATTTCTAATAATTTGATTATATATAGTTTTAATAATTTGTTATTGCTACAAATATTCGTGATGATTGTCTTGCTGTACGATTCACAGTCTTTAAGGAAACTATATTTATTGCTCCTTAGTTCTCCTGCACCACTAGCCACAACCCTATCTGCCTTGGTAATGATGTATTACATTTTTGTTTCTAAATATGAACTGTATTTCACTCATGTATGAATAGATAAAATTATAAAATGTTGAAATATATATACTACTCGGCCAGTCTTTTTGAATTTGCTGTTCACCTGTTTATTGCAACTAAAGCTCTAAGAAACATATCAATAATATATGTATTTTTTAGCATTATGTTTTTCTATTTTCTTTGGAATTCATCTTAATTTTGATGTTCTGAAATTTAATTATTTGGAACATACACATATGTGATCTCATATAATTTGTCAAATATATATATACATATGTGCATGTCAAGTATATACATATTTTTTGTTTTGTTTTGTTATTCTTTTTTAACAGAGACTCACTGTTTCCAGAACCTTTTGGTCTTTATTTAAATAATCCTTACTTCTTCCAGGATTATTCTATAAATACTTTAAATTTGGAACCCCTGAAATCTTCATTGTACTTGTATATTTTTTTCCAATCTTTCCTTCCATCACTTTTTCTACTATGGTCCTAAAATTGCACTTACCTACTTAAAGCTAATGAATTTTATTTTAAGTAGATTTCACTATTTTAATTTTAACTTTTTCGTTTCTTAATATAATTATGTTTCAAGGAACTTAAATTTTCCATGTCCAACCCTTTTTTTATTAAAAAACTTCATACTTTCTTCCTGATTTCAATTCTTTCTCCCTCCGCCACTTCTCTCTTCCCATTCACCCCATCTGTCATTTCTCCTTTGCTTCCTTTAAGGTTGCTAACTACATGCAAAATTTCTACAATTGAAACAAATACAAGTAATTAGGACTAAGTGAAACTCAAAAGCCTCTGCACAGAAAATGATTTTTTTTTTTTTTATGAAGGGAGACCTTGTGTAATAAGAGCAATTATTTACAAATTGTATGACTGATGAGAGGCTAATAAATAAAACACATATGGAGCTCATGTATTCAAATAACTTAAGAACACAAAAACGTATAAAAATAAAAGACAAACACAAAAAAGAAAACAACTAATTAAAAATGGGCAAAGGACCTGAATAGATATTTTCCTTAGAATATATACAAACACACAACAGGTATATAAGATGGTGTTTAAAGCACCATTAGTGATCAGAGAAATGTAAATGAAAGCCAAATATGACTAGGATACCTCATAAAAAAGACAAGATTACCTATTTTTTTACAAGAATAAGGAAAAAAGGGAAATACTAAGCATACTTTCTGAACTCTACACTAGTACATGCATTATGGAAAATTTTACGGCACTCTTCAGAAACTTAAAAATAGAGCTACCACATGATCATTCAATTCAACATCCAAAGGATAAAATTACTAACTCAAAGAACTCCATGATCATTGCATCATTATTTATAATAGCCCTAGTATGGAAATAACCCATGTCTGACTAGAAAAGGAAAATTATATATTTATATATATATACAATTATAAATATATGTGTGTATATGAATATCACTCAGTCCTAAAAAAATTTAAAAAAAACCCTAGAGCATATTATGCTGAGGAAATAAGTAACACATGCAGACAAAATAAGATCTTTCTTTTATGTGGGATCAGAAATGTCAAACTCATAAAATGACTCAATCAAATGGTGACTGGGACTAGGGGAAAATGGGGAAATAATGGTAAAGGGTATTTTCCAATTATAATTGAATAACGATTCTAGGGATTTAATGCATAGAATGATGATAATAGTAATAATACTTGCAATGTATCCTTGAAATTTGTTCAGAGTAGATCTTAAGTTGTTTTACAATCACAACAAAAAAGACCTGATCATGTGAGGGGAAGAATGTGTTGATTAACTTCAGTGTTATGATCATGTCATAATGTCTAATAAAATAGCATGCGCATACTTTTAAAAAAGTTACATTGTGGCACCACCTGGGGGTGCAGGGTTTGGGTACAGTCCACAGAGTTACCAAGGTAAGAAGATCTACAACTAAATAAAATAAACTGCTCCTTCCTCTCCTGTCTTCCTGCCTACCTGTCTCTCCTTGCCTTCATTCCTGCCTGCATCTTTTCTTGAAGAAAGTGACACTATACAAACTAAACAGACCTTTTTGTCAGTAATACTTTTATTCCATAAAGCTGAGAAAGGCCTAATATATTTAGAGTTCTATGTGTTCTGAATAGTTAAATGGAAGATAAAATCAATCTATTTTAGGCAAGGAAAAACAGAAAACTCACCATCAACAAAATTATATCAGGAAATAATAACAAGAAGTTTATTTTTCAAACATGAGTAAATCATTGCAGATAGAATTTTGAAGAAAGCAAAAACTAATGATCCACTAAAATATGAAATATTTGGGAATATTTAAATGAATATTAGGTATTCAAAACAATGATCATGTTTGTAGATTTTTATTACTATAGGCAGTAAATACAGCTAGCAATAGTGCAGAAGTGAGACAGAAGATGAGTAGACTTTATTTTTGCTAAGGTCTTTTATTAACAGAGAAGTATATTTGATAGGCTGTGTGAACATTTGTAAGATAAAGAGCTAAATTAATTGTAAAATTCTGTATAAATTCAAAGCAAATGATACTTAGAGTAATAAACAATAATAAACAATAATAAGAAACTCCAAGAAGCGTCAATTAATTTAGCAACAGTAGATGCATTAAAGATTTTGATAAAAAAATTCAATAAGATATTGAAAAGAATAAGAAAAACAGCATCACCTGCTAAATTTAAGTATAAGGGACAAAGAAAATACAATAATGGATATTGAGAAATAATCCCAAAAGCAGGTAGATATTAAATATACATATAAATACTTAGAGAAGAGAGCCAAAATAGTTGGAACAATAGTTATGAGAAGGCATTTCTCTGACCTAAGTTCCATAAAGTTGCATATTGACATTCATTATGATAGTCATTTATTTTCCTTTCCTTTTATCTGTAATAATATTTTCTTCACACTGTCATAGATTTGCTTAGTTCTGACTCCATATATGAGAGGGTTTAGCATTTGTGGCACTGCAACATAAAGATTGGCCAGGAGTATGTGGATATAGCGAGGGACATTTCGACCGAAGTGATGTGTCATAAAGGAAAAGAGGGCTGGTGTATAGAAGGCGAGAATTACAAAAGCATGAGAACCCCACGTGCTGAGAGACTTGAGTGTGGCATCATGGGAAGGAAGATGAAAAACAACTTGAAGTATCTGCACATAAGAAAGGACTATGGCTATGATGTCAAACAGTAAATTACAAATGGCGCATAAGCCATAGATGATATTGATCTTGATGCTGGCACAAGATAGACGAGCAAGACCCATGTGTTCACAATAGTTATGGGGAATAACATGATTCCCACAGAACGGCAATCGCAAAATGAAAAATACAAATGGAGTTGTGAAAATAAATGCCCTCGCTAGCACACCGAGACCAATCACAGAAACAACCGTGTTAATGAGGATGGTGTTATAACCACTACTGAAACCATATTTGGCTGAAAGGGTAGAGATAAGAAATAACAAACAATTAAATGGAAGTTTAACACTACCCTATTCAATATAAGCATAAAAATAACAGAACAATAAAGAACAAAAGAGACAAATAAAAAACAAATGTAAGATAAATAATATAAACACAGACATATAGTCACAGCATATTTGAATGTTTGAGGTGCACCCAGATGATGTAGCAGTTAGGTCCTCCACCTTGGCCAAGTGCCGTCCACATACATCCCCAGTACCTGGATTCATATCCTGGGGCCATGAGAAACAGCTAGGATGAACAGCTAAATAAAATAAATAAAAATGCTTCCTCTTCTCTCTACCTGCCTGTTTGTCTACTCGCTTTCATTCCTGCCTGCACCTTTCCTTAAAAAAAAAGAAAATTAAACAAAAAAATACATAACAATGTTTTCAAGAATCATAGGGCAAATATGAAAATATGAGTAGGAATAGAATTGATGGTAAGAGTGAAAACTTGCAACGAGTACTAAATAAGACATAGAGATCTAAGCAACTGTACTAGAGACAATTTCAGTATAATCATCAAACTTGCTAAGAGACTAAAGCTCAATTGTCCCTAAAACTAAAAGAAAAGTTATGAAATGTGATAGAGGTGTAAATATTGCTACAAAAGTAATCATGCTGCATTACATAAACATGTCAAATTAATAAATTTTATATCTTGAACTTATGCAATGCTCTATGTCAAATATATTCAATAAAAATGAAATGTTATATGTTAAAAAATCAAGACTGGAGTGGATACAATCATAAAAAGATAATGTCATAGATAAAGATGATTGATTGAATGTCTTTACCAGTAAAATTAGAAACTGGTATAGCTTCTTCCAGAATTCTATTCATCATTTGCTGTAAACCAAATGATTATGCCCCTCCCCCAAATAATTGTGTGGAAGTCTACTCCTTATTGTGATGACAGTTGAAAGTGGAAAATTTGGGTGAAGTTAAGTCACCAGGTTGAGCCTCAAAAATAGGCTTAGTAATCTTATAAACTTGATCCCAGAGATTTACCTTAGATCATGTAAAGACAAGATCACCACACCCGAACCAGAAAATGGGCCCTTTGCAGGCACTATCAGTATCTTCCTGCTTCTAGAATTGTGAGAACTGATACTTTGTCACTGTAATGATTATATAAGGTATTCTGTTACAGTAACCCAAACAGACCTAGACATTATTGCTATTAAGGGTGTAGTCAGGAAACTAGAGCAAGAAAATGAAATTATATTCTACAGCATGGAAATAAAATAATCCACATCTCACCATAAAGTTTTAATAGTAAAATTAGTGTAGCATATACACAAAAATAGACTACAGTATCTATGACAGAACTACATATGTATGGTCAATTGGACAGAAGGAATATGCCAACGCATAGAATTATGAAAAGATAATATTTTCAATGAATTTTCCTGAAGACCCTAAAATTACAGCAGCACTGACAGAAAGAGATATATGTACCCTTATATACATTTTCTCATTATTTCCTATAGCCAAGAGCTAGAAGCAAACTATGTGGCCATGAACAGATGAGTAGATAAAGACGAGGTGGTATATAGACACAATAGAATACTATTTAATTAAAAAAGATGAAATCCTACCATTTGAAAAGACATGGAAAAACCTAGAAAGAACTGTGGATTAGTGAGATAATCCAGGAGAAAAAAAATGGAGATTTTTATAATTTCTCTCATTTATGGTATGCAGAGAAAGCAAATAAATGAACTAAAGCTAACAAAAACAGACTCAATCTATAAAATCAAATTAGTGGTCATAATGCGGAAGTGGAAAACGGGACAATCTGGTTAAAGGAGTCAACTTTATGGTGAAGACCTGAACTGATGATAGTAAACAATGTCTTGCATACATATGCTGATTTACAATGTTGCATAACTGAAAACTATGTTAAAATGCTATTAAGAAATGTTCCTTCAGTTAAAATTGATTATAGAACAATAAAAAAAATCTTATCTGTGCTTATATTCATTATTTCTCCTGTTTATTTTGGGCTGACCTGCTATTCCAGTTTCTGGATTTAGTAAATTAAGTTTGAAAGCTTTTTATTTTGATCTAAGCATTTAATACTTTAAAATCTACTTAGTGCATTATATGTTTTCTTATTCAGTTTTATTTGAGACTCAGTCTTAAACTAATGATTATTTAGTCATATTTAATTTTCCCATTTGGACATTTTTATATGCTCTTTCTGTTATGTATTTCTGCTTTGATCACATTGGGCACTTGGTAATAATCATCAACAGATTAACAGATGATCATTTGTTTGCTATTGGATAGTTTTATTAAATATTAATATAGTCACTTCTGCCTTTATTCATGTATTAATATTTCCAAATCTAAACATACTTATTAAAATTTCCATAGTCAGTCTCTTTCTATTCTTTTCTTTCAATTATAATTATTTGAAGTAAGTTTACTATAAACAACACAACGTTAAGTCATTCTTTTACTTTGTCATTATTTATTGATTGATTGACAATGGCAGTTTCTGACTTGTAAATGTTTGATTATCAGTTTATCACTTGTTTCTCATTAATATTCTCTGGTTATTCTTTTGTTTTCTTCCTGTGGGTTATTTCAATATTTCTTTCTGGTATTAATCTTGATATGTAAATAATATTCCAGTGTATTCACTGGTGTTGGTTAATATATTTGGACACAGTGTTATAATATGCACACTAGAATTCAACAACCTATTTGTATTAACATTTTAGAACTTAGAGTGAGGTATAGAAACTTCACTGTTATTTAGATCCTTGTGCTTTTCCCATTTTGAGTATAAGATAGAATTATGATTTTGTTTCCATTATCAAATATGATATGTAAAATGTATGGAAACAGGATACTGACTTTTAATGCTTATATTTTTGTGATTTCCAATATTTTTTCATTTTCGATGCACAGATTTCATTCATTCAACATTTCTCTTTTGGAAGTATTTCCTCTAGCAATCAATTTTACGATAGAGCATATTAAAAATATACTTTAATGTTTTCCTTATAAAATAATTGCCTCTTATTTACATATCTTATATTTGCCAAATAAGTTACCCTTATTAATAATTTAATTATTTCTTTTGTTTACATTTCTATATACATTTTAGGATATTGAAATCTCATCCCCACCTCTCTCCGTGTGTATTTCACACCACACTCACCACCGCTGGAGTCCTAGCTCTTTTTACCGCCATCTGGTTACCTCTTGCCTTCCTTCTCTCCTCCCACCACTCTAGGGACCACAGACTTTCATTCTCTGACTATTTGGAGGTTTCTCTATTGGTAAATTTTTTTCCTTGTTTTTCACATGAGATAAACTATTCTATACCTCTCTGTTTTTTTTCTGGCTTATTTTACTGAGCATGTTCCTTTAGCTAATCTTAAGTGTAATTTACTAACAACACATTTTTGTAGTTTTCCTTTGAGAGGACTATTTATTCTTAAATGCTTAAGGATACTTTCAATAGATGATTAATTCATTATCAAGATGATTTTTGTTTTTTTTGTTTCATCACTTGAGCCATATTCTTGACTTCATTTTGAACCACCTGGCTTCAAACCAGAAATCTATTGTCTTCCAAGTTACTGTTCCTGTATAGAATATGTATTGTTTCTCTCTGGCTGCTGTATCTTTTTTCTTTTTAGTTTAATAAAAATGTGACTGGAAATGTATTTTCGTGTATTTATTAGTGGAGTTCATTCAACTTCAAGGATTTATAGCTTTGTAAATTTATTAAATTTGTAGCTTTCAACCATTATATCTTCAAATACCTTAAGTCACATTCACTGACTCCCCTCTGCATTAAATGAAGTGGTTGTAATAACATAAACATACTAACCTAATTTAACACTCTCCACAACTACCCAGCTTGCTCTATCAGTCTTATGAACACAACATATTGTAGGCATAACATTATTTAAAGAAATATTGTTGTCTACTTGAAATTAATATCAAGTAACTATATTACCCTAAGTGAGTGATAAAAAATGAATAATTGTCTCCATTAAATATTCCTCTTCAACACATAGTGTTGATGTATGTAATATATTATCTGTTCTCAGAAACTGAAACAGAGATGTACAGTAACGCATGCATGCAACCAGGTACACACACGCGATGCCTCCATGTAAAGCTTACAAAAATAATAAATATTGACTCATTTTAATATTTCTTTTTCTATATATTCAAAATCATCTCTTATTTTATACAGGTTAGTCAGTTTTCTGTGTTATAGGCTTATATAGCAACTCTACCAATGGCATATCTCATACAACACATTAGTTTTTCCCTTTGATGCAGCAAAGTTAATCGTGATAAAGAGAAATGTTCATAAAATGGCAAAATCATGGCTGTCAAACATACAGAGGATGAACTTCCATTAAACTATCTTATTTAACTCCCTTGTGATGAAAGAACCAAATTAATATAAAATATTTAAAAACAACCCAATAACAGACATATTTATATTTTATTCATGTCAGGAATGGAATGCTGATATGAATTTGTAAGGGATAAATATGTGGTTCTTTCTACAATGTGAATTGGATGTCAATTGAATCTTTACCAGAGAATTATTTGCATGTCTATAATTTTGTTTGCTATTAGAAGCCACAAGTTGCAGAGTTGGAAAGTAGTTCAAAGTCAGTTAAAAACAAAGTTCCCACATAATCACGACTAGATAACCCTAGAAGTCTACTCTAAACAATGTTGTATTTTCCACTGAAGTGCAAAATGTTCCCTATTATAAAGAACATTTTCCATTTTAATAAAATATTTCAAAGAAAAATAAATCTTGATCTTAGAACAAGCTCTTCTAATTAGATATTTGTCCTAATTATTCATGCAAGTGCAGTAAATATGTTAATTTAACAACATGGTCAGCAACATTTTTACTGCTCCAAGATTTCCCATAGAATCTCAGAGCGAGCTTCAAGGACACTATTACATGCTTATACCTATTCAAGGAAGTCAACACCAAGAGATGCCATCAAGTTGCATTTCCATGTAACTATACATTAGGTATAGTGCTTTATTTTCCCAATATTTCTAAAGCATTTCAGAGTCCTGACCTGTGAGGATATAGCCTCCATTAACTCCTCTAATTCTAGACCCTGTAAACCAGTTCCAGGTCAAATTTTCAGACAGGGCTTTGTCAGCTAGGTTTCTCTAGTGTCAACCTTCAATACTGGCAACGACTGATAATACCAGATTAAATAAGCAGCATTCTCCAAAATGACATTTGTGAAAACTGGTTGCATAGTCAATTATTTAGATTACAAACTGGGTAAAGAAGATCAGATTCCTAATGTATGTAAATAGCACATCGTCAAGAAAATATACACACTCAATAGAAGTTTCGGGAACTCCTAGAATTCAAAAAGAATCAAATATAAATTTGAAATATTTTATTTAAGTTTACTAAAGCAGGGTCCCCTAGATTATGATGGGATGGAAATAATTTGAGCTAAAACAGATAAAACCACATCTCCTTATATACTTAAAAACATCAAGTAATATGATATCAACACTATCCTGAAAAAATATGACATGGTGTTGTCTTTTATGTGTAATTAACTCCTGTTCCAGGGATTTTAGGGTCGGAAGCCACATGAAGCTAAATATGAAGTGTCTTGAGATTCCTGCCCCACTAAGAGTCCGATTGCTCCCTCAGAGTTTATTCTTTGAAGTTTAAAGT
The DNA here is from genome assembly GCA_004363575.1 of Solenodon paradoxus. Taxonomy (NCBI): domain Eukaryota; kingdom Metazoa; phylum Chordata; class Mammalia; order Eulipotyphla; family Solenodontidae; genus Solenodon; species Solenodon paradoxus. The sequence goes on from RJWH01000928.1 coordinate 239,190, forward strand.
GCATGGTGCAGCTCTTCTTTAGCAATGACAAAATTCTGGTGTCTCGCTGATCATCATACAGCCTTCATACACGTATTAGTGTCAAAAACATTATATAGTGTCAATACTACTAATCCAATTTAAGACAATTCAATCTGAAAATAGTTGTAAATAATTTATCATTGATTGCTCTCAAATGTAAAATGTCATGTAAAACTTGATTGCATGAACAATGTAATGGATAAGAAAACATGCCTATCCTGTGGCACTCTAAAAAAATAATGAAGCCATTACTATTTTTTTACAAAACAATCTCTAAGGATAATGATAATGCCTATGCTTCAATGATGGTATATTTTGCATTATATATACCAAAATGAATAAAAACAATTTTTCAGGAGTAAAAATATCAATACATATTATAATGAAATGGACTATAATATATTAAGAATAAGTATAATTATATCAGGAATATTAAGTAAGAGATTTAGTAATTCTGAAATAAAAGCTAGAAGTCTGTATTTTATGACAATCCACCAATGTGCATCCCTAGCTGAAAAACAATGGCCTCAAAGATGTTTAATGTAAATTAAATTTTCAGTCCTTTTCAAGTTGTGGAAGGACACGCTTAGAATTTTAAGGATGTGTAATCAAGTGGAAGAGGCAGACTCATAGGTATAGTTTCTATAGTTATTATACAGGGGGAGGCTGCTTTAAGATTATTCACATATCACCAATCATGACAAAAAGGACAAAATTCCACCAGTGGAAACTGTGGAGTCTTAAAGGGAGTTGCCCACAAATTGTTATTTCCTTTACAGAAGGCTTATGACGCTTGTGATGTTCAATTCCCTCTGTGGTTTCCCATGGAGAGCATTTTATTTTCCCGAGTATGTTCTGTTAAACTAGAATTTCCAGAGGTTTCTATACCACTAAGAAGACATCAGGGAGGCATAAGGAGTTTCTACAGATCACGATAAATTGGGGTACCTAAACAGCAGTGAAATTCTGATGACTTTGTGCCACCTCCATGTCCTCTTTATTCTGAAATGTGATCCCCTGATCTACCTACCCATTGCCAGTAAATTACCTCATAACAGTTACTATTTTCCTTTGTAGGAACACAAGCAAACATTTCTCATATCTTCTATTTGACAGTGGTCTTCCGGTAATTAGGAGGGAGGCAGCAGTCTGGTCCTAAACAAAGCTCAACAATGGCTGAAAAAATATGGGTGGAAGTTCATGGTTCCACTAAACAAGGGGAATCAGCTAGGTTCTAGGGCAGAATCACGCCTTACATGCTAGCATAAATTGTTTCTGGGAACCTTATGGGAGACAACTTAATTTTCAGTGGACCTGAGTCAGAAAACAATGATAACCACAGGAAGTTTCTGTCTGTATAGTCTGTCCTAAATCCGCATGCTTTAAATTTGGTTTAATGTTTTATTTTTTCTTCTTTGATGAACAAGAAAGCAGGTTTAGCATTATAATATAAAGTAATTTGTGAGTTCATATATTTTATGAAACCATGTATGTAAGTTTGGTTAAATTTCTTTAGATTCAATTCTACCTAAAGGCCTCCAAGTTGTGGATAAAACTTTTCTTTCACTCAGTATATTTCAATGTATATCAAACTGATGTATGGTTATATGGTATAACATTAGCTAGAGCAAGGAGAAAGAAAAGCAATATTATCAAAGAGAATACACTGCATTCCGAGTTACTCTTGCTCTAATTACTCACTTAACTGTTGACCAAAATTTTGTGGATTAATTTGTGTTTATTATATTATAGCAAGCAACCAAAGTAATTAACAATAAAAATAACAATTGGCATTCCAAGTAGGAGAAACAACAGATGTTTTCATGTTTGTAATACTAAAATATATCAAATTCTGTCCTATATTCCTCTCTATAAAATATATGTATATCTTATATTATAATTAGATTAATGTACATTTTTGGTGAGGTAAGAGGCATTTTTAAAAATTATTGATATTTATTATATTTTGTTCACAATGTTACATTCATTTTTGAATACTGACATTGTACATCAGTCTGTATTTTACACCATACCTTTCACCAGAATTCCAGTGTCCTTTGCCACCCCCTTTTCCCATCATTCCTTTCTCTCCCCTCTCACCCTGCTGGCAATCAGCATCTTGTGTCCTGAATATTTTTGCTTGGGGTTATGCATTTATTTATTTCATTTCATTATTTTCCACATAGAATACATGTATCTTTTAAAGAAACTATTCTTTTACATAGATCACTCTTCCATTTCAGATTATTTACTGAAGCAATATCATGGAAACAAGAATTGTGATGTGTGTATTAAGGGATAATCAATTTACCTAGTAACACTAGAGGACTTAAATAAGAAATAGGGGTGTTCATGATGATATATGTATAGCTTAATAAAAGAGGGTGGGGTTTAGCATGTAATTCAAGATATTTTACATTGGGAATTGGGGGGAAGGACTATCTGATTTTTCTTAGAGAAGAGTGAATGACTAAACTAACATGTTAGGAATATGAATCTGACACATGGCCCAAGGACTTTTTATAAAAACTGAGTACACATGCAGCCTTTTTTGATTCTAGTGTCTTAAAACTTGAATATAATAACCAATCAATTGCTTATAATGTTCTCATTTTCTTTCTGTGTACTAATTACATTTATTCATGTATTTAATGCAATTGAAGAAAAATTGTATTGTAACATTATATAGATTTAAAGTATACATCAAAGTAAATCAACATCTTCATATATGCATTAAATTCACTAATATTTCATTTTTCCTTCACTGTGCAATTGAATGTCCTCTGTATCCATTATTTTCCCTAGTATTTCTTGAACGCTTGCTTTAAAAATTTATTTTTTCTGTGGGTATGTTCCTCACTAAATTGTTACTAGACAATTTAGAGATAGAAATTAAACTAGGCAAAGTATTCCATCTAGGGACATAGAATTACCCACGAAAAATAATCTTAAATTTTAGAGAAGTGGTCACATAGTTGCTACTCAAATACACAGAAGACCTATGCAACAATATGTGGGTTGAGTGTAGAGATTAAAATAAAGGGTACAGGAATAAGATGAGTACGCACACACACACACACACACACACACACACACATATGCGTATACACCATCATGGACAAGAAAATGAAAACATTAGAGAGCGAGGTTGAGATACAGAATTCTAATATACACTTACTCATATTTAACACTATCCTTATTTATTTCATTTTAGTCCTTTATTCCTTCAGCTTTTTATTAAGAAAGATAACTTATATTTTTATCCTAAGTTATATACTGGGACCAAATGTACCAAAATATCTAGGAACCTCAAGATAATTATAAAAGAAGTCTGACCAAAAAGAGATTAAGTAGGGGAAACATATGTCAAGAAAATGAGTTTTAGCAGATATGATAAACATTCAAAAATATCATAAATTAAAGCATATTCTACCTTACATGGGACGTGGGGAAATACTACAGAGAATAATTCTGTTTTTTCTTTCTTTCTTTCTTTCTTTCTTTCTTTCTTTCTTTCTTTCTTTCTTTCTTTCTTTCTTTCTTTTCTTTCTTTCTTTCTTTCTTTTCTTTCTTTCTTTCTTTCTTTCTTTCTTTCTTTCTTTCTCTCTTTCCTCTCTCTCTCTCTTTCTTTCTTTCTCTTTTGTTTAAAGAAGAAGGAAGACAGACAGGCAGGAATTAAGTGAGAGGAGCAAGAATTTTATTTATTTGATCTTTTCTAATTGTCCCCTCTGTCCCTTGGTGGTGAACTCAGGTCCCTGGACATTATGTGATCTATGCCTCAGACACTGCCTTAATGACTAAGACAACAGGACCTGCCCATGGAAGAATTCTAAAGGGCATGATAAAATAAATTAGGGCTTAGATAAAGACAGATAAGAAAAAAATAATATTAAAATCCTATATAAAAGCAAGAATTTTGGCTAGGACATGAAAAAGTGTTAAACATGGGGAGAGAGAAGAGTGGTTAACATCCCTTTCTAGTCAAGATTTCACTATGATCATTAATATTTGTTGAATCCCACATTTTCTTTATTTTCTTTCTCTTATATAGAAAAAAAACTTCCTCAGCATTTATTTCCCTAATGAGAGTCAAATATTTCTTTTCAGAAAAGCAAAATTTCTTTTGACTAAAAATTTTATGCCTTGATCCTATTACAAGGTAACAATGAGTGTTCTGCAGTCAGTGTGAATTTTTGTTCCCAATCTGAGCACTACTAGGTATGATTAGTAAGGCATTATATTTTATACCCTAGACAGCACATATAATCAAACAAATATAAAATATTAACTGTATTTCAATTTAAAATACAATTTTTTTCTTTAGATAATTTATAAAATCTTAAATTTAGAAAACCAAGGTTACATGTAGTATATCGGTGATCTCAGTTATACTCAAAATTTCCTAGGTAGCACTCAGATCATTCTACTATGTACTTTAGACAGGAATAACAGGTATAAGGCAGCCTTTCTTAATAAAATTTCCATTTTTGCATTGTAATTTTTATGTTTAAGAGGAGCAGGATGATTATTTGAAATGAACTGCACCAAGATTTAATTCATAGAACAAAATTTATTATTTTAAATTATACAGTTCAATGTCTTTTAGCATGTTCACAATTGCACAACTAACATCTTCATTTTCAGTAACTCAAAAAGGAAATAAATTCCTTGCCCATTGGCAGTCATTATCTATTTGACCCTATCTCCCAGCTTCTGAAGACCACAAAATATGATCTGTCCTTATAAATGTCTATCCTGAATGTTGCATATAAGTGTATATAAGATGCTTTGCTAATATTGTCTTCCTAGTATAATGTTATGAAAGTTCATCTTTGCTGTTTTACATATAAGAAGAGTTCATTAATTTTCATAACAACAGTAATTGCATGGGTATTGAAGAGTTTGTAATACCTAAATAACATAAAGACACTAAGTTAATAATTGATACTTAAATACACCAAAATATAAAGTCATTTTTGGATCTGAAAATATATTTAAAATTATACCCATTTTAGGATTGAAATAAGAGTATGCACAAATCTTCATAAATCAGCACTTCAGTTGGTAGTTAAACAATAGTTGAGAAAAATTTATGAGTGTTTCAATTGAGATTTTACCATAAATATAAAGAGATAGTAAATAAATACTTGAAAAAATATTCAAAATCATCAGGTATTAGAATTAGCAACATTTTAAAATAATGTGATACAATTAAATATACATCAGAATGGCCAAAATTAAAAAGAAAAGACTGAACATACAAGTTCTTGCAAGAGGGTAGAGGGTCTGAGACTCTCTTGCACTAAGCATAGGAAAGTAATGTGGTATGAGTACTTTGTGAAACGTTACGTATTTCTTCAAAAGTCGAATGGGGAGTCCAATTATTTCACTGCTAGTTTTGTTCCAAAAATGAGATGAGATTTTGCATATTTAGATGCTTCAAATGTTTATAACAGTTTTTGGGGGTTTTTTGGTAAATGGACAAATACCAAATATTCCTCAATAGGTAAATGGCTGAGCAAAGTACGGTATGCCTATAAACTGGAATGCAAGTCAGCAGGAAAGAAAAACAAGAGACTATGCATGCTAACTTAGATAAAGTATACTTATTTTGAGTTGAAGAAGCCAGATAAAACAATTTTTATACAATTTTAGAAACTACAAAAGAGTTTATAGTGACAAACAATTTAGTGATTGGTAGTTGCTACGGGGAGAAAAGTAAATAGGATGAAAACAAAGAAAAATGGAGAAACTTCTAGAGATGTTATATTCAATTCAGTTCTGGTTTCATGATTGTAAACTGTCAATTTTCACCAAACTTCAGTTCATTTATATTACGTATGCTTCACTGAAGTTATGAAAATAAACAATCATGGAAAACAAATAACACAAAAACTTAACTACTTCTCTTTAAGTTGCTTCCAGTCTAGGAAAAGAGCTGGCGGTGATTACTATATTGGATATATTTATGTGATTCAGTAGAGTACAGTTCAGAAAACTATAATGTGGTTTTTAAAATCTGCCAACTTGAATATTAGTCATAATTAATGACCCTTGAATAATAAGCCATTCAAAATTCTGTGAAGCTTTCCTTCATCTCCATAATGGAGTCCCAGTAAATTATATCTAATTAATTTTCTGAGATTACCGCACTAATTTAAATATACTTAAGGTGTGCTATATTAGTTTCGTTAGTGTTCTTAAGCAATAATTTTCTTTTAAATCACTGATATGTTATACATAACATGTTATTTATTATTAAGGGTTGTTTTCTTATATTTATTTTGCTTACTAATAATCAGGTTTTTGATAATTTGCTCTTTGTTATCACTTTTCCTGTCACTTCTTTCAAGATAGATTCCTCTAGATTAATGCATACAGCATGTAGAATTAGTTTCTTATTAACATTTGCATAAGTCCTCACTATTTTGTTCCATGAATGAAGAATAAAATAATAACACAGTATCTTTATAGACTTAGTTTTTCTCTTAAAGATTTCACAGCACTTAGTTAGAAATCAGCAGTCAGTCCTTTCATTACAATTTGACACAAAAGTTTTCCAACTTTTCCCAAATAAAAGACAGCTTATTCTTTATATTTGCCACTTAGAACAAAAACTGAAAACATAGTGGGGAAAATTAATGTATTAGATGCAGCTAAAGTAGTATTAAGAGAAGTTCATTGCAATCCAGGACCAGCTCAAGAAACAAGAAAAATCATAAATAAGCAATCTAACCCTACATTTGAAGCAATTAGAGAAAAAAATAAGTTAAAACCAGTAGGAGGCAGGAAATAATCAAAATTTAATCAAAATAAATGGAATAGAAAACAAAATGACAATCCAGAATACTGGTGAAGCAAGAAGTTAGTTACTTGAAAAACTAAAATTGACAAAACACTGAGCAGAATCACAAAGAAAAAAAATATAAAACACACATAACTGGAATAAAAAAATGAAAAGACTTATTTACAACAGATGCCACAGAAATAAAAACATCAGAAGAGACTACTACTATCAGTTCTCTGACAACAAAGTCAACAACTTCAAGTACATGGACAGATATTTAGAAAAATATAGCAAAACAAGACTGAACCTGGAAGAACTGGAAAACCTAAACAGAATAATCACAAGCAAGGAAATTGAAGAGGTAATCAAAAGCATTCCTAAAAATAAAAGTCCTGGACAGATGACTTTTCCAATGAGTTTTACCAAACCTTCAGAAAAAGATTAAATTTATTCTTCTCAAATACCTACAAAATATTGAAGAACAGGAAGCACTTATGAATACTTTCTGTGAGATTAACATCACACTAATGCAAAAAGCTGAGATAAATGTCACCAAGAAAGAAGGTTATGGACTAATATTTCTAGTGTATATAACTGCAAAAAACCTCACCAAAATATTAGCGAATGGAATCCAACAATGCATCAAAAAGATCATCTATCATGATCAAGTGGGATTTATCCCTGGAATGCAAATATCATACAAGATATGTAAATCTATTAGTATAATACACCATATCAAAAGGAGCAAGGAGAGAAACCACCTAATCATATTAATAGATGCAGAGAAATCCTTAGAAAAGAAACGACACACACTTATGTTTAAAAACCCTGCATAAAATGGATATAGAAGGTACATATCTCAACATAATAGTGCTCATATATGACAAACCCATGGCCAACATCATAGTCACTGGCATAAAATTGAAAGCATTTCCTCTAAGGTTGGGAGCAAGGCAAGGATGTTCATGCTCACCATTGCTATTTAACATTGTATGGGTCATCTTAGGTATAGCAATTAGACAAAAAAAAGGAAATGAAAGAAACCCAAAGTGGAAAGGAGGATGTAAAACTATCATTATTTGCAAATAACTTGATTAGATATAATGAAAATCCTAAAGGCATATCAAAAAAATAAACTAATCAACTAGTACAACAAAGTGGCAGGCTACAAAATCAATGCAAGAGAGCCTGCTTTATTTCTACAGGCAAACAACACACTAGAAGCAAACAAAACAAACCTGTCACAAAAACAAAACAATTCTTTTCCTTCTCTCTCTTCATTCCTGCCTACAACTTTCCTTCAAAAATTAAAATAAAGGTAATAAAAATATAGTGCCAAAGGCAACTGAGCAATATCTGGAACAAAAAGTAAATTTAAATTACAATATATAAATGTATAAATTATAAATTATACTTTTAATTTAATTATAATTCTATTTTAATACATATTTGAATACTTAAGAAATAATTTTCATGAAACAAGAAAAGTATAAAACAATAAGTAAATATTTGAGAGTAATAGGTTATTACAATACAGAAGAAATTATTATTGGAACACTGCAATTGCTTCCCATTAGTGGTATTTTCACTAAAATTACTTGGGTTTTTACTCCTTACTTTACATATGGAGATGGATTTGTTTCTGTGATTATGAAATAATCACAGATTCTTCTGTGGACAGTCTCTTTGTATTGCTTTTTTAATGAAACCCTAGAAGGAAAAAAAATAATCCTTCTTACTTTATGTTATGTATTTGTAAGAACAGATTCTATGTTTAGGTGCCCAAATTCACACAATCTTCAAGAAGGTTGGTTGGCCTATCAAATTTTGGAGATCGGTCTTAAGAATTTTATTGTCAAATACATCTAGACAAGATTCTCAATCATCAGCTTAGGAATAATAGAGTGAATTTTTTGTCTTTACCTGTGTGATACTTCTGGAAATCTCTCTTTTTGGCCTGGAACTCATGAATTTAAAAAAGGCAAAATGTGTTTAAATTCTTAAAAACTTCTATGATTACCACACACTTTAAAACATTTAGTATGAAAAGGTATATTCAAATAGCTGTTTCTGAATATTGGCATTTAAGGAGATCATGCCAAAAATATGGAATAAGACAAAATTGATATATTAATGATAAATATGGAAGACTAGTTGTCAGAAAAGCTGAGTCATAGAAATAAAAGTAAATTGGGAGATTATATATTAAAAATAGTTTCCCAACTTTTAATATCATAGAGCTTTAGAAAGGTCCAATTCAGTTAGTAAATGAGGGTAAAATTCAAAAATTTAAAGAGATTATCTAAAATATTTTAAATAAAAATTATAAGGTTTGCTATAAGAAATAAGAACTGTAAGGTATCAGAATATTTGACTACCTTATAGATGATAGAAAATGAATAAATCATGCTTACAAAATAATTTTAAACCAACCTAACTGTACTAGTTTGCTAGGTCTACTGTAAGAAAGCATTGCAAACTGGGAGACTTAAATAACAATTCTGGAGGCTAGAAATCTGAGGTGTAGGTGTCAGAAGGGATGCTTCCATTTGAAGACCGTGAGAAAATGTCTTTTCCACGCCTCCTACTTCACTTTTAGTGATTCTTTGGCAATCTTAATCATTCCTTGACTTGTTGAAGCATCACTATAATCTCTTTCTCATCACATGGTACTTGCCTTGTGGAAATGTCTGTTTCCTCACAGAGTATTTTTTGTGACACAAGTTTGGTTAGATTAGAGGTCACACTACACCACTTGGAATTTTAATTTTGATTTGCAATCAACCTATTTCCAAACAAAGTCATACTAAGAAGTGCTATGTTTTTAGGGAAACAGTAAATTCAAGCCAGATTACTAAAGGTTATTATCATGAAAACCTAGCAATTCAGGTTGAAGATGCAGAATTAATGTCAGTAGGAGGGATCTCTAAAGAATAAAAATGTAATTAAATCTGTTACTTTGAGGATACTTTATCTCGTGTATTTCTGAATAATATCATCTAAATTATCTTAGTCATTAAAGAAAATATTGACACAAGAAAAATTGCATGTCTAATTTGTATGAGTTAAGTAACAAAACTATATGTCACTGGGGAATATGTTTGTTTTAATATTTACTATTGAGATTCTCTGTCTCATACTGATCTCTAAATTAACTTCATTTATGGATTAAGGATATTTTTGACAGTTCTCAAAATTAAAAGTACTCTAGTTTACTCTCACAGAGGAAGAAATTTTATTTTAAGCACACATCTTAAAATTAATTTTGATTATGTGTAAATAGCCGATTAGAACCAAGAGAATGATGCATTTTATCTATAAAAGAAAACAAAAATTGTGAATTTGCAGAAAATGGGTTAAATATTTGTATAGAATGATGGAGAAGACTAGCTAGATCAGAAGAAAGATAGCATTTCTCATGATTTGTAGTCAATATTATATTTCTTAAGCCTAAATGCCATCTTAGATATTTGAAAAGAATGTTGCAGAAATTTCAATTATATAATGAAGTATTTAATTATTTCGATCCAATATTTGCACTGTAACAGGATCACATATGCTATTGATTCTAAAATTAGAGCAAATATGTAATTTCATTAGAGACTTCAAGTAAATACCTAAAGAGTTGGTAGTAATGGGTGATTTTTCAATCTTCTATATGAATAATATCATGAAGGTGTTCTTATGAGCCAAAACCTAAAATAATGATGACAGTGATGATGATTATAATTATGTAAATAATAATAGCAAAGTAAAATTGATCATTTACTATGTGGAGGATACTGTTTCAAACTTTTCAGAGAAATTTAATTTTGTAGCTCAAATACTAAATGAGACACTATCTTGATTCATGTTTCATAATAATACAAACTGATATACAGAAATTATATATGTCACCTAAAATCACACAGTATGTGATAGTCAGAATTCAAATGTGAGGACTGACTCTTATCAATAGAACTTTTGAGCCTCTGCTTGTGAAATTGTGGTGGTATTAGTAGGAATACACAAATAATGAAAAAGAATCATGTATCTGTGTCTTTAGTACTTATTGAGAAAACTCAAAGAAGTTCTACGAAAATGGAAAAAAAAAAAACTTGCTAAAGAGAAATGCCTTACATACTACTTAAATCTTTAAAGTTGATTATCTAGTTTCTTCTATATGTAGAAGGTCAGTAAGCTATAAAATTGAGTCACAAATTTACATCATGGGGATTCTATATGTCTGCTTTCACATATGTCAAATATGGATAAAATTAAGCTTGCTTTTATCTCACTTTAACTTTTATTGTGTGTACCCTTGGCTTTGCCTATATCGTATCTGAGTTGTTCTGTTTCTGGAATCAGTCTAGAGGTTTACGGCCATCTCTGAGGACCAAGTCCCAGAGCTCTGTGTAATTTTGAGATTAAATAGAATGTAGTCTCAGAAGTATCCCTCTTGTGCTTAAAAATCTGCCTTCAAGCACAAGTAAGCTGTGATAGTTAGTGAAGAGGTTAATCAATTTCGGATGACTAGATTTGTCAGTGCATGGCGACAACTTGGGAAACGTAGGCTGAGAACTGGACCACATAGACACACTGCACCAGAGAGGAAATAATGCTTCTGACAGGTGCTAAGACTATCCTGAAAATCTTTCAAAAATCTCTCCATTATTTAATATTGTCCTGTCGATTGCAATGGAAGAAATGCATTTCTATGGCAGTAGAAAGAAATGAGACTAGTGGAAATGGGCTTCTAGAATTTACTCCAAAGTAAGCAATAGGGCTTCAACAGCCTTGGTATCATCTTTGGACTTGACAATGATCTTTAATTGGCCAGTTTTGTTATGTTTTTATAGAACATGAACCAATGGTGCACTAGTGCACCTTAAGCATTGTTCTCTCTCTGCTGGACTCATGAGTAGAAAGAGAGGTTTTTTTTCCCTGAAGGTGATGTGCTGTCTGTATTAAAAAATAGTTAGGAAGTGATAAAAATTAAAGGTATGGCAAGAATCAAAATAGATATCTGCATGTTTTATTTTGATTATACCTGCTGTAACACATAACATAAAGTACGTTTCTTTATCTCCTTCTGAGTAACTCCATCTGTTCTGTAGAATTTTGGAAACACTAAAGTAGCTTTTCCTGTTCTCTTTGTCGTTGCAGGAATAGATTCTTCTCTGTTAAGACACTGCTAGTGCAGAGAACTACAAAAAAATTGCTTTCTCTAGTGTCAGAACTGTCATAGGCTTCCAGGCTTTCCATCCAAAATTTCAGTGTCTTGAACCGCCTGGAGTAGCAGACAAAGAAGTCTGAGCTTCATAATACGGTAAAGTTAATACAAAACTAACAGGTGCTCTGAGAGTACTGAGATGATTGACGCATGAACAAAAAGCATGCAATTGGCATCAGATAATCCTCCTTCTTCTTGTCCCAACTGATGCTCCATAAAGTCTGCACATCACAAACAGCGACGACATTTCTTCTGTCCACTCATTTTGGGAGATCAACAATGGTTTGATAACTTCTGACTCATTTATAATCCAGTTTTGTGTCTGTAAGAAGCTACTGTGCTTGAGTTAGAATTGTGACATGTTAACTCTTAATCAGTGAATAATGAGGAGACAGAGGAAATCAGGTTTTAATTTGCAAGATCTCTATATTGGCATCGCTCATTTACTTTCATTATGCATTGGTTAAAGTTATTTTTGACAGCCTGAGTAGTGTATGAACTGGTCCCATGAGTAGTTTTAATGTTTTCAGTGTCAACAACAAAGTGGATTCCCAGTGAAATCACGTCTTATTTTTCTGAAGTAAATGCTAAGCTATGAAGATTAAAAATCTGATTTGAGCTTGCTGTAAATGTCTTTGTTTAGATTAGAAATCAACCAAGAGGCAGAATGGAAATTATAAGTATGATATTGACTTGACATACCAAATGATGTTGGGTTTATTCAATTTTACCCTCGAATAATAGACCTGTTCAATTAGTAAACATGGCATCAACTTTTTGTTGAAAACAATTGGCTTAACTTTCCAATCTTATCTCTCCTTTTCACTGACCTCAGTTAAAGGGGGTGCAGATTCACCTCTATTTTTCCACTGATAAAATGATAAATCATAGCAATACAATTCATCCAGCCACATTTTTCCTGATTGGAATCCCAGGTCTGGAAAAAGTCCATGTCTGGATATCCCTGCCTTTCTGCTCAGTTTACCTTGTGGCTTTACTAGGAAATGTCACAATTCTGCTAGTTGTCAAGATGGAGAAGACCCTCAGGGAGCCTATGTTCTACTTCCTGGCCATCCTTTCAACAATTGATTTGGCCCTTTCAACAGCCTCTGTTCCCCGCATGCTAGGCATCTTCTGGTTTGATGCTCATGAGATTAATTTTGGAGCTTGTGTGGCCCAGATGTTTCTGATCCATACTTTCACTGGCATGGAAGCTGAGGTCTTACTGGCCATGGCCTTTGACCGTTATGTGGCCATCTGTGCTCCACTCCACTACACCACCATCTTGACATCACGGGTGCTGGTGGGCATCAGCCTATGCATTGTAATTCGTCCAGTCTTTCTTACACTTCCCATGATCTATCTCATCTATCGCCTACCCTTCTGTCAGGCTCATGTAATAGCTCACTCTTACTGTGAGCACATGGGCATTGCAAAACTGTCCTGTGGAAACATCCATATTAATGCTATCTATGGGCTATTTGTGGTTTCCTTTTTTGTCCTGAACCTCATCCTCATTGGCATTTCCTATTTGTATATTCTCCATGCTGTCTTTCAACTCCCATCACAGGACGCAAGGCTAAAATCCTTAAGTACATGTGGTTCTCATGTAGCAGTCATCTGTGTTTTCTATATCCCCTCAGTTTTTTCTTTTCTCACTCATCGATTTGGACACAGTATACCCCGTTATATTCACATTCTTGTTGCCAACATCTATTTGGTTATCCCACCTTCACTAAACCCCATCATTTATGGGGTAAGGACTACACAGATCAGAGAGCGAGTGCTCCGTGTCTTTTCCAAAAAATGATTCCTACTATGTCATTTTCTGTAGATGTTGGTATAGCTAGGAAGACATGTGATCTTACCTTAATGACTATCTCCTGGTATTACCTTATTGCTGCCTGATTGCAATACAAGTTGATTTGTTTTTAACTGTTCACAAATGGTGTGTATGTCCTGGAATACTTCATTGGATATCAGTAAGAAGGCTTACTGCTATCCTGGAAGGAAACTGCATGGTCTCTGCTGGTTTCCTACTGAGTCCTTCATAAGTTTGCTTATTTTTGTGGAAAGAATGTGTATTCTTTTGTTTGTGTGTGTGATAAGGTTTATGATATATGTGTATAGTTTTTAAGTAGAGAAATGTGCACTGGAAATAAGACCTCCCAACCTACTTTACTCATGTAATATTTCAATCATTCATTTTATTATTTATTGATTTATATTCATTTTGCATTTATGCAATGTCTTAATAATTCTGATTGGTAGGGATAAATGAACTAATCAAGCTAATACAAATTTGTAGCCTTGTGGAGCTAGCATTTTTTTCATGCTCCTATAAAAGTAAAGCCAACTTTATCTGTTCATAGTAATTATTGATCAATCTGTTGCTTGAAGTAGTTGAATGGTATGCCATACATATAAGACTCAGTGTAATAATATTCTAAACAAAATATAAATTCAAAAACATTTGTGACTAATACTTACAGTACTGTATTGCTGATTATCTTTCTGTATTCAGACTCATGAGCATAAGCATAAATGTGGTCTTATAATAAAATCGTGTTAAGTGCACCCTGGTGTTTTAGCATTTGCATTTTCCACCCCTGGCTGACACAAGCCACATACATCCCAAAGACCTGGGTTGGCATTTTGTGGCCACGGGAATAAGTAAGATTAACAATTAAATAAAATAAATAAATTTCTCCTCCTCCTCTTTCTTCTTTTCTGCCAACACACCTACATTCCTGTATACACCTTTCTTTTAAAAAGAAAAGCCAAAAAAAAAAGGTTTTTTATAGTACAGAATTCATGCTGACTTATGCACTGTACTCAATTTTGTTTCTCACTCTAATTTTTGCTCTAAGCTATTTCAATCAAATATCTAAAATGTCTCAATTTAGACCCATATCTAGTTTCTCTTCTTAATTTAATGTACAAATCCACACATGAAATGTCACTTTCTTCCATGGGACTGAGGACTTAAAATTGATTCCCTGACAAGTTTTCACATAGAATAACATGACCTCTTTCATCTTCAATAATGTCACATTGCTTTGCATTTAAAAGTAATGTTTTTCTCTTGTTCAGACTTAATTACTTTAGAAAGACAATGATATTTTTTTTCCTATAACTTATGAATAAAAAACTATTGTCATTCAGGCTTCTGAAAACTAATGCTTAATGTAGTACCTACAGAATTAAAGTTTGATTCACCATTATTACTGCTCCAACACCACTGAGTTCATATTATTAGAGAGAAATCTATTATCATATATTTCAATGACAGCATATGATAGAAATTTTTAGTTTTTCAACAAGTCGCAGTGTTTTATTTAGTCCGTTTCTTATTCCCATATATAGATTAATATCTCCTGTTTTAGAGCAACAATTTACTTATGTATTTACGAATTAGTATATATCAATATTATTTTAAATAAAAAATACCATTCCTTGCTTTTCTTTCTTAGTACATTTGTAGATAAATTTTTCATGTTTTATAATGCAAAAGTAGAATGACTTGCTATTGTAATTATAGTTAATTAGAACATATTTCTGCTCTCTTGATCTTTGTTTTTGATTGCTTTTTAAAATATCATGTTTCCAAGACTTCTTATCCTAGTTTCATGCTTTCTAACTTAACTTCGCATGTAACTTTCATTGAATATGAATTTTTTAAGTATATTAATTTGCCAGTTTTCAATAAAACCATTTTTGAATAATCTTTTCTATTTGAACATTTATATTTATATAATATATTCCTGTCACACATCTTTAGGAATATATTCTTGATCTAGGAGGTATAATCCTCATGGAATATATGTCCATCATATTTCAGTCCTCTTCTGTCACTAACCACAACGCCACCTGCTTTGGCAATGGTGCATTACATTATTATGTCTGTACGTGTCCTCATTTTCCTTCACATTGAATAACAGATCAAAAACATATACTTTGAATCCAAGTTCTACACCATCAACTTTTTGAATGCATTGTTAAATATTTTTTCAATTATTGTTTCTAATAAATAGATATACCAATCATATTATCACTCCATTGAAATAATTTTTTCTTATGTTCCATGGCAATCATCTTGATGTTCAGAAATTTCATTATTTTGAAAATAGATGTATATTATTTAAAAGGTCACATTTGCTATTCTGTCTTGTATATTTAGATGCATTTTATATAACCATATTACATATACATTTATAAGCATTTATAAAGAATATCATTGTTTCTTTAAATAATTTATTCCAAAATTCTGCTCACGCTTTAACATATAGTTGGACTCCTTATATATATTTCATTTATTTTAACTTTTTGATCTCTTCTTCCATTACTTTTTTGCTTCTTACATTGTTCTGGAAAATATATACAGCTATTCTTAAAATGTACAATTTTATTTTCTTCAGTATTCATTCTATTATTTAGCTTCTTAATATAATTATTTTGCAGCACTTAAATATTTTATGTTCAACCCTTTTCAAAAAGCCCTATGTATTCCCATGATTTCCCAACACTCTGGTGTTGTTAAGACTGCCATCTACATGAACTTGGAATCCCTGAATGGGTTTGGAGGTTTCCTTAAATTATATTTCATATTATTTCTTATACAAGATTCTTTTTTAATATTTTGGATCATCTTTAAAAGTCAGTGACTATTGTAAATTTTCCCAGAAATAAATACTCAGAATAATAGACAATTAATTTTGACAAGAGTGTCAAGATATTCAGTACAAAAGCATAGTCTTTTTAATAAAGACTGTAAAGGTCCTGGGTGACTGATTTATCCACATGCAAAATAACAAAGTTGTACTTTTAAAACACACAAAATGTCAATTTAAAATTAATTGTGGCATGAATCGTAAGTGAACATTCTAAAGGAGCGACCATAGATTGAGATAAAAACCAAACCCTAAACATTTATGAAGATTTAACATATTCAGCAATTATTTTGTATCACAATGGCATGAAACTAGAAATCAACCGAAGATGAGAATGGAGAAAAAAACACAAATATGTGGAGAATAAACAAAATGCTACTGAACAGCAATTAGGTCAATGAAGAAATAAAGTTGAAATTAATATATATATAGTTGTTTATTACAATGCATTTCAATCTCATGAACAAAAAGAATCACAAATAAAATTCCTAAACTGACACATAAAGGAACTATAAAAATGAAAAATCAAATCAAGTCCATAGAAAGAAGAAAATAATAAAAATTAATGCAGAAACACACATAATAGAGATTCAAAAAATTTTAAAAGAATCAATAGAAGCAGGAGCTAGTTTATTGAAAGGATAAAAATGAATAGACAAATTTTAGCTGGATTCATGAAGAATGAAAGATGGGAACACAAATAAATATAATCATAAAATTAAAGAGAAGTTACAAATGACTACAGAAATATAAAAGATCTTAAGGGAGTATTTTAAAAACCTACATTAAGCATATTGGACAGCATAAAATAAATTGACAAATTCTTAGAAAAACACAGCATTCCAGGACTACATCAGAAATAAATAGAAAATACGAGTAGATCAATCATGAATGAAATTTTCGAAGGTAAACAAAATACAAAAACCCAGAACAAGACGGTTTGACTAGTGAATTCTACCAAACATGTAAAGAAAAATTAATTACAATTCCGAAACTCTCAAAAAAATTATAAAGAAGACCAAGCATTTCATATGAAAGCAATACTACCCTGATGGGAAAAAGAGAAAATTATGCAAAAACAAAGATGAAAATGACAGAACAATATTTCCGATTAGTATTGTTGCAAAAATTCCTCCCTCTAATAGAAGCACAGTGAATATAGCAACTCTAAAGAGAATCATAGGCCATGATCCAGTGGGACATAGTCCGTAATGACTGCTAAAATAATCTTGGGCCTCACAAAGACAAAACATTTCCCAGACTGACTACTGAATCCAACTTCCTCCTGTCAGTTTCACCTGCCTACCTCTGTATCTCTTGATGGAAAAGGGGATTAGGAGACACCACAGCTGCTTCTTTTTTTCCCGTGATGCTCCCAGTCAATACCCCTGCCGCTATTACTAAGTCCACCGTATTTTACTAACTGGACTTCCTTTTATTTAGGGAGTGCATGAATCAACTTCAACTTTATTCTTTTTCTGATTCAGAAGTCAGATAAGGCTAGGTTTCAGTGCTCCTCTTCAATTGGATAGGTGGAAACAACTCACTGCCTTGTTCCTCAGGTCTTAGGTTTTCAAACCAACTCATCTTTCTCTTCCCATCCTTCATAATTTTTCTTTGGTTGTCTCTTGTGCCACCGTTAGAGTTGATAGTCATGCTTCAGAGAGACTGACAAGGAAAAATTGGTCAAAACATCTATCTGTACTTGAAACCTCAATGTAGTTAATTTATAATAAAACGCTTGTCTGTAAGTAAATAACATAACAAAAAATAC
This sequence comes from Solenodon paradoxus, assembly GCA_004363575.1. Classification (NCBI taxonomy): domain Eukaryota; kingdom Metazoa; phylum Chordata; class Mammalia; order Eulipotyphla; family Solenodontidae; genus Solenodon; species Solenodon paradoxus. Next base: position 257,654 of record RJWH01000928.1, read on the forward strand.
TCCATTTTCAATCTTAGGTTTAATATAAATAACAATGTATAGAACTAAATAAAATTTTTTGAGGAATAAGGATGAATAAAATTTAGATATATGTCAGTGGAAGATGGGCATGAGTGTGGAAATGAGGTAAAGAAGGCAAATTGTATGGTGGTGGATAAAAATTAGATTTTGGTTGGGATCATAATGTAGCATCTACATGTACCTAATTTAATAATTCACAGCAGAACCTATATAATATTATAACCAAATACTGATTCAATAAAGTTGTAAAACTTTACATTTTATATAAATACATAAAAATAAGCCAGTTTATTATAGCTATATATTTCCTTAATACCTAGTTGTGTAAATTCTAGATACAATTTAATTTAAATATTCTGCAAATCTGTAGAATGTGAATTAGTATTACATTGAAACTGTTCTCAGATTAATGTTAGGTGAATACATTATTTGCTTGGGTAACTTTCCCATCTTTTCACAGTAATGGAAGTAAATACTTAAATAACAATTTAAAAAAACATTTTTTGGCACCTACAAAGAATAATCAAAATATACCTGGTGATTAGACAGCCCCACATTGCTTAATTAATAAGAATGTAATAAACAATATCCTAAAGTTCACTGATTAATTCTTCAGCATAAATTCACTTAATAAGTAGAGCTCTCATTAAGATACCCATAATCTAATCATTTCAGAGATTTTATTTAGTTAGTAGTCCTTGAATTAAAATTTTCAGCTCCTTCTCTTTTGTGTGTTAGGAAACAAAAAGAAAAGAAAACAAACACTAATAACATACATACACACAATTCTAGTCATTAATAGTTGGTCTTACCAAAGATTTTTTTGCATTTAACCTAAAAAGATACAGCAGATATCTTACATTGCATATAGATATTGGCATTCCAGCTGCTTGGTGAAGGCATCAGTGTTAAGAAACTCATTTTATGGCCCAGAACTATAGATGCCTAAGGTCCTATATTTGATCTCAGGAGTAAAACCCGAGAGAAAATCAAGGGTTCAGCTAGGCTGGTAACATGTCAATCTGACATTCAACCATTTTCTTCATATAGGTCAATTTGTTTCCCCTCTAGAGATACTTCCCACCCATTTTTTCCCTAATCCTTTGTAGAAAGTCCTGGAGTTCCTCTTCTAAATAGAAATGTGATGATATAGTACTTGGCTTGAGTTTTCATATAGTATCAAGATCATCCTGAGATTGTCTACTGAACCCAATATAGAGGAATCTGAAAAAGAGACACTATTACACATCATAAGTCATATCTTAAATTCAACAAAATCAGATTCATTGGTTCTGTATATAACAATTTTCAACCACCAGCTATCTTAGAATATTGGAAACCTGAAGAATTTCTATGGTTACAGAACCTCTTTCAATAAATGAAGTGACAAGAGAGATGTCTCAATCTAATTCCAGAAATTTAAGTTTGGTGTTGTGAAATAAATTCCATTTTAAGAAGCCAGTTAAAATGTACCAAGTATTTTACTACATGCCTGATATCTAATACTTAATTTGTCCCTAAAAATGCCCTATTTCTCTTGGTAATATCATCACCCTTAATTTTGTAGCTGATGGAACTGAGACACAAAGATGCTTAATGGATGACTAAGTAGACATATCTAGTGCATGGGGGATTCAGTTTTTGAACAGAGTCAGACCAATTCTGGGATGGGATATTTTACCACCCATCTCTATGACCTCTAAAATATAGATATGAAAATTTGTCAAGGAGAAGACTCAAAGGGATAATCAGACAAAGGAAAATGGAATCAAAGACTCAAATGCTGAATTCCTAGAACAAAGCATTCAATAAAACCACAATTGTCAGAACTAAGGCTCAAAAAGAATTTTCTATGCCAGGTTGATATATTTGAACTTAGATTCTAGGTTAAACTAATATTTTATCTAAAAAAATCCACACAATTTGACTATATAATCTTAATTCTATATTTATACTATATTTAAAATTATGTCTAAGTGTTTAGTCCCACATTTATAACCTTCTCTACATAAATTCTTACTCATGGCATATTTTCCTACACTTCTATTTTGCTAAATCATAGTCTAGGAGTTTGGTAAGCAATCTCAGAGGACTCAATCCCAGGGCACCATTTATAAAGAAAAACTGAATCGACTCACTTTTACCCAATGTTATAAGCAGTTAGTCAATATTAATCTACTAAACAATTTTAGAGGATTAAATCCCAGAGCACTATTTACATTAAAATATTGAATTAACTCATTTTTCCAGTTTTAAGAAAAGCTAGAGCTTTCATATAAAACACTTTCCTATATTAAAAATGACATTTTTTGCTTGATAATTTTTCCTTACGTCTCTATTTCTATGGAAGAAAGAAGATTAATCTTATTTTGATTTACGAATGTGCTGCAGTCAAATGAAAAAGTGATGATGAAAAATGGCTGAGAATTGCCAGTTTGTATAAATGTAGTCTAACTTCTGAATCTAGCATGGGGTAATAAACAAATTTATACTGGAGATTGGATATCCCTAAATTTAGAAAATCCAGGGGATTCAGATTCTATATATAAAGTGATTGCATAGTTAGTTGATGAAGTATATTTGTTGTTTCTGAAATGGGCCATAGGGGAAAAACGAAATGAACTTGTGAAGTTTAGTGAAGGACTGAGATAAGCGGCGCACTTAATGAAAATTTATTTCTAGAGTTGAGCCTAGAATGGGCATTGGTTCTGGACAATAGTTGCTAGTAGAATGTTTCAGAGCTTTAAAACATAAATATGGGACTGTTACAAAATCTTGGTCTCTTTCTCTCTTCTCATCTGTGCCTCTCATCTAGCCTCAGAATTGATATGATTAATATTATTTTTCACCCTGACGCATTTCCAATGGAAATCTGGTGCTTTATCCTGATCTTGAATCATTCTACTCAAGTTGGAGACCCAGAGAAAAGCCATTTGTTTAGTTATTTTAGAGATTGCAAGTGCCTGGTTGTTTCCCTATAAATTTGAAGACACTGGAAAAGCTTCATTGTCTATTTCGTTTAGATAATTGCAGAAAGTGAATCTTCAATAAGACTTTATTCCAGACAGTTTAGTGTTGCTCAAAATAACTTCCCTAGATTTAAAACCACATGAAGCTTTCTAGGTTGCCCTCTTCTCATATTTCCAGGGAATATCAGGAAGAAAGAGTTAACCCAATTCATTTCAGTTCTGAAGCAGTAGTAAATCAATAAACTCTCTCAGAAAAACTAATGTACAGTGAAGAAATTTTCAAATTCCGTTAAAATGAGCTGCTGAGAATGGAATAGTCTTTGAAAAATACAAAGATCAATGAAAATCTACCAAAATTTAGCATTATCTTACTTTCTACACTCCTTCAAGCATAATGGTAGGTAACCCAGCCTGTCTGATCCTAGGCAAGCATCTCAGAGGGTCTGTGCTTTTGTTTATGATCATGTATATCTTTAATTATCTATTAAATGTTTGGGTTTGTTTCCTTGAAAACATAGTAGTTTTCATCTTGGGTTTTTTCTATAAACATAAATAATGAATGACTTATTATTGAATCTGGATTTTAATTACGAAAGTATCTTGCATTTATATCTGTGACTTTACTTTCTCATCTGTCCCTGTCCTTTTGGATTATGTCTGCATTTCCATGTATGCATTCTTGAGTTTGCACATTTCCCTCTTAAGTATGGAACTTAACAAAAGATATGGAGAGTATAAATTATCCCACTCTCAATTTTGTGTCTTAAAATTCTGCATTTGGCTTGCTCATAATTTCTACATCTAAAACAAAACAAAATAAAACCTGGATTAAACATATATAAATATTGAATTAATAGAGATTGTGCAATTCAGATCACTCTGGCTCCATTTATAGTATTTAAAAATACATTAATAGATCCATCAAAAAACAAGGTTTTTCATTTTCACTGCATATTGAAATAATAATCTGTTTGCAAAAACACGTTTTCTTCAAACTTCCTTGTTTTCTTCTAGAAGAGACAGACTCTCTTACTTTGTCATTTGGAAGGATGTTTCATCAAAACAGCAGCACTTTTCACCCAGCCATATTTTTTCTCATTGGAATCCCAGGTCTGGAGGAAGTCCACATCTGGATCTCCCTGCCTTTCTGCTCATTTTGCCTTGTGGCTTTACTAGGAAATGTCACAATTCTGCTAGTCATCAAGATGGAGCAGATCCTCCGGGAGCTTATGTTCTACTTCCTGGCCATTCTTTCAACAATTGATTTGGCCCTTTCACAAGCCTCTGTGCCCCGCATGCTCAGCATCTTCTGGTTTGGTGCTCATGAGATTAATTCTGGAGCTTGTGTGGCCCAGATGTTTCTGTTCCATACTTACACTGGCATGGAAGCTGAGGTTTTACTGGCCATGGCCTTTGACCGTTATGTGGCCATCTGTGCTCCACTCCACTACACCACCATCTTGACATCACGGGTGCTGGTGAGCCTTGGCATGTTCATTATAATCCTTCCAATCCAGTTTATGTTTCCCATGATTTAACACATCTATTGCCTACCCTTCTGTGGCTCTGAAAATGACCTTGTTTCCCACTTCATTCATTAAATTTCCATTCATTTTGTCGATTTAATTCACATTTATTTTGTTTCACTTCTATGTTTTGAATTCTTCTGTTTACTAGGAATACATTGATGAACCAAACTTATAAACGTCTGATTTTACAAAATTTATATTTTTGTTGTGCTCTTAAAATTACCAAGTTCATTAACTAAAAAGCAAAAAACATTGCCAAATCTGTAGCTTTAGGTGTAATGACCTGTCAAACATGCAATACTTGGAAGAATTTTATTCGAAAGAAGCATACTTTCAAAACTGTTTCTCACTAATACATTCAGTACCATAATACTGATTATCTCTCTGTATTTAGGTTCATAACAAAACTATGTGTAGTCTAATAACTGAATTACATGTAGTGTTTCCCTCTCTATGGGATACATGCTGACCTTTATCACTTTTTTTTTTTCAGTTTTGTTCTCTCATTCTACATTTGACAATAAAATGTTCCATCCCTAAATCAAAAGGCATCTCATCTTAGACTCATGATTCAAGTCTTGTTCCTCATTTGTGTTTAATGTAGATGCTGTCGAAACAATTTATGAAGACTTTTTATCACGTAAGTTTTAGTGTTTTCAATTGATTCACTAGTAACATTTCCCAAAGAACAGGTAACTATATCTTCATCATCAAACTTGTTACATTGCTTTACTTTAGAAATTGTTCTCTTTCCCATGCTTAGAAAAATTGATGTATACTTTTAACATATCTTTGTTAAGACATATCAACTTTTAACATTGACTCATTGAAGGATAACGCTTACACAAAATACAGAATTGAGGTAGGAATTACCTTTAACAAAACCCAACACCTTTCCTTTCATTATTTCCCAGAAACAAATCTAGCACGTGTTTTTCTCACATTGTGGTCTAGAAATTTTTAGTTTTCAGAGTAGATTAGTTAAATAATTTCTCATTAACTTGTATCATTAGGATATTTTGTTTTATAATTATTTTATGTATTTACATATTAATACATATACATTATTTAATTAAAATATGCAGCATTCCTTGCATTTTTTTATTGGTACATTTTTAGATTAATTATCTAAGTTTGTAACTAGAACTAGATTTATTGGGTGATAATATTATAATCAATCAGAAAATACTTCTGCTTTCTTGATTTTTGTTCATGATCACTTTTTAAAATTTCTAATTGTGAGCAAGCTTTCTTCCTCAACTTTCATGCTCTTAATTTAAATTTAGTTTCTAATATTAGTTAAATATCAGTTTTCTAAATACACTAATCTGTAACTCTTATGTGACCTAGCTTCAATAATTATCTTTTAAATTAACATATATGATCATTTATATTTCTAATTATGATTATATATAGTTTTAATAATTTATGATTGCCACAACTATTCAGTATGATTATCTTGCTATAAGATTCATAGTCTTTATGGAAACTATATATATATTACTCCTTAGTCCTCTTGCACCACTATCCACATCCCTGTCTATTCTGGTAATGATGTATTACATTTTTATTTATAAATATGCACTAATTTTCACTCATATTCAAATAGATCAAAAATTATAAAATGTTAAAACATATATACTTTCAATCAAGCTTTCTCAATTTACTGTTCACCTTTTTTTCTTGCAACTAATGTTGTGCAGATATATATTATGTCAATAATATTTTTATTTTTTAGCAGGTTGTTTTTCTATTTTCTTTGGAAATCATCTTAATCTCGTCAATGTACTTTTGTTTTCTTTTTAATCTTTCCTTCCATCACTTTATTTTACTATGGTCCTAAAAATACACTTACCTATTTAAAACTAATGATTTTTGGTTTAAGTAGATTTCACTATTTTTTAAATTTCTTAAATTTCTTAATTCCTTGACTTCAAGGAACTTAAATTTTCCATGTCCAATCTTTTTTTATTCAAAAACCTTATGCTTTCTTCATGATTTCAGTTATCTCTTTCTCCCCTACCTCTCTCTTCACATACACCCATCCCCATCTATCATTTCTCCCTTGCTTCTCTTTAAGGTTGCTAACTATATGCATGTTAAAATCCTAAAGTGTTTTTTTTTAATTCCATTTTACACAATGTCATGCTATATTGTTAGCTCTTTTAGATGACGTTATACAAATGAGGGCTTAATACTGCAGATAAAATTTAAGGTTGTTCATTAGTCGTCACTTGTTGTGGGAATGATTTTTGGATATGAAAGCAAAATCACTACAACTGAGACAAATATAAGTAATTAGTACTAAATCAAGCTCAAAAGCCAAAAGTAAGGTTTTGTTTTGTTTATGAAACCACAACTTGCGTTATAAGAGAAATTATCTACAAAATGTATAACCGATAAAAGGTTAATAAATAAAACATAAGGAGCTCATCTATTCAAACAACTTAAGAACAAAGAAACATATAAAAATAAAAGATAAACACAGAAAGAAAAACAACTAATTAAAAGTGGGCTGAGGACCTGAACAGATATTTTCCTTGGAATATATACAAACACCCAACAGGTATATAATATGGTTTTTAAACCACCATTAGAGATGAGGGAAATGTAAATGAAAACCAAATATGACTAGGATACCTCATAAAAAAGATGAGATTACCTATTTTTCACAAGAATAAGGAGAAAAGGGAAATATTAAACATTAAGGAGAGACAGGTATTAAACTTTCTGAACTCTAAAGTAGTACATGCATTATGAAAAGCTATGGCATTTCTTCAGAAAACTTAAAAATAGAACTACCATATTATCCAGCGTTCCCAACATCCAAAGGAAATAAAATCGCTAATTCAAAGAATTCCATGTTCATTGCATCATTATTTATACTAACCCTGGTATGGAAATAACCCAAGTGTCTGACTAGAAAAATAAATTATATATATGTTTGCATTTATATACACACACAAACATATCTATATGTATGTGTATGGAAATCACTGTCATAAAAAATAAGGAAACCCTGCAGTACATTATGCTGAGTGAAAAAAATCACACACAAAAAGACAAAATAAGATTTTGCTTTTATGTGGAATCAGAAATGTGAAACTCATAAAATGACTCAATCAAATGGTGACTGGTACTCAGTAAAAATAGGGAAATAATGGTAAAGGGTATTTTCCAGTTATAATTTGAGTAACTATTCTGGGGATTTAGTGCACAGAACGGTGATAATACTTAATAATACTTCATTATATACTTGAAATTTGTTCAGAGAGTAGATCTTAAGCTGTTTTACAATCTACAAAAAAGACATGATTATGTGAGGGGAAGAATGTGTTCATTAACTTCAGTGTTATGATCATGTCATAATGTCTAATAAAATAGCATGTGCATACTTTTAAAAAAGTTATATTGCATCACCACCTGGGGGTGCAGGGTTTGGGTACAGTCCACAGAGTTACCAAGGTAAGAAGATCTACAACTAAATAAAATAAACTGCTCCTTCCTCTCCTGTCTTCCTGCCTACCTGTCTCTCCTTGCCTTCATTCCTGCCTGCATCTTTTCTTAAAAAAAAAATCTGACACTGTACAAACTAAATAGACCTTTTTGTCAGTAACACTTTTATTCCATAAAGCTGGGAAAAGCCTAATTTATTTAGAATTCTATATGCTCTGAATAACTAAATGGAAAATAAAATCAATCTATCTTAGTCAAGGAAAAACAGAAAACCCACCATTAGAAAAATTATATCAGGAAGTAATAATAAGTTTATTTTTCAAACATGAGTAAATCACTGCAGATAGAATTTTGAAGAAAGCAAAAACTAATGATCCATTAAAATAGTAAATAGTTGGGAATATTTAAATGACTATTAACTATTCAAAACAATAATCATGTTTGCAAAATTTTAATATTATAAGCAGTAAATAAAGCTAGCAATAGTGCATAAGTAAGACAGAAGATGAGTAGACTATATTTTTTCTAGATCTTTTATTAACAGAGAGCAGTACATTTGAAAAGTTGCATGAGCATCTGTAAGATACAGGCTAAAGTAATTGTAAATTTCTGTATAAATTGAAAGCAAATGAGATAGAGTAATAAATAAAAATAATAGAAAAAAGAAAATCTTTGTTATGAAATATCTGTATCTGAATTTGAAATACAAGAGTAAACAGAAGATAACAAATTTAATAGGGAAAGAGCAATTATATTAAAATATGCATGAAAGTTGTAAATTTGAATAGTAAACTTGTCAGATTGATTTAAATACAACTTCTTTAAAGGTTGAAAACACACAAATTTAATTACTAAGATATTAAAAAGGCCAAAATAATAAAGGATATTTGTTTATAAGCTGAATTTGCTGTTTTGCATTTTATGCACTCCACAAAGTTAGGAAAAGTGGCATAGTCACCATATTAACTCCAACATCCTGCAGTGATGACAGCCGACATTCTGGAATAATCATACTGGTAATGGAAGAAAGAAACTCCATGAAGCATCAGTCAATTTAGCAACAGTAGATGCATTCAAGCTTTTGACAAAACCATCAACAAGATATTTTAACAGAATAAAAAAAAGCATCACCTGCTAAATTTAAGTATAAGGGACAAACAAAATACAATAATGGATATTAAGAAATGATCTTAAACACAGGTAGATATTATATATACATTTAAATACTTAGAGAAGAGAGCCAAAATAGTTGGAATAATTATTATGAGGAGGCATATCTCTGACCTAAGTTCCTTAAAGTTGCATATTGACATTCGTCATTATTGTTGTCATTTATTTTCCTTTCTTTTTATCTGTAATAATATTTTCTTCACACTGTCATAAATCTGCTTAGTTCTGACTCCATATATGACAGGGTTGAGCATTGGTGGCACTACAACATAAAGATTGGCCAGGAGTATGTGGATATAGCGAGGGACATTTCGACCAAAGCGGTGTGTCATAAAGGAAAAGAGCGCTGGTGTATAGAAGGCAAGAATTACAAAAACATGAGAACCACACGTGCTCAGAGACTTGAGTCGTGCATCACGGGAAGGAAGACGGAAAACAGCTCGAAGTATCTGAACGTAAGAAAGGGCTATGGCTATGATGTCAAACAGTAGATTACAAATGGCGCATAAGCCATAGATGATATTGATCTTGATGCTGGCACAAGATAGGCGAGCAAGACCCATGTGTTCACAATAGGTATGGGGAATAACATGATTCCCACAGAACGGCAATCGCAAAATGAGAAATACAAATGGAGTTGTGAAAATAAATGCCCTCGCTAGCACACCGAGACCAATCACAGAAACAACCTTGTTAGTGAGGATGGTGCTATATCGGAGTGGGTTGCAGATGGCGACATAGCGGTCATAAGCCATTGCCAAGAGGACTGCTGATTCCATAAGTGTGAACTTGTGGATGAAAAACATCTGTGTGAGACAGGCCTCAAAGATTATCTCCCTGAGACCAAACCAGAAAATTCCAAGCATCTTAGGGATGGTAGCTGTGGAGAGCCCCAAGTCAATGGTAGCCAGCATGGCCAAGAAGTAGAACATTGGCTGGTGTAGGCTGCTCTCAGCCTGGATCACATATAGGATAGTGAGGTTCCCTATGAAAGCTATCAGGTACACAGCACAAAAGGGAAAGCCAATCCAGATGTGGAATATTTCCATTCCTGGGATCCCCAGCAACAAGAAGGAGGAGGGGTGAAACTTGGTGTCATTGAGAAGAAACATCTTATCTGATAATGCATAAGTCTTCAGAAATATATGCTCATTCAATCTACAAGGTACCAGATTTGTTTTCTATAGCTTTGGAGACCTAAAGATAACATAAGAACACTTTAAGTATTTATCTTATTGCATTATCCCCATCATGATCAAACCCCAATCCCCACCTTGATTTTGACTAGGATTCTGCTAAGTTCTGAATATATTTACAGAAACTATATCCAGTTAATTGAATGACAATATACAAGATGGATAATTATAATAATTACAAAGATTCATCAATTTATGCCAAAATATTAGATAATAATTTGGAGGGTTAAAATTGTTCCATTTATTAATATTTAGTCATTATTATTAATATAAAACCAGAAAGAAAATAATAGTGAAAATAGCAACATCAACAGAGACACTGCTATTTACAGGGTGTTTTGTTAGACTCTTCAAAATTCAACTCTGATGTTAAAAATATAATCCATCCCTTTAGGGAGAACATTATTTTCAATAGCAAATACTTTTAATTTCTGGTAAGTCTCTTAAATTCTTTGATCCTTAGATCACTTACCAGCAAAATCTGCAAAATTAGTGTTCAAAAGCAGTGATAGTCGTGTGGTACTAGACCATCTCAAAAGTAGATGTGAGCTCAGTTAAGGTCTCAATAGCAGCTTTTCAAAGTTTGGGGACTATATCTCAGCTGTTTAATCTAGAAAACATAAATAAGTGCAAAAAACCTTAAAAATAAACAATATAAAATACAATTATTTTAAAACACATTGTTCTGTGTTCCAAATATACAAGTAATCCATCATTCTTTAGATCTCAGGCAGACTTATTTTTCTAACATGCACATTAGAGAGATTCAGGTTAAAATCTAAATGCCTTTTCCAGGATTCTGTGATTCTTCCTAAGCATGATCCTATTCTAAGTGTCTTTATTTTCCCCACCTTATTCTATGTCTCTTCTCTATCTTGCCTATTTTTCTTTCTTTCCCTTTGCTTGAGAAATAAGGACTCACTGTGAGCTGGGAGAGACTGAGTATCAGGAAAGAATCCTGTTTCTGTTTTTTCTCAAACTGTTCAATCTTTTTATTGGCCCTGCTTTATGACTGGGTGGAGCTTTCAATAAAAAAAATCCCTTAGAGTCGGTTTTACAAAGGAAAAAAGTCTTCTGAAATTCTTGTTTCTAATTTGGTCATACTAATGAATGGAAATGAAATTAGGGAAGTAATAATTGACATTTTAATTACACTATGCATCTTAATTAACCTTTTGTTAGCTTGCTCTCTGTTAAAAAATCACACAGTAATTGATGGAGTTCATTCTCTCATCACCTTCAAATCATTTAGGGAGATAATATAATTTTATGTTCCAGAATAATGTCTCTCAAAACAGAACACTTTTGTACAGAAGTGTTAAAACACATTCATTAGTTCAATAAATGCTGTAGCAAAAGTAACACTGGACAGATTATTTAACCTTTTAGTTTTGTTTTCCACTCCATTTTTTCAGATGCACCCTCTTTCACTTGATCATTCATATCTCATTCACAGCTAATTTTAAATGTAATAATTTTCTCTTTCAATTCTTTTTAAAGGCATATGATGTAGTGATTACTTTTCAGAAATGCATTTCCATACCTGCTACCTTCTACCTCTGGTTCTTCTGTAAGCAGGGAGTTGGATGGGGGAGTCAGTAAGGATATGTAAAGACACGTATACAAAGAGAGATTCCTTAAATAGATTAAAGATTTGCTTTCTCCATTGATTAAAAAAAAAATATTTATGTCCTTGCTTGGTTTCTGAGGTAGACACCCTTACAAAGGGAATGTAACTCTACCCTACTCAGTTCTTAGAGGACTTAATATTATCTTTGTTTCAAAAACATTTTTGTTCACCTATGTTAGGCCAGTCAGGTAGATATGAGCTGAGCAGACAAAGGGCATGTAGAAGTAGCTGACAAAATGATGATGACTACATGGGAACAAAACAGCTAAATAAGTATGAGAAAGAAGCTACAAATGAAGGGCGACTTTGAAACTATCTTATGCAAAATATCTGAGATGGGTGAGCTGGTCTTGAAACAGCCATCAGATAGTCCCCTAAGATTAGAAGAAGAAATGCAAATCTGCTCTGGAGCATGGGTAGGGCACTTCTCCACATCTGTGAGCAATTGAGGTGCCCTTTAGGATCTCTCTGAATGGGCTTTCCTACTTTCTATTAAATTATTTCTTGACTTCACTTTTTCTGTCCTGCATTTTTTAATTCTTTCACTCACTGAGACAAGACCAATATCTATTCATTCACACACTGTGACAAGGTTTATTCCTTTCAAGTTGCTGACACCTACATGTTTTAATTTCTTTTGCTGATTAGAATCCTTAGCACATGAAAACACAATTTTTCAATGACCAGCAATTGTAAACAAAATGAAATAATCACATATTCCACTAGCATTTTCGAAACCAGAGGATTCACAAATGTTATGCTTCCTTATAACACACTTTCTCAAGGTGGCTCAAAACATGTGCTTATAAAATCCTGAATTCTTAGTTCCTCTGCCAAAAATTGACCTACTTTAGAAATTAATCTCAGCAATGTTGATCTAGATATTTTAATAAATTCTTGCCATTTAATATTACAAAACAAAGTTATAATGTTTCAGGTTATTGAACATGTTTGATTGATAAATTCTATTGTTGAAAATTTCGATTTAAGCAAATTTTTTGACTAACCAAGACACTCCAGGTTGTCATTTCCGACTAAATGTGAGGATGTGGGCTTAGTAAAACAGTTTCATTTTGGTGTTGTTTTTCCATAAAATTTCATAAAACCCAATTAGTTATTTTGCTAGTCAGATATTCAACAAATCCTTTTTATTTAACTCAGTTAAGTTTTAGGCTAGAGGTTACCTGGTGCCTTAGGCATTAAGTCTGTGACAGAAATAATCCATGCAAAGCCAAGGTTCTGGGTTCAAGATCTAGGGCCAAAGGAACAACCAAAATGAAAAACTAATTAAATGTTTCTTTTTCCTCTCCCTTTATGCTTGCCCGCCTGTCAATTTGTCTTAATTCCTGCCTGCTTCCTTTCTGAAATGACAGAAACAAAAACAAAAATTCAAACAAACAAACCATTAAACAAACAATAACTTTTGGTTAATTTTACCCATAGATAGAAAATTACTCAATAAATACCAGAAATACAATTGGCCAAATTCACAGCCTCCAGAATAACGATAAATTTCTGCTGTAGATAAATCGCTCAATCTGCGGTATTCTGTTATAGCAACCTAAATTGACCAAGAGACCAGTCATTACCAACTTTGAAGCCAAAATGAGGCAATGAGCCAAGGAAAAATGGGCAAATTCTAGAAAAATGAACTAAAGAAAATGAATTCACTTCTAAAACTTTCATCCCAACATCTTGGCTTAAGTTCCATGACCTCTGTTTTGACTTTTAAGTCTATTGAAATGTGAGATCGATTTTTTTTGTTATTTTAAGTTACTAAATTTATGAGAATTTATTGATAATAATAGGAAATTTAACTCTTAGAGACATAACTTCATGTATAGAATATTTTGGAAAAAATACAATTGCTACACTTGTTTTAATATTTTTTAAATTGCACAAAAAGTTGTAGATAATATTATCCATCTATCCATACACATATTTATATAAAAAGTCATTCAGCCATTATAAAATCATCATTAATGAATAAATAAGAAAATTTAAAAAACTCAAATAGAGGCTTAACATGGAATTGTCAAAAGACATTCTCTTAAAACATGTGATGAGCTCTGACATATGCTCTAGCATATTTTCCTTTTGTTTTTAGATTTTATATAGTCATCGCACATATATTGGATGTGACCCTCCCATTACCTTGAGGAATTCACAATTATGAGCCTAGAATCAATTCCAGGAACCATGCTGAACAAAAAACAGATGAGCAAGTGTTTAAAGATATTGCAAAGTTAGCAAAGAGAAATAGTATTTTTCCTGTGGAAATATGATCTTAAATTTGAGGGTTTGGATTATCAATGTCTGATAATATTCTATGCACTAGGAATGGAGAACAGAGATGATTCAGATCCTTGGGATCTGTATTCCTCATTGTTGCCCAGGTGTTCAAATACATAGAAAGTTCTCTCTCTGGAGACGGGCTACAATATCAAAAATCCTTCCACTTAAACAAATGAGGGTCAGAAGGATGCTAAGGGAGGTGTTCTTAAGGTGTCCTTGCTGTATGACTAGAGGCACGGATGCTAACTTGTAGCCAGGTGGGAAAAGCTAAAGAATGATAGATGATAGACTAGAGAGGTAGGAAATTCACTGACTGAAGGAAGGGGATAGGGCACAACTATTTTGGCATATTTATTACATACATTTAAAACAATTGTCTCCTTTAGTCCTTCTAGTGTGTTCTCACACCATCTCTGGGTGCAGTATGTGTCTCTTAGACAACTCTGCCATTCTTTCTATGTGGTGAAGCTCTCCACTGACCTGGGTCCTACTTGTTTACTCATCTCTCAAGGCTCTTTCTATTCATGTTTTCTGTCTCTTTCTCACTATTGTCTCTCCTTCAATACTTTCTAATCTAATTTAAATTATATATATATATATATATAAAACTCATTCTGAGCTTATACTTGACACAGAGGGATAACAACAATTGAATTTGCTTTAAATATTTCAGAATTACCTCTCACTAATTAGAACATATTGAAAACAACCAAAACACTGATTTTTCTCAAATCATAAGTTAACTCTAATCACTTTGAAATAGTTTAGTCTTAGTATGCAAGGAAAATGTCTGTGAAAATGTCTAAGGAGAGGATAATAATATATAGTTGTTTATAAACTTGGCAAACTCACTCAAAAGTATTTTAAAAATCTCACAATTTACAACTACCTTAGAAGCTGAGATATTTGAGAATCAAATTTTTTATGCTCTCTACTTTACCATGTTCTTATCAGTAGGTTTACCAGTAACCATAGCAATACATCTTTGATGACTCATCTCAGATCATGAAAACTTTGCAAGAATTTTGCTACATAAGTATGTTATCTCGTTTCATATATGAACAATCTCATATTCAAAGAAGTGAAATTATTTAACCAAATCACCTGGCAAAGAACAACAGATGTTGGTGAGAATGTCTGGTCTCTGCTTTTAAGCACTATGTTATTTTCCATACACTAAACTTTAAGTTAGCTGAACAAAAACCATGTGAAAAATATGGTTAGAGGATTCCAGCTCATCTTTTTCGCAAACTCCTTAAATTTAAATATTATTCAATGCATTAGACATCCCTATTGAATTAGAGATAATTTTCTGCGTCTTTTATTTCTTCCATAAAATCCCTCTTTTATTTTCTTATTCTAGTAATTTGTTTGCATTTGAATAATCATCCTAACTGAAGTTTGCTGTCTCCTTCCTGTACATGTGATCAAATTCTCCTTTTAAGGTTTCTTAAGCAAGAAATATTTTGTACAAGACCCAAGTTGCAGTTCTTATGCAGTTTATCTTTCTAAAATAGTTTTTTTCTTGTGTTTCATAGTAGTGTGAAGTCTCACAGCATTGAACAGAGGAATGAAAAAAAGGTTGATTCTATATACAAGGGGTAGAGTACATTGAAGATGATCTATAAGGGTAGCACATATTAGTTCAGTCATTCATCTGTGTTCTTACAATGTTCTCATGTCAGTAAGGAAATAGTTATCTGGGGGCATAGAATAGACTTACTTTCCAGATGGTGTCAATTCTCCTAAAATTGGCAATTCATATTTCTACTGAATACTTCTGTGTGCCAGACCATCTTGTGTGTGTAAACATATATATACCTAGAGAGCGTTGTATGTGTGTCTGTGAAAGAGAAAAAAGAACTCTTGATTGTGTTCAGAATTATTAAGTTAATAGTCAGAGAAATGATGGATTTCCCATGGAGTACTGGGTATAAATTAACTTACTTCACCTTACAATTCTGTGATATTTTATACAACTGAACATTAATATTTGTGTGAACATGTATAATCTGTGTTTCTTTGTGACAGATATCAGCATGAAGAAACTTAAAATGCAAGGATATGCTTGCCTATCTTCAAAAACAAAATAGAGATAGTTGCATTCTGTTCTAAATACACCTAGATTAAGAGGATTATCCTGAGAAGAAATTTTCCGGTCTTCATTAAAAAAATGAAGTTTTTATTTATTCTATTAAAGAATATTAAATTGACACCAGCCAGAAAAAGAAGAAATCAGAAGGTGACTATGGCATAAAAAATGTATTTTGGGGTGGATGTACTTAAACAATGATAAGCCAAAGATATCTAAAACCATTTTTGAAAGTTCTTGCTATTGTTATCTATGAGTTCTTTGAAGAGTTCATTATATATGCTCAACTCAGAAATGTGGTACATGCAGAATCAAAACGGATATCATTATTTTTAATCCATGTTCTCATTTTATAAATAAAAAAGAGTTACAAATTAAACAAAAATTTTATGTGATGATAAATGTTTTTCAGGAAAAAAATGGGTACTCATATAGCAAGGAAAATTTTAACAAGTACATTATTATTTTTGATTTCTTATTTATAATCCTATAGAAACACCAAATCTTTAATTTCATTAGGAAAATAACTTTCTCTAATAAACACTGTAATCAATCTTAGCACAGAATTTATAACATATACAGTATAAAAATTTTAATTGAATTGAAGGGATCTGATGAAGTATCTTGATCAACGGTTTCATTTTTATCTTATAATTTCTAGTATTTCAAATTTCTAATATACAGATAGCAGCCGATTTTAAAGATTTCTTCATTTTCTCTGTGTATTAAGCAAGGATGAAACCAACTGAATGAATTAGAGGTACGTAGTCTGACATATTTTACTTTAAAAATATCCCAGATAGATGGCTTCATCTAATACCACCCTGTTTCAACCCTATTCTTTCCCCCTTCTGGGGATCCCTAGGTTGGAACATATGCATATGTGGATTTGTTTCCTTTTCTTTGCTGTGTACCTGACAGCCGTATTGGGGAATCTCAGCATCCTTTCTGTGATTCATACCGAGAAAAGTCTTCATCAGCCCATGTTTTATTTCCTGGCCATTCTGTCATGTATTGGCTTGGGCCTATCCACATCCACCACTCCCAAGATGCTTGGGATTTTCTGGTTCTATCTGAGATAAATCTCCTTTGAATAGTGTCTCAATCAGATGTTTTTCATTCACCTATGCGATGGCATGGAGTTGGTGATTCTTGTGGCTATGGTCTACGATTGATATGTGGCCACATGTAATACTCTTCACTATACATTGGTGTTGACTAACGAGGTGGTATTCATCATTGTGCTGGTAATCTTACTGAGACTTTTGCCTTTTGCCATCCCCTTTGTTCTACTTATCTTACCTTTTTATTACCATTTTGTGGAAATCAAATCATCCCCCACACTTATGGTGTGCACATGGGCATAGCACTCCTGTCCTGTGCAAGCGTCAAGATCAACATAATTTATGGCTTATGTGCCATTTCTATCCTGGTGTTTGACATAGCTATTGTCAATTCCTAAGTCCAGATCCTTCCTGCAGTCTTTCGACTCCCTTCCCATGACTCCCACCTTAAAGCACTCATTACCTGTGGTTTTCATGTGTGTGTCATGCTGGCTTTCTACAACCCAGTATTTTTTTTCATTCATGACCTATCAGTTTGACAATAACATACCACACTACATCCACATTCTTCTGGCCAATTTCTATGTAGTCATTCCACCTGCTCTCAATCCTGTGATACATGGTGTCAGAACTAAACAGATTCGAGAACAGTATTTTCCAAGAAAAAAAAAGATAATTTTGTCGGGAGGAATAAAACTTAAAATGAGAGTGACATTAGCTTTCTGTGTTCAATTGAAAGAGAATGTTTGGAAGGTATTCAGGCCTATCCTAAGGAAGACTTGTTAATCTCATTAAAATCACAATTGAAATGTTAGATCCACATCAGACATGAGTAAAAGTGCTTTATAACTTTAATGGTTTAGAATTCAGAATTCTTATGTGGAAGAAACCAACATTCTGTTCTGCTGCAATTATGACTGAACACATTACATTCCACAGTCAAATTCAGCTGCAAAACAACACAAACAAACAAAAAATTATTAAGTCGCTTGTTTTAAGCACGTACCAATCCTCAAGCAATAGACACTGGAGTCCTTCTCATAAGCCAGGATTCCCTACCAACAACAACAAATCATTCTTTAATTTTCATTTTAATGTAGAAAGATTAAATTGATATTATTAATAAGAAAATCATGTGAGAAAGGTTAAGATTTTTAACTATGAACTAGCTTCCAGAAAATTCAAATTTGGTATATTCGTGGTTTCTTTGTTTTAAGGTATGTTATTAATTTGATGGATTTCTTCTAGAGTCTTACATACATAAACCTCTTTTCAAACAATTGCTTTACAGATTGTCTGTGCATCTTCTTTTGCCATGTCATAGAAGAATTTCACTGTTATCAAATATTGAAGTCCTGTATTATTCCAAGTCCAAGATTACACAAGTTGGGATTTGTTTTGGTTTTATTTCTTTAAGAGGGAAATCTAGATGGATCGGATGTCACTCAGTATTCTCTAGTTCAATGAAATGTTATTTACAATACCTATAAAAAATATTCAATATGTTTGTAAATACTGCTAAGAAGACAAAATATTTAGCTGTGTTTTTAAAGATTTATCAGAACTTTGAATTACCAAGTTATTAATCTGAAATTATTTCATCTGGTGAACCTTCTAAAGAAGTACTGAGTTCTTTGATATGCCTCCATGTGGTAAATCTTCCAGGTCTGCTTTGGAATGTATGCCTAATTCTGGAGTTTAGTAGTCACAGACTCTCCAACCACAATAGTTCTCCAAATCAACTTTATCACAAAGACAATTGTTTAAGATCACATGCACCACACACAATTTTGTTTTGCTTTTTAATCTCAGTCTTTTCAGGAATCAGAAGAAAAAGTAAGGACTTACTTAGTTAATTCACCTCTGAAACCCTGAAACACATTACAAACTTGCGTTAGGCATCTCTGTGTTCCAAGTGGTTTGAATAATAATTAAACATCGACTAAGCGTATCTAAAGTGAGGGTGGTTGCAGAGAATGGAATGAAAAAAAAATGACACCTGAGTCTTTAAAACCTGTATCTTTCAGTGATTTGGATATATATTAACTAATTGTGAAATTATAGGGAATTATGGTATAGAATTAGAATTCAAAGTCTATTTCTTCTACTCACTAGAACTTTAAATAAGAGCTCTTCTGCTATTTATAATATAGGTATTAAGATTCTTAAATATTAAAAAAATTGGTTTGTGATTATATCTGTAAATAACA
Organism: Solenodon paradoxus; assembly: GCA_004363575.1. Classification (NCBI taxonomy): domain Eukaryota; kingdom Metazoa; phylum Chordata; class Mammalia; order Eulipotyphla; family Solenodontidae; genus Solenodon; species Solenodon paradoxus. The sequence goes on from RJWH01000928.1 coordinate 277,286, forward strand.
ATACATGACTTAGATTATAGCAAATGCTTAATAAATGTTAATTTTATTCACATTTTGACTTGTGGGGAGACATATTTGACTAAAGTATTACTAATGGGCAACTTATTTCTTCGTGTTTCAATTTGTACAACTGCAGCTCTATCTTAGCTGAATCTAAGTAGTTTCTAAGCATCTTTAAGGAATGGATTCTTGGACAATATGCCCAATAAACAGTGACCTTCCTAGGAGTCATTTAAACTGGTTTGTACAATATATTGTCTTTAAATTTTTATTTTTATTACTAGTATAATGTCTATGGGATCTACAAAACACCAAAGAAAGCAATAGGATTCAAAGTAAACATCATTACCTAAAAATTATTGACATTTGGCAAAAAAACAAATCTTTGAAAAAAGCCAATATATTCCACAACACTGTAATGATTTCAAAGGCAAAGGAAATGTAATACATGAAGAATGGATTTCCATCTAGAAAATTGTCATTGATGAATGAATGTGAAAGAAGGAAAACTTTAGGTGTACAGATAACAGAAATTTTAGTGCCAAGAGATTCTCACTAAGCATGTGATGAAGTGTGTACTAGAAAAGAAGAACATTTTATCAACAAAAAACAGGTGAAAAAACGGTAATTTGGAAATCTAGTAGTAAGTTTTAAATTATAAACAAATAAATGAAATTATCAACATCTTGTTGATTTAAATATCTCTTGTTCCTAGTCTCAGGTAATTCTCCCTAGTTTTTTGCTTGTTTGAAAAGTCACATTTTAAATTTGATCTGAGTCCTACTTAGTAATATATCTGCATCAGTGTAAATGGTTGTTAATATATAAAATATATATCTGAATGAGATAAGTTGCATAGAAAATCCCTAGTCCTTTAACCAGAAAAAGAATGTTAATTAAGAATCCACACATTCTAAGATACATAATAAAAAGTTTATTTCTTACCAACAAAAAGACTAATTGAATCTTTTAAACACTAAAAAATTTAAGGAATCTCTCCCGTATCTTTTTAGTTCTTACCCCATAGATAATAGGGTTAACCATGGGTGGGACCAAAAGATAGATATTGGCTACAAATATGTGTACATGCGGAGCCACATGTTTTCCAAACCTGTGGGTGAGAAAGGAGAAGAAGGCTGGAGTGTAGGACACTAATATGATACAGACATGAGAACCACAGGTTCCCAAAGTCTTCAGTCGAGCATCCTTTGTTGGGAGGTGGAAGACAGTGTGAAGTATGAGGATATAAGAACAAATGATCAGTATGAAGTCCACTCCTCCTGTAAGGAAGGCAACAATGAGACTGTAGACTCTGCGTATCCTTGTTTCTGCACAGGCAATCTTGATGAGAGCCATAAACTCACAGTAGGTGTGAGAAATGATATTTGTCCTGCAGTAGGGAAGCCAACGTAATAGGAAAGGGTGAGGAATGAGGAGAGCTGTGCCCCTGAGTATGATAGCTAGGCCCATTGTCCCTATTACAGAATGTGTCAGGATAGCTGAGTGCCTTAATGGATTACAAATGGCTACATAACGATCAAAAGCCATGGCCAGAAAGAATCCAGACTCCATGGTTGAGCAAGAGTGAATCAGGAACACTTGAGTGAGGCAAGCTTCAAAGGGAATCTCTCCATCATGGAACCAGAAGAGACTGAGAAGTTTGGGCACAGTTGTTGTACACACAATGAGGTCAGCCACAGCCAGCATGCAGAGGAAGAGGTACATTGGCTCATGGAGGCTGGAATCTGTCTTGATGATAAACAGAAGAGAGCAGTTTCCCAGTAAGGCCAAAAAGTAGAGCACACAAAAAGGGATAGAGATCCATATATGAACAGCCTCCAAACCAGGAATGCCAATGAGAATGAAGGTTGATGGATGGATGTAAGTATTATTGTATGCTGACATAATAGGTATCAGATTTCTTAGATTGTTCTTCTTGATATATTCTCTAAATCAAACAAAAATTTTTAATCTCTGATTAGTAAAGTTAACCAAAATAGAGGAATTTAAAGTCATAGAGTAGTTTCAATAGCAGTGAATATTTTGATAGTCATCATCTGACTGCAAGATATTATTTCAAGGTTGTAATTACCAATCTATAGAAACTATATAAGGGGAATATCAAATATTAAATTTAAATGTATGAAAATCAAAAATAATTCATTGAAAAGAATCAGTATACATCAAAAGCTAAAGAAGTATGAAAGTCTATGGTAAGTTGAATCAATGACAAAAACACAATATGAGGACACAAATCAGAGTGAGGTAGAAGAAATGATGGGAGATTTTGAAAATAGGTATATATATATGTATATAAATACAGTATATATAAATGCAATATATATATGTACAAATTTTAGCCATAATATTTTTGGAACTAGCTAATTTAAAGACTGTAGTTCTGAAATGAAATTCAAAATTTGGTAGACTATGTTCTATGTTGTTAAATGACCAGAAGGAAATTCATTAGTACCAAAATGTGACTAATTCAGGTTGATGATAAAAATGGCCCTGAGAAAAAGTACCAAGAAAAGAATAGCTTTTATATTGAATTGCCATTTCTCCATTGTCCCTGAACTTTGTATTTACTCAGCTATAATTCAAAAATTACAATATGATTTTAACCTGAAATCCAGCTTTCTTCATTTTCTTTCTTTCTTCCTTTCCTTTCTTTCTTTCTTTCCTTCTCTCCTTCTTTCCCTTTTTTTAAAGGCAATTTACAGTAAGGAATGAAAGTGAATAGGCAGTTAGGTAGAGAGCAGGAAGAAGCACTTTATTTTATATGGTTGTTCATCTTGGTTTTACGTGGTTCTGGGTCTTGTACCAAGCATCTTATGTTGTACGTTTACTATGCCTTCGGCGAATAAACTGCTCGGTCACCAGGATGCACCAATTTTCTTCCATTTGAAAACTTAGTAAACAAATTTTTACTAGCATTTGGTTAAGTTTCCTCTATAGGCAGTCTATGCTGTCCAGTCTTTCTTTTGCTTTGCCTGCTTCTGCATTGATACTTGCTCCCATATCATACTAAAATTTACTGATTAGACTAGCTCCATTTTTGCTTTTTAAATAAACAGTGATTTCATATTACTCATTAATTGATATGGGAAAAAGAAACTCAAAGTATGGCATATTTATAGTCAGATAATTCTGAAATTAATTTATCAACAGATAAAAATCTATTCAATATCCATAGAACTATATCATTTGAATTCCATACATATTTTACATTTTAGTGGAAGCAATTATTTGTGTCATTAACAATTTTCTACAGCTAAGTTGTAAAATAACTTATTCAGGGAAAATCCCAGTGCCATATCTCTGTAAGATCAGGTAATCCTGAAAGGCTCCAACATGAACCAATAATGTCCATTTATAAAGCATCCATAATGTAATATTAAGAAATTTTGAGCAAATTCTCAGACATTCAATTGAATAAAAGACATACAATTTAGGGAAGGTGCACCTTGTGGCCCCAGTGGTTGAGATGCTGGCATGCTCATTACATAAAGCCCAAGGACTGAGGTTAGTGACCCAGGGCAAGGGTGAAGAAACAAAATAAATGAGGACAATTTGTGAATAAGCTGCATGATTTGTACTAGATTTGCTGTGGGTCATAATTTTCCCAAATTTTCTTTATAACCCTGTACATTTTTTTTCATTTAAATTCATAGTCTTTTGGAAAGTGACTGAATCATATAACCTTTATTATTTGTTTTGTTTACACTGTTATGTGCATTTTAGGATACTGAATTCACTTCTTAGTCTGTATGTTTTTCATACTACACTCACCACCAGGGTTCTAGTAACCTTTTGCTACTACTACTTTCCTTCTTTTCTTCCCTCCCTCTTCCAAGTCCCACCTCATGGCCACAGTCTTGTGTTCTGTGAACTATTGTTGAGATTAGTTCCGTTTCTTAAGACTATTAAAGCAACAATTTGTAAGTAATACCACTCTCCTAATAGACTTCTTTTTTTCTTCTTTTTTAGAAACACAATTGATAGTTTCTCTTATTTCACCCACTATTATAGATACTTGTAGATCATATCATCTTTGTGATCATGAGCAATGATTCTTAAATCATCATCCACTAAAGTAGGGCTTGGATTTTGCATAGCAGACTGGGCATCTATAATAAATCATCATGATGAAAATATTTTTGTCTCAATCTGTTTTAGAATTTCCTATCTATATTTCAGTTACTTTGACTATTTGGTCTTGAGTCCATAATATATAGTCTATTCTTTTTGAGTATTAAATTACTAGATTTGTATCTGATTTTCATCTTTCCATATTATATATTGGGACTCAAGTGAATAAAGAGGAACCAAACTACTGAAAAATTATATAATGTTGAAACCTTTCTTAATATTTAAAGTGAATGAATCATTTGTTTTCCTGAGAACATTTCCTGCATTGTACAGTTAAACAGTGTTCTCTTTTTTAGATAGGATAATTTAAGTATTTCTGTAAGCTTAAACAATTGTTTAGAGTGATGCATCATATTTTTAACCCACACAATGAATATAGAGCTATTATTCTTAACTTTAGTGATAAAAGTCCCTAATAATGTGACTTTATATTTGCATTTGAGCATATACTAAAGGGAATGAGAAACGTTCTGTATCTAACATTAGAATTTACCATTATCATTAATTTGATTATTGATACTAGTTCAAAAGTCATCCTGTTTTTAAACTACATAGAGGAACCAGGGCAAAGTTGAACCTTTCTGTTTATAGTTAACTATGCCTCAATGTACATATGAAACAGAAATTACATTATTTTAGGGAAAATTAACAGTTGTCACTAGATGAGTGCTTTCTTCATTTTACCTTTTTCTACCATTATGTCTGCACTAGTGAACTAATGCAATCTTGCCTAATTTATCTTGTATTTGTACTAAAATATAACTTTATATTCATTTATCTCCATTTGTGGTTCCATCACCATTCTCATGCACTTTAAATTGTAATCTTTCCACTTGTTCTACCTCATTACAGAATTTACATTTTTTTTACCAGTAGGAAATTAGTGAATAGATTATGAGGAGAAAACACTCATTGTGACGTGAATACAAATGTTCTATCATAATAAGTACATTTTTTTCTTACTTGCAATTAGATTATTAGTAATTAGAATGAGCATAATTTATTTCATTCATTATAGTTCAATTGACAGTATATCAATATTGATGATAACAAGTAACAAAAGATTTGGTTTGAAGAGGCATTCTTTTCACAGTTGACAGGAAAAATTAACACTAACTATAAGTAAATTGTATTATAAGCATTATTATTGAAAACAAAAATGTCAGTAGAACAATTTAACTTCTTGCTGTCTTAGAGAAAAATGTTCACATACACACATGGGAGAAATATGCGAGTCTAATTTTAAACTTATTGTAATAGAAAAAAATGGAAATGCTCAAGATATCCACCAATAGTGTAAAATTAAGTTTAAAAATTTGTAACAATGCATTTGGGTACTCAAACACTTACAATTAATAAAGGACATTTATACAAACTGATATAACGATAAATGAACCAAAAACATTGGTTATTTAACATTGAGACATGCAAACATCATGTGTACATGATTATCTATATACAAATGTACTTCTATATACTTTTATATACATATATGCATACATATATACATACATATATACATACATATCTATCCATTCATGCTAAGAATTTTGTAAATAAAAGTAGTCTAAAATGATACACACCTGACAACTTAAAAGAACTCTAAACTGTGGGAAGGATGAAAAGAGGTATAGGCAAGTGTATAATTTAGCTGTATTACTATGGTTTTACTTTTTTAATACTGCTAATATATTCACGTGTTACCTATAGTCTATGGTAAGTGTAAAATAATGAAGAAAGACCTCGTAAAACTCAACAATAGAAAACAGGCAATCAAATCAAAAGTGGGAAGAGGAATTGGAGAGACATTTTTCTGAAGAGGATATACAGATGACCAACAGGCACATGAAAAGATGTTCCTCCTTGCTGGCTATCAGAGAAATGTCAACCAAAAGAATGAGATATCACCTTATACCTGAGAAATTGGCTAGTATCCAAAAATCTGGAAACAGAAAATGTTAGTGAGGATGTGGAGAAAAGGGAACACTTTTGCATTGTTGGTGGTAGTGGAATTTAGTGCAACCCCTATGGATAACAGTATGGAGATTCCTCAAAAAGTTGAATATGGAAATCCTATATGATCCCACCATCCCACTTCTGGGTATTTACTAATTCAGTAAATTCACAACTAATTCATAGACTTTTATGCATCCCTAAGGTTTATCACAGCCCTATTCACAATAGCTAAGAACTGTATACTACCTAAGTAAGTGCCCAAAATCAGATGAATGGATAAAAAAATATGTGGTACATATACAAAGTGGAATACTACACATCCCTTAGAAGAGATGAAATTGTGTCATTTGAATCAACATGGTTGGATCTAGAGGAGGTTATGCTATGTGAAATAAATCAAAAGAAGAAAAATAGAAACCAGATGATCTCACTCATAGATGGAATCTGAATAAACAAAACAAAGGAACGGATGCAACAAAACCAACCCTTAGACACTTGCAATAGAACTGTGATTGCCAGTAGGGAATAGGACAAGGGAGGGGCCAAGTGTTGGTAGGGCCCACTGTTGGTAGGGCCCACTGAACAATAATGAAGAACACTTGGTGACTTGGTGGAGGAAAGAGTGTGTTGACATATATCTGAAGAATGGGGAAAATGCACATATGGGGAACCTACATATATGAGTATTTTTAACTTATAAAAGAAAATTATTGTAATAAAATACTAAACATGTTTAAAAAATGATGAGTTACAATGCATTCACTGGAAAAAATACAAACCAAGTTATTGCAAATGGTATGTTTTTGAATGTCATAAAATATAATTTTTCTACCTCTTGAATACCTTTCTTCATATCTTTCTCTGTGCAGGAAGTACACAGAGAGCTTATCATCTATTTAAGTGTTCTAGGTGGCGACTCTTGTCTTGATTTTCATAGTATTCTCTTCAAACAGAAACACCCTAAGTGATTTGATTAGAATTGAAGACTAATCGTATGTCAACCCCTCTGAGATTATTTTTCTAGCACTTTGAACCATTAGTGATGGATCCTCAGTGTCCCTGTCAAATATGCACTTCCTCTGTGTATTTTCAAACTGTGCTTTATATTTCTGTATGTATTTCTATTTTATTATATGAATCATTCATATTAGCTGAGTCTATGTATTCTTTTATATTGGACTGGAGTTCCAAAGAATGAATGGAAGAAAAAAGAGAGAACATGGAAGTGTTACTTCTCTAGCAAATAATTTCAGAGTAATTGATTACAGCCAGTGTAATCACTATTGATTTTATAGTGAACATTATGTCCAAAATACTCTAGCAAATCAACAATACTCAGATAAGATTGTAATAATAAATTGTTAATACATACCCAGTGATTGGTCTCCAACAAAATTAAATTCCGTCAGCATTTTGTTTCTTGTCTGACTGTAGGATGAAGAGAAAAAGTGAATGGAAGGAAAGTAACTCATATCTACTTTTGAAGATAAATGAATAAATATAATGACTTCTCATTCAATTCTACATCCCTACTCATCGCTTTACAAATATTAAACAAATCAACATTCATTTAGCATTTATTAATGCTATGTATTTCTATTGCTGGCATTATCCCATTTAATCTTTAAGGATGCTTTTGGGTAAATAAACCTACAACACAGATTTCTTTTTAAAGTCATATTATTAAACTATGTTGTTAAAGACAATTTATCTATGAAGTCAAGGAATTTTAATTTGAACTTATAATTGAAAAGTTTAAATTTTTATATTAACCCTTAGTATTGTGTATTATATAATGTTTTGTAAATGTAAATCACATAAGGCCTTGAAGAGCAGTAGGAAACCTTGCTATAATATTAGAGTGATATACCTGTGCTCCTATTCTCTCCATCACCAGCCTTCCTCAGTGAACTCAGCACAGAAACCCATGAACAAACTTGCTCTTGAGGAGTGTGATAGGCTCATCTCAATACACAGCTGAGTAAAACAGGAAATCTAGTCAGGGGTCGCAAATCCAAGTAGACTCAATTGCATCAAGAAATTTTACCAAGACCTGATTTTCAGAGCCTGTTTGCTCTGACTTGAGTCTTTACCTGACCAGGAGCTCTGGGAAATTAGGATCATTTTCTGGTCATTGAGTTGGTTCCTTATTTCTAAGGATCCCCTGGGCTTGGAGTGGAATGTCCTCCTGGTGGTTTAAAGAGAAAAACACTTGGGAGTTGAGGTTTGAATTTGGAACTCAATTTTCAGCTGAAAACTTAATAACAGTAAATCCAAGAGATGAGGGGAAGGAAGGTGAATCTCAACTTGTCTCTAGAGCCTGCCTCTCAGAGGAATGCTTGAGTCTCAAAATTGTCCTTAAAAATAGCTTCAGTGCATCTATCCATAACAGGGAAGATAGTACCTGATCTCTTTGTTTTAAATAATTATCCCTTTGCTTTTAAATACTGCCTTTATTTTTTAAAATATGTTAAAATATGACAAAATATTAATCATGACATTGCCTTAATATTTGATGCAATTTTATCCATTGACTTTTATATTCTTAGGATTCTTAGATTTAAAATTTCATACCAGTCTAGCTTCATGTTGTGATATACCTATTTCTATAACTAATCAGAATAAATGTCATAGAAATTTTAATTATATAAAATAAATAAGCTTTTGATGAAAACTGAAATGCAACCTAATATTGATATGGTATATTTTATTTCATGATATCTACTTAGCCATTTAGACATATTTTGCTTTTAGATATATCTAGTTTTCTTTTTGACCTTTGAAGAATTTTTGAATAAAAATTTGTGTCAATCTCAAGAATAGTTAAATTGTAGAGTCTCGAATTTTACCATTTTATTTATACAGCAAATTATATTTTAAATATGTCTTAAGTATGAGTTTTGGATAAATTATATATATATATATATTTATAGTTGAGTCCTATTATTTGAAGATTCCATACTTGCAAGTTTGTCTTCCCCTGCAGGATAACTTATTAGTTGAGGGAATATCACTTTGACTTTAGAGAAGTGCCAGATTTGCAGGAGTGGTGTGGGGGGGGTGGGCCGGTGGAGGAGAGTGTTGTGGGAGAATCTTTTCCTTATTCTTTGCAATATTTTTTTTCTCCTCATGTGTTCCGCTGGGATCCTAGAACCTCTTATTAGGATTCTTGGACTCTCCGAAAGATATTTGCATTCACTAATATTTGCTATATTACAGTTTCTGTGAAAGAAGTGATACTGGTACCTCCTAATATGTCATCTCACCTTCATTTCCATAGATAATGGGATGTCCTTACTCTTCTCTCTTCTTGAGTCAGAACAGGATTAGATATAGAATCTTCAGATATCTTGTGTCCCTTATAAAACTAACTCTAGAGAATTTTCTGTTGAGATCCCCGGCCCCCAACCCCTGTAAAGAGCAGAGCTGCTATAAAGATTGAGCAGCTTAAGACAAAACAGAGACAAGATTCCATTCCAGTACTTAGTTTGGTGAGTCTTCCCTGTCAATTCATAGTGAATCCTTACTTCACAGTGATGGGCAAAAGGGGAAAACAGATAAAAAAGAAGAGAAGAGAAACAAGATTAATTTTAAGAAAACTGAGGTTGTAGGTTAGGGAATAGAGCTATATATTTAAGAACAGTCTTAATAAAAATTTTGGATTTTACCCTGAATTAATCCTGTGTGCATTTTAGAAAAAACAGTTTCCTAACATTTAAAGAGTGTTGGCTAACATATTGTTTCAAATAGATTCAAATTGTTCAAAAATCTGTTTAAAGACTAGCAATATATTTGTGTTTATTTGTATTATCACTATTTTATAGTTAGAAAATGCTTGTTTTTTTACTTTATTTTGGTTACAGGATGAATAAATCATGAAGCTTTGTCTTAACACAATGAGTCTGATTGCCAAGCTCATATTTTTAAGCATGACAATCTAGCATGTGGTAATAAACCCAAGAAAGTATGAAGATTTGAATACATCTCATTAAGTTGGAGACAAATGTACTTATTTTAAATATACTATACAACGATTAGTTGCATTTTTCCATATCTGAGAAGGGAGAAGGTTGTTAGTATTTTTTTCTTCTTTTTAATAGTTCTATGTAGATAAAATTGATATATAACATTAGTTGCCCTTGTATCACTTATTATGTGTATATATATATATATGTACATATATATATGGAAAGGTTGATAATTAGACCACAGTACATCTAGTTAACATCTATCACCATACATGGTTGCAATCAGATTTTTGATCTAGTCAGTTCACTGAATGGCAATGACATAAGACAGACATTTATTTTTTGTTGTTGTTTTGCATGTCTTCCAACTATTTCTACTTTGTCATTCATATCACTGTCTCTGTACTAGCCAACTATGGAGGCCCAATCTAATATAAAATTATCTGAGTTATATGATGAATTTCACCCATTATTGTATTTTTAAACATATATCTCCTCCCCTAGCAACAAAAAGAATAAACATAACCAACAAATGTAGCTTATATATAACTTTTAAGGATGAGTTCTGTATCTGTTATCTAAAGTAATTTTCATATCTATTGAAAGACTGTCTATTAGTATGGTGAATAAGAAAAATAATTGTTTTTGTAACTTCTTTAAGACAATTATCTATATTCCTGTATTTCAGAGATTTAATTTAGAAATTACAAAAAGAATTATCACATTTACAAAGACAGATCATAGAATTTTTCCTCACAATTAATTCTATTTTATCCTCAGAGTTGTCCATATCACACTTTTTTAAATTGTTCACTATACCATTACAAGTTCAGGGCAAGATAGAAGAAAGATTTTATCCTCATGGATATTTCACAAAATGTCGCCTACAAATAACATCTAGTATTCTTAGGTTTTCTTCAAATGTTTACCATTCTCTTAGGATTTCCCCATTTTTCTACTCCATATTATACTGCTGCATCTAGCACTTGTTTAGTACAGATTGCACACTCTTCTTGTTCACTTTGTTTCAACAATCAAGGCCTGATTAATACTCTACTTGTTCTAATGAAATTGTGATTATAATTAGTATTGCTTCTCTGGAATTCTCTAATGATAAAAAGTGATAAAAATAACATTTTTTGCCATTTTGAAAAATGCATAGAGTATATGATTGGATACTTTGAAATTACTATTCTAATGAATGCCAAAAATAAGGTACATGGCACTATATAAGAAAAAATTGATAAATCTGAAACTGATATACTCATTTTGCTCAGAGTATGTTTCTAAATAGTGTGTCTTCAACATATTTACCATGTCTTAGAATCTGAAAATTATGATTGTCTCAATATATAGTGAAATTACTGATATTCCTTATTCATGTGGATGTGAATTTAAAATAGATTATTTGTTTGAATATTTATGGAGGAGTGACAGCTCTGTGTATATATGACTTAACTGAGGCATTAATTATCTTTTCCTTATTTCCATCTCTTTTCTTTCGAATGTACTTATCTCCATTTTGTTTTCTGTAATTCTATAACCATGAACATTTCAAGTATTTGGAAATTTATTTAAACTATTTTAGGTTCAGATCTATATGTAAAAACTGGATTAACTATATTCTCCCATATGTGCTTGTAAGTATTATATATATTATCACAGGCTCTAGTAGCATTGGAAATAATAGACAGTATTTTAATAAGTGGTAGATGATGTTATTCTTTTGACTTTATTTTTAATTTTAATTTTTATTTATAATCATGCTAAATTAATATTAGCAAATGTATTGATGTTGTCTTTATATTTATTTTATTGTAACAGATTACATGTTAATAAATCTGTGTATTCATTCTTACTGTTACCTAATTTGTGTATCAACATCTGTGTATTTACAAAGAACCAAATAGACCCACTGGAGATTGATTTATGGGGGCCATCAGTATGTCAGTGTATGTGAAAATAAATTATATTAGTAATGATGATCAAAGGTAGTTTATGAGGTAGTATTAAATATGCAAAAACAGCATAATACCAAAATGAGAGCATTACAAATTAAAGGAAGAGATACTTGCTAACAAAGTTGAGTGCATTATATAGAGAATTTTCTATCATGACCTATAGCAAAACATCTTCTGAACCATCTTCTCAATGAGAATTCACTCCTATTTATATGAATTAGCTGGGGAAGTGAATGTGCATAATTGTATAAGTTCTTATTTTTCTTTAAGTTTGAAACGTTTTTTTAATAAGTGCACTGCAGATTGGCGAACTCTCATTTGCAAGGAATACGTATTACTGCATGACCAAGGATATACCTCCCCAATGACATTTAGTTAAACCTTCGTTGCTGGAAATACACCACATCTGGATCAACTTCCAGTTTTGTACTGTGTACATTATCATGCTGAGTGTAAATATTACCATTCTGTATGTGATCGAGGTTAACAGTAGCTACACCAGTCAATGTTCTACTTCTTGGCCATGTTGGCAACCACTGAGTCAGGTCTCTCTAGAGCTGCTGTCCCTAAAATGCTTGAAACTTTCTGGCTTAGTGTCAGGGAAATAAACTTTGTGTACTGTCTCACTCACGTGTTTTTCATCCACAGCTTCACTAGTATGGGGTTACGAGTCCTTGTGGTAATGGCTCATGATGGCTGTATCATCATGTACAACCCACTCTGATATAACACCATCCTCACTAACAAGGTTGTTTCTGTGACTGGTCTCAGTGTGCTAGTGAGGGCATTTATTTTCACAATTCCATATGCATTTCTCATTTTGCGATTGTCTTTCTGTGGGAATCATGCCATCCCACATACTTACTGTGAACACCTGGATCTTGCTCACCTATTGTGTGTCAGCATCAAATTTAATATCATCTATGGTTTGGATGTTATTTCAATCTTAGTGTTTGATATCATAACCATTTCCCTTTCTTATGGTCAGATACTTAGAGTTCTTTTCTGCATCCTTCCTCTCAGCACCTGTGATTCACATGTTAGTGTAATTCTTGCCTTTTATACAACAATCCTCTTTTCCTTTATGACAGACACATTGCTTTGGTTGGAATGTCCCCCGCTATATCACATACTCCTGGCCAATCTTTATGTTGTAATGCCACCAAGGCTTGACCCTGTCATCTATGGAATCAGAACCAAGCAGATATATTACTGTGAAGTAAATATTATTATAGAATAAGGACTGGAAAGGTATAGTACCAAATATATGACAAAACTGAAGCAGAGAAATTACTTGTTAGTCTCAATCAACTTCCATCATTCTTGACAAATTTTATTTATTTTACTCACTTCTGCAAGTATTTCAATGAGTTTAGAATGAAAGTTTAAATGTTATGTAATTCATATGATAAATGATGAGCCATCATTTTTACATGTGCTTTTTGATCACTGTTGTCAGTTAAATTAGAAGAAGGATTTACATAGTGTGTATAGTTTTTATGTTTTACCTACCCTTATCATTCATGTGGATTTTTAAAATTATTATCATTGTCTTACTGTCTCTAAACCTCTTTGCTTCATTCTCCTTCCTTTGCATCCCCTTCCTATTTCTCTTCTCTTTTTTTTGTTATATTCAGAAATCAGTTGCATTCATTCCATTATAAAATGTGCATTATGATAATCCTGTGATTTTATCATATATATTCATCCAAAATTTTGTCATAGGTTAAGTACTGATTTTTACATGAAATAGGAGAATTGATCCATGGAGGTATAAGGCAATTTCATTGCCAATTTCTTATAGTTTGTCCTAAATGTATTTATGCTTTGCTAGACAAAGCTTTGATATAAACATAAATAACAGAAGAAATATAGCCTAAAGATTTGTGCATTTCAGCTCCTTAATTCTACTTGTTTTCTAACTTATTTTTATAATCATTTTTAGTTGTTGTTCCTTTATACTGGCTTTGCTTATATGATTTATGCGTTAAACAGAACTTAAGTTGAGTACTGATTCTGTTTAATATGTTATAATCATCATCATCATCTTTTTTAAATTTTATGTATATAGTCCTAGTTTATGTCAAAGATTAAGATGAATTTAAATGCATAATGCTTCTAAAGCACAATGTGTTGTATATTGTTTATAGTCAATAATAAAAAAGTTAGTCATACTTATCACCAAGTGTATTATGATGCTTTACTTTTAATTTCACCCTTGTCAAGTTGCTTTCTATTAGAGATGTTTATGTGTTTCATTTAAGTATCATCCTCATAAGACCTTGACATGGAAGTAACAACTAAAGTAAAATTATGTGCTATATTATATATAATATATACTCTATGTATATATGTATATACATACAGAAGATGTAAATGTATAAAAATTAGTTTATACTAACTTGAACCCCATAGACTAAATCACCAAGCAGGGTCCACTAAAGAACTTCGACAAATGGAACCAGTGGTGATGTCACAATTCAAGAATTCCCAATGTTTAAACCATGATTGAGGCTTACTCAATGCAAATTGATACCCTGTACAATGTTGTCATTACAAGGAAACCTAACCTACAGAAACCCTAACAGAAAACAAAACAGAGAAAAGACACAGATATATATATATATGTGAAACGAGATATATATATATATATATATATATATATATATATATATATGAAATGATGGATACAAGTAAAACTACAAGGGGAATTTGAATGCAACAGATATATTCAAAATACCTGAGAATAAGTTTAGGAGAATGGTGATAAACATACACATGGCAATCAAGAAAAAAAGAGGAAGAAAAATAACAATAAAAAAGAGGGAAGAAATAAAGCAAGATATCAAATAAATGAAGAATACAATAGCAAATCAAGAGGATCTCAAGAGTTGGATCAATGTAGCTTCCAAAAGAATCAGCGATCTAGAAAATAGTGCAGAGGAATACACTCAAGTAAACCAGCAAAGAGATAAAATACTGCAAGAAAATGAAGATAGCATTCAAGACTTATGGGAAAACATCTAAAGGAAAAAAAAATCACATCATAGGGGTCCAAAAAGGAGAAGAGAGAGGAAAAGGGAAAGAAACTGTATTTGAAGAAATAACAGCATAGAATTTACCTAACCTGAGGAATGAGGCAAGCCTCCAGACCTGGGAAATGGAAAGTGTTCCAAACAAAAGAAACCAAAACAGACTCACACCTACACACATTGTGATTAAAATGGCAAAAATACAAGATAAAAATATTAAAAACGAATAGAGAAAGCAATTCATTACAAAGGAATTCCCGTAAGATTGCCATCAGATTTCTAACCTGAACCTCTACAGGTCAGAAGAGAATAGAATGCTATATTCAAAATGTCAAAAGAAAAGACTTTCAACCAAAGATAGTATACACTGTGAGATTATCATTTAGAACTGGAGGAATGATAAAATTGTTTTTCAGATAAGCAAAAGGTGCCAGAATTCATCACAACAAAACCTTCTCTACCAAAAAATACTAAAAGAAGCTCTACAGGGTATAAGAGAATCCAACTTAAAAACAGTAATATAACAAAGTTTCTTAAATGGGGAAGAGGAAAGGAGGTTAAAATGGTGGGTGCTTAGAATACCACAAGCCTAGCATGCTTTCAAATAAACATGGGAATCTTAATGCCAACCTCAAGGTAAACTCAAAACAAAATATATTTCCTGGGAAAAGAAAAAAAAAGGGAAACCAATCAAAACATAACTACATCGAACCCATCTAAGAAGAGAAAGAGAAAAGCAAAGGCACTGTCTATAACAACACCCAGAACAAAATGGAAATGAACAGCTACATATCAATAATAACCGTAAATGTTAATGGAATGAACTCACCAATCAAACACCAAAGAGTGACCAAATGTATTAAATAGCATAACCCAACCTTATGCTGCATTCAGGAAGCATACCTCTTTCAAAATATAAACATAGGCTTAAAGTCAATGGTTAGGAAACAATTCTATGGTTCGATGGCAACCAAAAACAAACAAAAACCCCAGCAACATTCATAACTGTAATGGATAAAGCAGACTTCCAATAAAAAAGTATGCAAAAGACATAATTTGACATAAAATGATTAAGAGGTCAATCCATCAAGAGACAGCATTTATTAACATATATGCACCAAATAAAGGAGCATCAAAATATAGTAAGCAAGTATTTTTAGAACAGATAAGAGACAGCAACAACAAAGCAATATTATAAGACTTCAGCAACTCACTACAGCAATGGACAGATAAACCGGGCAGAAAATTAATGGGGAAACAGTAGCTCTTAATGACCATTTGGAACTGTTAGATCTGATATGCAATTAAAAAATATGCAATCCAATGACTACAGATTAATAGTATATTCTCAATAGCACTTGGAAAGATAAGCAAATACACAAAGCTTCTCTGACCACAATGACATAAAGCTAGAAATCAACCACAAAAAGTAAGTCAGAAGACCACAAATTAATTAGAAATTAAACAATATGTATCTGAATGACTCAGATAAGAGGAAATAAAAGAAGATATTTAAAAATATTTGGAGAAAAATGAAAATGAAAAACAAAAAAGCTACCAGAATCTATGAGTTGCAAAATAAGCAGTACTAAGAGGAAAGTTTATTATTATGCAGGCCTATCTCCAGAAGCAAGAAAAATGGCAACTAAACTATCTAACTCACATTTAAATCAACTAGAAAAAAAGAGCAATTTAATGACACAAATCAAGAGAAAAAAGGAAGTAAAAATTCAACTGGAAATAAATGGAATAGAAAACAAAAAGATAATAAAGAAGATCAATGAAATCAAACATTGTTTCCTTGAAAAAATTGTCAAACCATTGGCTAGAATCACAAAAAAAGTGGAATAAAAATATCTCATAAGCAGAATCAGAACTGAAAGGGGAGACATTACAACTGATACTGAAGAATACAAAGTATCATAAGTCTACTATGAGCAGCTGTGTGTCAATAAAGTGGACAACACTGAGGATATGGACAGAGTTTCTGAAAAAAACAGTACACCAAGACTGAATCTGGAAAAAATGAGAGCCTAAACAGAATAATCACAAAGAAACTGAAGAGGTGAAAAAGGACTTTCCCAAAATTCAAAAGTCCTGGACCAAGTGATTTTGATAATGAGCTTCGCCAATCTTTAGAGAATTAATAATATTCTTCTCAAACTCTTCCAAAACATTGAAAAGTAGGGAACACTCCCAAATACTTTATATGAAGCTAATATCACACTGATAACAAAATCTGGTAGAGGTATCATCAAGAAAGAAAATCATAAATATCTTTAAAAAACATAGATGCAAAAATCTTCAACAAAATACTACCAAGTGAATTCAATGATGCCTCAAAAATATCAACCATCATGACCAAGTGGGGTTAATCTCAAGGATGCAAACATGGTTCAACACATGCAGATCTATTAATGCAATACACCATATCAAAAAGAGCTAGGAGAAAATCCACATTATCTTATCAATAGATGTAGAGAATGCTTTTGACAAGATAGACAACCCATTCATGATAAAAAGAAAACACCGTACAAAATGGGATAGAAGTTACATGCATCAGCAGAATAAAGGCCATATACTTTAAACCCACAGCCAACATCTTAATCAGTGGTGAAAAATTGAGAGCATTTCCTCTAAGGTCAGGAACAAGGCAAAGTTTGTCCACTTTCATCACTGCTATTTGGCATCAGACTGGAGGACTTAGCCAGAGTAACTGGAAAAAAAAATCCAAATTGCAAAGTAGTAGTAGCTAAAGCTATCATTATTTGCGGATGACATGATTATATAAAGAAAACCGTAAAACCTTTGTCAAAAACTACTATAATCCATCAACAAATATAATAATTAATAAGCTACAAAATCAGTGCACAATAATCCATCACATTCTTATATGCAAACAACATGATTGAAAAAAAAATGAAATCAAGAAAACCACACCATTTAAAATATAAATCGAAAGAACCAGATTATCTTGGAATATACTTAACAAAGAAGTAAAAGACCTGTACAATGAAAACTGCATGTCTTTCTTAAAAGAAATAGAGCAGATGCCAAGAGATAGAAAGGTATTCCCTGGTCATTACTGGTAAGAATCAGCATCGTTAAAGTTGTTGTCTTACCTAAAGCAGATTGCAATTTCCATTATAATCTCACGGTCTTATTTCAAGGAAATTGAACCAAAAATCCTAAAATTGGTACGGAACAACAAAAGATCCTGAATAGCTGAAGCAATTATGAGAAAAAAAAGAATGAAATTGGAGTGATTACACTCATAGATATTGAGGTATACTACAAAGCGATAGTGATCAAATCAGTATGGTACTGGAATAATAGCAAGGACACAGATCAGTGGAATAGAATTGAATAACAAGAAACTAACCTACTCACATATAGTCAGTTAATCTACGATGAAGGAGAAAATAGCATGTGAAGGAGAAAGGAAAGTCTTTTCAATAAAAGTTGTTAGGAAACTGGACACCTACATGTAAATGAATGAAGCTGGATCACTCTCTAACACCATTCATAAAAAAAAATTCAAACTGGGCTATATAATTGAACTTAAGACTGAAATCCCTAAAATTCTGGAAGACAACATAGGAAAGACAACACATGACACCAGCCTTAGAAAGGTCTTTGTGAACTCAACTCCAGAATCAATGGAAACAAAAACGATAATAAACAGTTGGGACTACATCAAACTAAAAAAGTTAATTCATGATGAAAGAAAACATCATGAAAAGAAAGAGAAAACCTACTTACTGGGAGAAGATATTTGCGTATCATGTTTCTGTGAAGGGCTCAATATCTAAAATATAAAAAAACCTCATAAAACTCAATAGCATAAAACCAGCCTTCCAATAAAAATAGTAAGAGGAATTTGAAAGACAGTTTCCCAAAGAGTATATACAGATGACCAACAGGAATATAAAATTGTTCCTAATTGCTATCTATCTGGGAAATGCAAATCAAAACAGCAATGAAATATCACCTTAAACCTGAGAGATTGGCTATTATCTGAAAATCTGAAACAACAAATATTGGCAAGGATGTGGAGAAAAGTTACACTCACATTGTTGGTGGAAGTGCAAATTGGTGCAACCTCTATGGAAAACAGAATTTAGATTTCTAAAACTGTTGAATATGGAAATCCTATGTGATCGCACCATTCCACTTCTGGGTAATTACCTGAGAGATACAAAGAACAAACAAACAAACCAAAAACAAAAACAAAACAAAAACAAAAACAAACACACTAACTCATGGGGACTTATGTACCCCTATGTTTATTGCAACCCTATTCACCTAAGAACTGGAAACTACCTCAGATGAATGGATAAAGAACATGTGGTATATATATATATAGAGAGAGAGAGTGGTATAGATTCATTCTTTTGCATGTGGATGTCCAATTTTCCCAAAACCATTTATTGAAAATATTTCCTTTGTTTATCATATGCTCCATGTTCCTTTGTCATAAATTGGCTGACTACATATAAGTGAGTCTCTTTCTAGTGATTTAATTCTATTATACTAGTGTATGTCTCTGTTTTCTTTCCAGTACCACACAGTTTTGTTTACTATCAATGTGTAGTATAATTCAAGATCTGTGTGTATAACACTTTCTGCCACAGTAGATTTTTTCACTTTTTCTCGGAAGTGCTTTGACTATTTTGGTTCTTTTGTCATTCCATAAAAATTTTTTTGGTTTTATTTCCTTGAAAAATGACAGTGGGATTTTAATGGGGATTGCATTAAACCTATAGATGGCTTTAATATAATGATCATTTTAGCAATATTAATTCTTGCCAGGCATGAGCATGGTATTTCTTCCCATCTCTGTATTTTCCTCCATTTCCTTTAAGAAAAATACAGTTTTCAATGTACAGTTCTTTCAACTGCTTTATTAAACATATTTCAAGTATTTAACTCTTTTTGCTTCTATTGTAAAAGGGGTAATTTTCTTGATTTCATTACATTCTATAACACTATTTGCATACAGAAATGAAATAATTTTTGTGTTGGTTTTGTACATGTCATTTTACTGTACTCATTGATTTATTGCAGTAGCTTTTGATGCAGTTTTAGGGTTTTTTTTACATCTACTATCATATCATCTGCAAATAGTAATAGTTTTACTTCTTTCTTTCCAATTTGGAATCTTTTTATTTCTTCTTGCTTATTGCTCTGGCTAAGATCTCCAGTATTATGTTAAATAACAGTGGTGAAAGAAGACAATCTTGTCTATTTCCTGAATTTACAGGAAACACTTCCATCTTGTCACTACTGAATATAATGTTGGGCATAAGAGTATATAAATCTATCTATCATTAGCATCTATCTCTCTCTACATTATACATATTATAGATATCCTTTATAATGTTATGTTCCTAATATCCCAATTTTATGTAGTGATTATCATAAATGGGTCCTGAATTTGAGTAAATGATTTTTAGCATCAATAGACATTATTATGTCATATCAACCTAACAATAATATCACAAGTCTTGCTATTTTTGCTGTAGTGTACTATATTTAAAAAAATACATACTTGAATCTTTTTTCTATTACCTGAAAAAAAATCCCACTTGTTCATGATGACCAATTTGTTGTATTGTTGCATTTGGTTTCCTAATATTTCATTGAGGATTTTTGCATCTATGTTCATTAAAGATATTGATCTGTAACTTTTCTGTTTTGGTGTATCTTTATCATTTTTTTTTATCATTGCAATTAAGGCTTCATAACAAGTGCTTGGAAGTGTCTCTATTTCTGTTTTATGGAAGAGTTTGAGAAGAAAAATTGTTATTTCATTTTGAAAGTTTGGCATAACTCATTAGTAGAGTCATATGGTCCTGAGATTTTATTCTGGGAGAGCCTTTTGATTGCATCTTCAGTTACCTTGTTTGTTGCATTCATGCTCAGGTTTTCCATTTGTTCCTGATTTAGTCTTGGCAGGCAGTAGATTTCTAAAAATCTGTCCATGTTCTCGAGGTTGTCAAATTTATTGGCATAAAATTGTTCATAGTAGTCTTTTATGATGTTTTGCATTTCTGTGCTATCTGTTGTAACTTCTCTTTATCTGATTACATTTATGTGAGATTTTTCTCTTTTTTTTCTTACTGAGCCTACCCAAGTTTTGTCAATTTTTTTTCTAAAAACCAGCTTTTGGTTTCATTGATACTTTATAATATTTTTGTATTTATATTTTATTTATGTTACAATTTTTCATTTATTCATTTCTTCTGATTTTTTACTTTAGTTGTTCTTTTTCTAATTGCTTTGATAGGGGTTGATTGATCATTTGTGATTTTTCTTGTTTATTGAGGTAGGCCTAGATTTCAATAAACTTCCATATTAGTACTGTTTTTGCTGCTTCCCATAAGTTGTAGTAACTTGTGACTTCATTCTCCTTTGTATCTAAGTACTTTCTAATACTGTTTTGATTTCCTCTTTTACTTGAGTCAATCAGAAGCATGCAGTTTAGCCTCCAAATATTTTGGAGCCTTCTATTTTTCCTTTTGTAGTTGATTTCTAGTTTTAAGTTATTATGCTTGAAAAAGATTCTTGACATTATTTCAGTCTTCGTTAAGACATGATTTGTCTCAGAAATTATATAATGTTCCAAGCACACTTGAGAATGTGAATTTTTTGGTAATTGGATAAAATCTTCAGTATATGTATTAAGTCATCTGTTGAAATTTGTCCTGTTTTCTGACTGATCTATCCATTGTTATAAGTGGGGAGTTGAGGTCTTCTACTCTTACTCTACTTCTTTTGATATCTCTCTTCTATTAATAATTGCCTTACATATGTTGAAGCTCCTTCATTTGATATATATGTGTGTGTGTGTGTCCTCTTGATGAATTGGTTCTTTAATCACTATGTAGTGTTCAACCTGTCTTTTGTTACCCTCTTTAGTTGATAGTATATTTGATCAAAGTATGGATGTCTCTATCATTTTGTTACCACCTGATTATAGCATTATCTTCTAACAATTGATGGTGAGCCTGTGTTTATCTTTTTTATATTGAAATAACTTTGATTTTGCAAAATTAAATAAATTCATATGTATAGGTTCTCCTTTTGTGAAGTGTTTCCTCATTCCTCAGATATATGTCAGCACATGGTATCCTCACTAAAACACAAAGTATTCTTCATTGTTATCCAGTGGGGTTCATCACCACTTGCCTTCCCTTGTCCCATTCCCTATAGCTAAGCTTAGTTCTATTGAAAGGGTTAATTTTACTTCATCTGTTCCTTTGTTTTATCTATTACTATATCCATTCATATAGGTTCAAATGACAGAATTTCATTTCTTCTAAGAGCTTCTAAGGGTTGTTAGTATTCCATCATGTATATATACTACATCTTTATCCATTCATCTGACGTTTGGTACTTAGGTAGCTTCCAGTTCTTAGATGTTATGATTAGGGTTGTAATAAACACAGGCAATCACAAAACTCTGCAAATTAGTGTTTTTGTGCCTTTTGGTAAGCACTCAGAAGTGGGATGATGGGATCATATGGGATTTCCATATTTAAATTTTTGAGGAAAGTCTAAACAATTTTGCACAAATTTGCACTCCCACCAACAGTGGTCCCTTCTCTCCACATGCTCACTGACATTTGCTATTTCCAGACTTTTGGATAATAAACAGTCTCTCAGGTGTAATGTGATATCTCGTTGTTTTGATTTGCATTTCCCTAATGGCCAGCAATTAAGATGATCTTTTAATGTGACTGCTGGCCATTTGCATAATCTCATGGGAAAAATGTCTCTCCAATTCCTCTTCCTAGTTTTGATTCGATTATTTATTTTTGGGTCATTGTGTTTCATGTGTTCTTTGTCTATTTTGGATATACATCCCTTCTCAGAAATATGAAATGCAGATATATTCTCCAAGTTAGTAGGTTGACTTGTTGCTTTGATGAGGTATATGTTCACTGTGAGAAGATTTTTAGTTTGATTTAAATCCAATTGTTTATTTTTTGTTTCCCTTAATGCAGGAGTGGAGTCCCAAAGGACCTCTCTAATTGATGACATAGACCATCTTTCCTATGTTCTCTTCCAAAAATTCTAGGACTTCTGGTTTTATGTCCAAGTCTCTACTTCATTTTGAGTTAAATTTTGTGAATAGTATTAGAGAGTTATCTAGATTCAGTCTTTTCCTAGTGGCTGTCCAGTTATCCCAACACCATTATTGGATAGGCTTTCCTTTCTCCATCATATGCTACTTGTTCTTTCATCATAGATTAACTGATTGTATGCGAGTGGGTCAGTTTCTGGCTATTCAGTTCTGTTCCAGTGGATATACTCCCTATATGAGTGAAACATCCTGTATTTCTGTTTTAATTTCTGACTTATTTCACTTAACATGATCCCCTCCAATTTCATCCAGATTGTTTCAAAGGTCACGATTTCATAATTTTTAATAGTGGCCTAATATTCCTTTGAGTATATGTACCATATAGTATCTTTATCCAGTCATCTGTTAATAGGCATTTAGATTTTTTCCATGTCTTGGTTACTGTGAACTGTGCTGCTATGAACATAAGAGTGAAATTTTCTTTCTTTGTTTTTTATTTTTTTTCTTATTAGAGATTTTCTATTATCAGGATATATGCCAGGTAGTGGAATTTTGGATCAAATGACAAGTTTGTATTTATTTAATATAAAATTCCATACTGTTTTCGAAAGAGGTTGCACCAATTTACATTCTCACTGACAGTGGAGTGTTCCTTTTTCTCCACATTCCCACCAACACCTACTATTTCCTATCTTTTTGATATAGGCCAACTCACTGGTGTGAGGTGGCATCTCATTGTAGTTCAGATTTGCTGATTATGAGTGATGTGACACATTTTTCTGCTGGCTATAGGACATCTGCGTGTCTTCTTTAAAGTAGTGTGTGATAATTCCATTTGCCTTTTTTAAGTGGGTCATTTGCTTTTTAATTTTTGAGGTGTATTAGTCCTTTATGTATTTTGGAGATTAAGTTAAGGAAATATGTCTCTGTATATTTTGTCAGGTATTGGGGTACATATAAAAATGCATATTATATATATTGACCATCATCATTTCAATCACTGTTGCTGCCTCCCTGGCACACAAAAGGGGACTACTCATGTGGATCTAAAGAGAGGGCATATATGGGTTTGGGAAAAGGGTTACAATAAAGTTTCAAGAAAATGTAAAATATATAGATTTATGTAGGGAGCATGAAGACAAGTTAAACTTATGACCACAGGAAATTCTGTATCTCTTTCATCATTTTGGCCCCTACTTATTGTCTCTTAGCTAGATTAACACTATGTTTCTCTCATTTCCAAATTTACTTCCCTGAGAATCATTACAGTATTTAAACAGTCTTCTTAAAGATGCTTGATGCCCTATAATACACCTTGTTCATGCACAAAAAGCTAGATTTTCCTCAGTTCTGTGGCTTTGTGATTTTCTTCCTTCCTCCCTCCATAAAAATATTGCCATAGTTTCTTCTTCCTTTCTTCCTAAAAATATGCATAAGATGATTACAAGATTTTTTTCTCCCCACAAGAGGAATATCAGCAAAACGTTATGTAAGTTTCCAAATGCAAATAATGAGTGCCGAGAATGTATACAGGAAGAGAATAGGGGGAAGAAAATAGGAGATGACAAAGAAAGAAGGCATGTCAAGGTATATTGAAAGATAAATTGATATATCTGGGCATAGGATAAATGCATTATAGGAAAATCAAAAGAAAATATAAATACTGATTCTTGATTGTTCTTGTTTTTTGTTACATGCATTCCGATAAAACTCACTACACTATGGCAGACATAAGTATGATTTTGCACAATTAATACTGTTATGTCTTACACCTTTGTGATTACATCCATATTTACAGTCTTCATTGATTCTTTAACATTCACTTCATCTTTTCCTATTTTTATCAATGACAAAAGTAGATAAGGTTTTGGGGGAATTTTGTTTCTTGTCCCCAAAGTTCCACATTAAATCTGTCAATTTCAAAAATCTTTAGAATACAATTTTATGTGCCTATATTTTTTACAATATTTCTATAATGTTGGATAATTTTGTGTATAATGGTAGTTCATTTGCACTTGTTTTTCATTTGTTTATTATTGTTTTATTACATGCTGTCTTGTTACTTCATAAGAATTGTTTTGCTCAATAAAATGTGATCAATTTATATATTTTACTCTTGCTGTATATTGTCTTTAATCATTTCATTATCTGGATACAATTATTAAGAACACTTTTGTATAGGTGTTTTGGTGAACATAATTGCTTATTTCTCTTGTATATTGACCTAAGAAACACTCTGTTTCACAGGGTATATTTAGAATAATAAATACTGCCAGTTTCCAGCATGGTCATTAGATGTTCCATATCATTACAAATGCTTGGACTAGGTGTCTTCATTTTAGTCACACTAGGTGCCTTGCAGGGTATCACATTGTGATTTAAATTAGTATTTTTCTGCTGAGCAATAGTAAGAAAAATATTTCTATATTCCTTGGATAATTTTCTCCCATTAAATTACCAGATAAGCTTTTGTTCTTATTTTTAATTTGTCAGTTTTAATAATTTATAGTAATTTTAATGTGTGACTTTAATCCAGCATTAATGTAAATGTTTCAACTGATATAGTTATTGTTCTTTTTGTATCCAAGTTAATTATTTGTCTATAGGGTCATCATCCTAATGGAAAATGTAGTAAATGTTCATATGCTTTTTCTAAAACGAAATAATATATTGTTATTTTTATTTGTTATCCAATACACTGAAAATTCATGTTGATTTGCTATTTTTTGACATATGTTTCCTTTTTTGGCTTCATATATTTTTCACCATTAATTTATGTTATTTTATTTTTATGTTGAATCCATTTTTGTTAAATTATACTTAAATGAATCGCAATCAGACTGACACTGCATAGAAATGAAATGATAAACTTTGTATTGTTAGTTATTATATATTAATAAATTATGAGGGTTGCTAAACTATGGATGTAGGAAGCAGAGAGATACATATTGGTAATCAATATTGTAAATCAGCCATGTTTAATAAAATCAGGATAATAGATTCATCCAATAAGTAATATTGTATTTCATATGAATGCTTTGACAGTATTATTTTTATATCTCTGCCAATTATTGGTGATACTAGCATGTCTGCGTGGGAGTGAATCAAGTAGAGGAAGATATTTGTTTCTAAATCACTTCCTTCATTTCAAGTACACATGATTAAATCTTTCTCAAGAGACTTTCAGGTCTTATTCCAGGTTCATACAGGGAATTCAAGTAAGATTTGTTTTCAGAGAGGCCCCCAAGGATTTTAAGTATGGACAGTATAAAACTTTATCCTCTTTTGTAGATATTTTAGAGATCTCTAGTTCTAACACTGTTGGAGGTGAGTACTCTATTGAATGTACATAGATGGATGGTGATCAGAGACTTTTGTAAAAAACTTAAAAGATAGGCTACAACTGAAATTACTAACTTTATGCAGTCTGTTTCTTTATTTTAGAAATATTCTCAACTGAAATAAGTTCTTTACTGGATCATACTGAGGCACATGTTAAACAGAAAGAAATTAAGATTGTGGTGTGTATGATGTTCTCCATTCCCAGTGATCATTCTATATTAGGGTATTTGGTCCTCCATAATAATAATTAAAAATAAGGTCATTAGAAGTCCACATTTAAGTGTAGCTTTATAGTGTTGATTACAGAGAGAGACACAGAGAAGAAAGAAGTGATAAGCATTTAATATATTCTTGTATCTACTGGTTGAGGGATCTCTATTTGTTCATTGCCAATAAAATACATATCAAATTTTGAATTTATCATTTTTATAGACAATCAATTAGAGATGAGATTGATTGCCCTTCCCTTTCTGCCTCCTTCTCTTTTCTCTTTTATCCCTCTGTAGCTATATTTATCTGTCCTTTTTCTATATCTTCTGTATTACTATGCTATACCTTTTTGATATTTTCTTCATGAAAGTAAGAGAAAAAGCGATAGAAGAGAAAGGTAGGGCAGGGGATATTAAGAAGGAATTAAAAAGGAAGGAAGGAAGGAAGGAAGGAAGGAAGGAAGGAAGGAAGGAAGGAAGGAAGGACATTAGCAGTCTGTAGCCAAATTGCATAATTCAAACACCTGCATTTAGTATAAAATTGTTATATGTATTGAAATATTTTGAAAATTTGGGAACCAGAGGAGAATTAAAATTGTTAATTAATTTAAATAACATCCGGAATACTAGTGAAAAAAAATGAAGCAATTTTTTTCTTGGAAGCGATTTTCAGCTATATCTATTCCTGTCTTGTGAAATAATTTTCATATATGAGGAATTGTATAGACTGTCAGTGGGGTTTTATTTGTAAACATAAAAGGAGGAATCAATGAATAACAGTTCTTCGGATTGTATCTAATTTCCTAAATATATACCATAAAAATTGATACTGAAGAAAATCAGTTTAATTAATCAAGCTGAATTTTAATCATTCTACATGACTAAGTACACATATGTTTGTATATGTATTGCAATTATTGTGTTCAGGTATCTGTGTATGTTGGTTTGTGATTTTATTCTTGATGCTTTTAAATAAGGTGTACTTTGTCATCAAAGAAGACTGAAATCTCAGTAAAGACATAAATCCCTTCATACTTTTGAAATTCATTCTAGGCTTTCTATAGTTTCAACAAATGTATAGTAAGAGTCATTATTGTCCAGGCCTTCAGAAAAAGAACTATTATAAAGTTAATGCCCTGCCATGTGACAAGAACTCCTACATCTGTGCCTACATCTAACCTTGGACTGAAATGTTAACATCAATTTTAATAATTAAAAAAAAGCGGAGAAAAATTAAGCCTATTAGATAATGTTTGGTCTATGCATATCTAACATTGAAACTATTTTTCTTTCTAGAGGAAATCATCCACTTCTCTTCAATGGCAAGATGTTCTTCCCCAATACAACCGCTTTCCACCCAGATACCTTTTTTCTCACAGGAATCCCAGGTCTTGAGGATTTCCATGGCTGGATATCTCTGCCTTTTTGCACCCTTTACTTAGTAGCTCTGCTGGGCAATGTTACAATTTTGTTGATCATCTGGTCTGAACGCTCTCTGCGCGAGCCTATGTTCTTCTTTCTCGCCATCTTATCAGGCACAGATCTGGCCCTCTCCACATCCTCAGTGCCCCGCATGCTGGGAATCTTCTGGTTTGATGCACATGAAATTAGTTTTGAAGCCTGTGTAGCCCAGATGTTTCTGATACACACATTCACAGGAATGGAATCTGCTGTTCTACTGTCAATGGCTTTTGACCGTTATGTGGCTATCTGTGTACCGCTCCACTACACCACCCTCCTAACGACCCGAGTGCTAGGAGGCATTGCTGTCGTTGTAGTGCTATCTCCAGTGTTGCTCATGCTGCCCATTCTCTACCTAACCTGCCATCTTCCCTTCTGTGAGGCTCGAATTATCGCCCACTCCTATTGTGAACACATGGGCATTGCCAAACTAGCCTGTGCCAACATTCGCATCAATGCCATTTATGGGCTTTTTGCGGCTTCTTTTCTTCTCATAGGTGTAATATTTGTAGGAATCTCCTATGCTTACATCCTGCGTGCGGTGTTCCGTCTCCCATCAAGAGATGCTCGTCACAAAGCCCTGAACACATGTGGATCACATATTGCGGTCATATGTGTTTTCTATACTCCTTCTCTCTTCTCCTTCCTCACCCACCGATTTGGGAAAAATATTCCCCGTTACGTCCACATCCTTGTTGCCAATCTCTATGTGGTTATTCCACCGGCTCTCAATCCTATTATTTATGGTGTGCGGACAAAGCAGATTCGCGAGTATATGATGCGTGTGTTCATCTCTAAGTAGGATGTCTTCTTTCCTTAGTTCTTTAGTGTGTGGTGCTAAAGGAAAGATGTTGACTTTAAACCTGTGCTAGATTTGTTAACTTTTAAAATGTTCTTCATATTAAACAAAACAAACAAAAACAACTCAAATATACAGGAACAAACTTCAGAGAAAGCTTTCTGATTTTAAATTCCAGTTTTCCTCTCAACATTATTATCATTCGTTTGCAAAATTGAGGGCCTCAAAGTTCTTCATTTTTAAATACGGAGATTTGGTTAGCCTCCATGTCATCATATTTGAAAACGAGATAATATTCCATCTGAGCATAATTAATTTATATAGATTTAAAGTCTCTGAAAAAAGCACTAAATTTGAAAGTTAAGAAATTTATTTTCTGTTATATAAAATTAAATGCATATGATTTCAACGTGACAGGAATAGTGACAGATTTTTTTTTTAAGTTTTCTAGTTCTTTTCTTTCATCTTAATACTTTTTTCTTTACTCTTTGTAAAATATTTTGGGCACTATGTGCCTTCACTGTGTCCTCACCTTTTTCTGAAGAGACTGGAAGTGAAAGTTGATGAAAATAGTACTGTGTTAATGGATGCAAATATCATTTATAAAGAAGCTTGAATGCACAGATTCTAACTGTGGGACTTAGCACATGTCTAATCAGCTTTACTCCATGTGTGGGTGCCTTTGCACTTGTGTTCACATGTTCATGTGTGTTTATTGTATTCATACAACCTTATATCTATATGGCCACCATTCTGCTTCAAAGAGAAGAAATTTTTCTGTTGTATGCATCCACCCGTTAGCACTTGATGTTTTGTACAATTAAATAAATCTCAGACAATTCAGATAGAAAACTTTTTAAATCAGCTATTTTCATAGATATTTGTTAGGCATAATAGTATTCATTGATATATATATATATATATACATATGTTATGTATATGTATAGCTATTAATTGACATGTATAAGGACATATCTCCACCATAACTTTTAGGGATCCAAATATCATCTTTTTAATTCTTCTGAAATTTACATCTAGCAGAAACTAACATACACACAAAAATAATAAAATAGAACAAGAGTGACTACTCATGAAGTAGAAACTAATTTCCCAATGGTACCTAAATCAATTGATGGGATAAAAACGGCTGTAGAATTTTATATAACACAGAACACATTAACTTCAAGGATTAGAAGAATGAAAGCTAGATTATTTTTCAGCAAAAAAACTTGCACAAGTGACTTTCATATAAAATTCCTTAGAGAGATCAATAAACACAAAGGATATGTGACTATGATTTTTCTGAAAAATGTATTTCCTGTGAGCAACTTGAGCACATTAATTTTTTTTTCTCCTAGAGCTAGGAAGATACACATATCGAGATTTTGATTGTGTCTTTTGTTAAAATCGCATCCAGATTTTCCAGTGATTTTTTAAATTAAAAACATTGTGTCTCATTTTAAGTGCAACTAAAATAATAATCTTTGAATTATTATTAAGATATTTTAAACTTTAAATGACTAATTTAATTTTGTAAATTAACTCCAAACTAATATGTGACTCCCTCCATCTTCATACCAAGCAGTATTAACAATAACTTTTAATAAAAAAAGCTAAATTTACATGTCTTATTGGCTTTGTTTATTTTTAATGTTTTTTCCCTATTATCTCCGGGTATCGAACCCGATCAATAGCTTTATATAATCTGTGCTTTAGCCTCCTCAGCCACCTGAGCCACCTACATGCATCAATGTGTCTTACCTAACTTTAGAGGAAAAGTTAAACATAGTTCAAGCCTGTCTGATTGATAGGATTCCAATGTGTTAATCTGCAATTTAATGATGTCTTCTAATATAATGCATATACTACTTTATTCTTGTGTTCTAACTATGTATTTTACGTTCATAATTTTCATTATTTCCAACCAATAATTTTCCATATATTGCAATGAAAAACAAAGAAGATTTAGTGGCAAAATGAATTGAAATATCTTTTCATAGATATTTGAAATATGCAAACAGATATATGCAAATATATGTATATATTATAGAATGGAAGTCTGCAATTCTCAATCCCTAAATATCTGTATAAGCGTTAAATATAATTCATTAAATTCATTTCCTAAAATTGAGATTCTGATGGTTTCACTGCTAATTTCTACAAAACATTCAAGAAGCAAAGTATGCCAGTTTTCAAAAATCACTTCTGGAAAATAGAAGCAAAGGAAATATTTTCTTACTCTTTATAGGAAACAAATTCCAAACTAATCCCCAAAACCTAATACGAAAGTCAGTTAAAAAGCATTATAAGAAAAAAAAATGCAGACTGTTAAATATGCATCCCATGAACAAATACAAAAATCTTTAATAAAATATAGAAAATTGAAGTTAATAGCTTATGAAAGTAATTATATATTATGACCCACTGTTGGTTATTCCTGGCATAGAAGGCTGGCTTGCTACTAACAAAAACAAAAAACCAGTGTAACCTTGAAAAGTAGCCTGAGAGAACTCATAGTGATTATATCAACAGTTAAGCAGAAACTTTGTTTGCAAAAGCATATATTAATGACGAAAATGCTCAGCAAACAATTAATAGAGACATACTCGACAAAGAAATAAAAATCTACAAGTAACACACACACATATATAATGTGTGAACACAAAAGCGAATTGAAAATTATCAAATGATTTGTCCAGATCCTTCACCAAGAAAATTTACAGGTGAAAATAAACATATAGAAAGATGATCAGCAAATATATCCAATATAATTTACAAATTGAAAAATACTTAGAGAATACATCAAAATAGTTTATTTTAAATACAAAAATAAAACAATGATAAGAGTAAGTTAAGATTCAAAGCAGAATAATTTTTTATTCATTTTTGGTGAGAATGAAAAATAGCCACAGCCACTTTGGTAAGGAAGTCTGGAAGATTTTTACCAAGCTAAATAAGTTGTATGCTAATGCCCAGAAATTACATTTCAAAAAAATTATACAACTGGTTTGAAAACTATACCCACAAAAATTTGCCATGGTTTTCTTTTGTTTTTATTTTTTGCTGTTGTGCGTTTTTTTTTAAGTAGTGCAGACAGGAATGAAGGTGAGTAGGCATACAACATGCGAAACAAATAGAGGAAGTATTTTTATTTATTTAGTTGTTCCTCTTGACTGTTCCCCCTAATCTCAGGACATGAACCTGGGTCCTTGGGATGTATAAGGACTGTACCCAAACACTACTCCACAAATGCAGGTGTGCATAGGGATATTTTTGGCAAGTTTATTTATCATTTCCATAATAGGAAGCAATCAAGATTTTTTCAATTGGTAAATGAATATTTTCCCAATGATTCACCCATTGTACATAATACAATGCATATTTTTCAATATTAATAGGAAATGATATAACAAGCCATGAAAAGAAAAGGCAAATGAAAAAGGACTATTCCTAAGTGAAATCAGTCCATCTGAATGGTTTTATATTGTGTAACTGAAATGAAATTATATTCTGAAAAATAAAACTCTAGACAACTCAGATATATCCATGGTTGCCACGGGGAGGAGGAGTATCAAGATGTTGACTATGTAGAACAGTTAGGAAATTGAAGTTGATGAAAGTATTCCACATGATACAAATGTTGGGTATATGTTATCACATGTACAACAAGACCTGTAGAACTTTACAAAACAAAAGAAGACAATGCATGTAAATTAAATACACACATGCTTAAACTGAATGACCCTCGAATGAAATGCAAAATTTGAGTAACAGAGTGTTTACAATGTAAGAAAAAAACCTAAAATAGATGAGATGAAATGTGATGACATCAATAAATTTGGAAGTAAGTGAAACTGTGAGACTAAAGGCAAAATGAACTGCTCATAAGCATTGTACTTTAGTGGAAAAAATTTGTATCCACTAGCATGGGGTTATAAGTTAGCAATTCTAATACAAATACATATACATATTATGACTGAAGAATTAGGTAAAATGATGGCACATAGTTGAGTCTGGTTTTCTCATTGTGGATACAGGAGTTTAAAGATAAATAAGAGAGAATATTAGAATAAATTCATGTAGTTATAGATTAGAAACAGATGAGTATATATCACTTACATTTTATTTATATGCATTATATATACATACATGTATGGACACACATATGTATATATTTCTTGCTCCACCTGTTTAAAGCTTCTTAAACCAATGGCACTTTACAAGCAAATGACACTTAAAAAAGAAATGACAGCTAGCAGGCAGACCTTTGTCTCTAATACCATTACTCAATTACAGAAACTAGCTATTTTTAGAAGACTGAGAGTTTATATACAAAAAAATCTATAGACCCTCCTGGTAGATTAAAGTAAAATATAACTCCCCCACAAATAATAAAAACAATTTGAATATTTAATAAAGGGACAGAGGAGTCAACTGGAGAAACTCCTTATGACCAAAGCTAGACAATGTGGCAAAATAAAGTAATATTGGATGATAAACCTAAGTATAAAATATTATTGAAGCTATGCTGATATAAGAAAATGATTGAATGCATCAACAAATTGGGGAAATAGATATCATACACACAATATTTATGATAATGATAATACAAAATCCCGGAGAAGGTGGAGATTAACTTCTCACTGTTTAATTGTTGGATTGCACATTAGAAATTATTTCCAAAGATTAAACTTGGAAACAGGGAGAAAGAGAGTTCTGATGAATTTACTTCTACCAGGTAGTGGATATCAAAAAATAACAATGAATCATGTAGGTAGTATTTACCCTTGATATGTTTTGATATAAATGACTCTTTACCTCATTGATATTCCTCCCAAATCATGCAAATATAGTAATGGGGAAATAATTAGACTGTCTTCAATTGAGAAAACTTTTTCCAGAAACTTGACCAGTGTTTAAAAACTGTTGTGACTAAAATTAAAGCTAAGAAACAACAACGTAAAATCTATGGTAATAAATACCTGAAATACTATCACAACTAATAGAAACTAAAGATAATGTAATAAATATACTAATAAAAATAATTTGTTATCCTGGTTAAGATTTCAAAGGGTAAAAAAAATCAACATGGATGGATCTAGATGGGATTAGGCTACATGAAATAAGTCAAAGGAAGAAAGATAGAAACTAGATGACCTTGCTCATATGTGGAATATGAATAAACAAACCAAAGTAACAGATGAAACAAAGGCAACTCTTGAACACTTGCAATAGAGCTGACATTATCAATAGGGAATGGGATTGAAGGGGGCGGTGGCACTTGGTGGCAGAGCCCACTGACAGTGGTGACAAAAATTTGCTTATTTGGTGGATGACAGGGTGTGTTGAAATATATCTGAAGAGTGGGGAAACTGCATATATGGGGAATTTATACATACTATAGTAAAGCTATATATGAAAAAGGAGAAAGAAATAATATTAGGTAAATGTAAAGGTATTCAAGTAATACATAAATTTTAAAGTATATGAAATTTATTTAGTATTAATTCATCAATAGTAACAAATGGTCATATTAGAATAAATTATTAATTACAGAACATACGGTGTATGGATTATATGAGAATTCCAAGTATCACATTGACTTTTTCTGCAATATACATATATACTATATTTTTGTTTTTAATTTGTTCTTAAAAATAGTGAGTAACTTATAGTTCTCTAAGTTCAAAATTAAAAAACTTGAGTCAGCATAAAAAGAATAAGAAGTGAAATAAGTGAGATTGCAAGAGATACTGCAGAAATATAAAAAATAATAGAAGGCCACTATGAATATGTATATGCCAACAAATGTATCTGTCTCAAAAAATTGACTGATTTCTAGAATCAGTGGATTCTATTAAGACTGAATCAGGAAGCAAGTGTCTTTTGAAAAGATTCATCATAAATACAAAAATCGAAACTATAAACAAAATTCTTTCTTCTAAAGTCAAAAGTTTAGATTCAGGTTTTTTCACTAGTGAATTCTACCAAACAGACAAATATTTCATTTTAATGTTCTTAAGCTCTTCCACAAATTAAGAAAAATAAATATTTCCAAATACACTTTAAGAGGTGAGACTTAGCTTGATACCCAAACCAATCAAGTATAGTATCCAAAAAGAAAATTATAGACTGATATAAAAAAATGACTAAAATTCAAGAAATCCTCAAAAATCTTGGCAAATAAAATTTAACACGACATTGAATATTATAAAATAGTACCAAGTGGACCTCATTCCAAGGATGCAAGTATAATTCAATATCTGCAAATCTATGTAAAGCACCAACTCAAAAAATGACAAAAATCATATATCATAGATAAAAAAATTGCAAGTTTCAGCACCCATTGATGATAACAGGTCTCACAAAATGAAAATATGGAATATACCTAAACATGAAAGAGGTTATATATGAGAGATTCTAAGCTAGCCGTCATATTCAGTGGCAAAATCCAAAAATCTCTCTGTCTTTGACCTGGAAAAAACACAAGATGTCCACTTCATCAATTCTATTCAGTTGAGCTCTGGAAGTTCAAGCAACAACTATTAGGAAAAAAATGCACCCACACACACTCCCCCACACTCACCCAAAACACACACATGCTCCTCTTATGAAATGCTAACTCAAAACACAATAAAAATCTCACTATTTACAGGTAACATATTATACTTGCAAACCCTAAAACTAAATTAAAACACTATCAAAAAAATAAATGAAGTAATAACATGAGATACAGAAATCAACACAAAGATTTCTAGCAATTCTATATGAAACCAATGAATTAAACAAGAAAGACCCTAAGAAGATAATTCCATTTAAATTAACATCATAATTATAAAATACATGGAAGTACATTTAAGAAGGTTAAGCATTTGTGTGCTAAAGCTCTAAGATATTATTAAAGAATTAATTATCCTAAGTTATGAAGATATTCAGGTACTAGAATAATTGGCACAGTAAAAATTGCCATTTTACCGAAAACAATACACAGATTCATTGCAATTTATCCAAATCTCATGATATTTTCCAATAAAATACAATGAACAGTACTGAAAGTTGTATACATTTATGAAAGATCTCAAATATCTAAAGCTAGTCTCAGATAAAGAAGAAAAATGAAGAAATCACCCTCACTCCCAAAATTCAAACTATAAAGTATAAAACAATTGTCATCAAAATGTTTGAAATAGGAATAAAAACTGACACATGGTTCAAAATACCAAGAGATAAAACCAAAAATACATGGATTGTTATACATGAATAAATGATTCAAGAGCATATAATGGAGGCATAAAAACTTCAACAAACGATGTTGGAAAAATTGGACAATCACTTGCAAAAAAAATGAAACTAGATCAATCTTTACACTATACACAAAACTTAATTCAAAATAGATTAAAACCTCAAAGACTGGAAAGTATTAAGTTCACAGAAAAAAATGGACAATATATGATAACGATTTTGAGGAAGCGATACAAATTGCAAGGTAAATAAAAACAAAATTAAAAACTAGGATGGCATCATACAGAAAAAAAATTTTGTAAAGCAACAAAGAACCTCTAAAAAACTCAACCAACTAACTAGGAGAATAAATATGAATTATAATTTATTGACCAAGGGTTAATATACAACAAATGTAATGAACTCATACACAACAACAACACAAGCAAAAACAATAAAAATGGGTATATGATCTTAAGAGACACTTTTTCATAGTAGATATATAAATAACCAACAGGAGCATGAAAAAATACTCTACATTACTTATCATCAGAGTAACACAAAAACATTAAAAATATATCACCTTGTAAAATTATGAAAATACATACAAATATCAGGAGCAGAATATATGGCAATGGTGATAGTGGGGAGAAAAATAAAAACATGTGTACCTTTGTTTGAATTTAGATTAGAACAATCTCTACAAAAAACAATATGGAGATTTCTCAAAAAAATAATGAAACTAATATTAGATCCAGAAATTCTACTATTGGATATATATCTGAAGAATATAAACCAGTAATCAAAAATCATGTTTTTATCAATATGTTGTTAGCAGTTAAATTCACAATAGACAATACATAGAATCAACCAAAATTATCTTTGTCTTATGACTGGATTAAAAATGTAAAATTTACGTTAACTTAAAATTACACTCAGCTATTTAAAAAGATGAAATTGTGCCATTTGGAGCAATCTCAATGAAACTTGAGGTGATCAAGCCAGAAAAATATCAGATGATTTCACACATATGTAAAGAAGAAAAGCTGAAGAACTAATGAAAGAAAACAAATATCTCCAGTTTTTGAATGCAAGACTAGGGTACAAATGTGGAAAGGATGCTGGGGTGGAAAAAAAGAGTTCGCTACAAAAAAAAGAAAGACATAAGAAGATTCAAAGCTTCCTAAGACCACATAAAGTTTATTTAAAGCTTTAAAAAATAATTGCAAAATCACTTAACCAGAAGTTGACTTATAAGTCTAGAATAAAGTCAAAGGGCATGTTCTATGAAATATCAAGAATCTTAGAAACATCAGTTCCAAGATGGCACACTGTTAAGGTCTTGAGCTTAAATTTTCCCAAAGGGCTTGCCATCTTGCAGGGAAAATAGAGGGACTTTTCTTCAGAGAAAGTAGAACTCTAGGAAACAAATAACGCAGGACATAAAACACTTTGATCTAATAGTTGACGTGTGCAGAGCTGACTACAGAATTTTATTGGTTGAACCATGACCGTTAGTATGGGAAATTAAAAGGATAATTTGTCCATAAAGATGCTCCTGGGCATCCTTTCCAGGTACTCTTCAGTGTGTAGGCAGCACAGGTGACTGTCATATAGCAGTCAAGGACTGAAAGCAAGAAGTCTGCCCCTATGCCACACTTGTGTGTTAGACAGCTGTTCTCATGGTTATAATTCTCACTACTGCCTTAGCAACAAATGCCTGTCATTTTGATAGGTCTCCTGTTCTGCAACGCTTTCAGAGCAAGCTGAGTTTTTTCATTCAAAGTGATTTTTGCAGCTCTCTCTGGGAGGAACACTAGAGAGGTTCCAGTGTAACAGCAGCTCAGAACCACCTGGAGCTACTACTAAACAACTTTGAATTTCTCCCTGAATCTTGTAATCTGAAACAGCTAGAATGTCCATCACCAGGGGAACTTGGTTTGTTGTGTATGGATTCCTGCTGGAGAAGTTCTCAGGTAGAGAACTGAGGCATATTCCTAGAATAGTATACTCTGCCACTATCAGCTCCGAAGTTCCCTGGGAGATTCCTATATTCTTCTCACCAGTGAGTTATGTTAGAACTGTAGTCGGGGTCTGCACCTCCTAGGTGTATTTCCTAAACTGCTTGATTTATGTCAGTTATTCTAGGGGGAAAGATACTCAAAGATAAAAGCAATAGAACAACTAAACTATAAATGGGGCAACAATAATAGCCGGTCTCTAGGAAAGCTCTTAGTCTGTTTGAAGTCCCTGTTCTTACTCCAATATTGAAGGTTGGACTCTTGAGCTTCAACAAAGTACCAGCTCTAGAGATTCAACCATACTGATTGTATCATTTTTTCCTATGCTATAATAGAAAGTCAAGTATCCATGCCAATCACATAGCTCTATATATACCCTAAAGCCTAATACAATAACACAAAGCTCTTACATAAAAGGAAGGAAAACTAATCCATACAAAAAAAACACGGTGTACCAAAAATTAGAAAACAGTAATATATCCAAATGATGGGAAAAAAATCCTGTAGAAACAACTAAATGCAACAGAATTAAAGTACAGGAAGAATATTAAAGAATAGTTTAAATTTTGCTCAATGAAATTAGGAGAACAATGTCTACAGAGAGAAATACTTCAAAGACAGAGAAAGTATGGGACACTATAAAACAAATTTCAGAGCTAAAGAACATAATAGTTTGACTAAAGTACGCAATAGAGATAAACTCAAAAAATCTACATCAGCATACTAGAAGAGAGGATAGTGGAATCCACCTAAATCAAACAAATAATGAAGGATAATAATTAAATGAAAGCATATGAAATATATGGGATAAGGGCAAAATTTTCTTCATAAAGCTCCATGAAGTGTACCCTTCATGACAAAAGGGCAGAAAAAACTATTTGAAAAAATGATAGCTCAGAATGTCCTTAAATTTACTAAAGAAACAGACTTCCAGTACTTTGAGTTGCAAATAATTCTAAAGAAAATAAAACTAAATAGAAACCACTAAGACACATTATATTTAAAATGAGATGAATCAAAATTAAAGAATCATGAAAGAAGCTAGAACAAAATGAGTCCCATACAAGAGAGTACCCATGGATTGTCTGCAGATTTCTCAGCAGAAAAATTACAGATCACAAGGGAATGACATGATATAGTCAAAGTGCTGAAACAAAAATATTCCAGTTAAGAAAAAAATCTACTATTCTGTCTTATAATTTATAATGGTAGGAGTGATAAGGAGTTTTCCAAACAAAAGTTAATGAAATCCATCACTACTAAACCAGCTTTGCAAGAAATACTAACAGGATTTCAATAAAATGGCAGTCAGTTGTGTCCAGACATCAAAACTACAAAACGTGAGGTGGAGAATAAAGATGTGGCCAGTTAGAATGAGACTTGAGACTAAACTATTCTCAAGTGAACAAAAGTTTTAAAAGAATTG
Source organism: Solenodon paradoxus (assembly GCA_004363575.1). Classification (NCBI taxonomy): domain Eukaryota; kingdom Metazoa; phylum Chordata; class Mammalia; order Eulipotyphla; family Solenodontidae; genus Solenodon; species Solenodon paradoxus. The sequence continues at coordinate 316,923 of RJWH01000928.1, forward strand.
AAACATATATTAACTCCAGGGTAAGCTCAAAACATAAATTCAAAGAAAAAAATCAAAGAAAATAAGAAGTGAAACATAAAAGTACTCAAAGCACAGGAGAAGAAAAGACAGATAGGAAATAGAAAAAGACAGTTATAGAGTCACAGTCTGAAACCCAAGAAAACATGTAGCAAGATAACAATATATAGCTAAATATCAATAGTCACCCTAAATGACAATGGATTAATTCACCAAAATAAAGACATAGAATGGCCAGATGGTTAAAACAAAAAAACAATTCTACTGCCTACATGAATCTCATCTAAGCTTTGAAGATAAACAGCCTGAAAGGCAAAGGTTGAAGGAAAATACTATAATCAAATTCTTACCTTAAAAAGCAAGAAAAGAAATTTTTATATATATGCATCAAACTAAAGAGAATAATAAAAGATAAAGATTGCCATTGCAAACTGAATAAGGGGTCAAATGAGCGAATAGACCTAACACAAATTTCTATGCACCTTGCAATATATCAAGACACATAAATCAATTATTAACAAAACTAAAAGGAGACATTGATAGCAATACAATATTAATAGCAGATTTCAAAAGCCCACTTAAAACAATGTGCAGAACAATTAATCAGAAAATTAACAAAGAAATTAGAATGGATGAGTTTAATAGATAGCTACAGAACTTTCCACCACCAACAATAGAATATAAATTCTTCTCATGTATTCATGGAATATTCTTATGTATAGAGCAAAGGTTGGAAGACAAAACAACTGTCTAGAAATTTACAAGATTAAAATCATACCAAGTATCTCTGGCAACTATAATAGCACACAACTAGAAAACTACCACAAAACAAAATCTGAAATATTCCAAAATATATGTACATGCTCCTGAATGAGTAATGAGCAAAAGAGAAAAATCAAAGGAGAAATAAAAATAAAACTTGGGGAGAATTAGAATAATATTAATAACTTAAGACCTTGCAGAATGCAACAAAATCAGTAGTAAGAGTATGATTAATAGCAACACAGCCCAACATGAATTAACAAGAAAACAACTAAGCAAATCTTACCCTACAGCTAATATAACTAAATCAGAAACCCAAAATCAGTATAAAGAAGGACACAATGCAAACAAATCATAAATAAAATAGAAATCAAAATGACAATTCAGAAGATCAATGAAATACAAAACTTGTTCTTTAAAAGGAAGTAATCAAACGTCTCCAAATAACCCAGGACCAAATTGCTTTACTAGTGAGTTTTATAAACCTTTATGCAAGATGCAGGAATTGACACCTATTCTTCTCAAACTCTTCCTAAAATTTTTAAGAATAGTGCATGCTTCTAAGCATTTATAAAGAAGTGATATTATACTATTACAAAAGGTAGAGACAACTTCCAGATGGTGGCCCAATAGGAAGCACTTTCAGGTCACAGCCCACGGACCTGAAAATAAATCTAATTTCCTGAGACAAACATCAAGAAATGACTAGCACTTCAGTTGGAGACAGAATGGTTAATGACTAATAGCGGATGAGAATCTCTTGTGTGGTGGTCAGTAAAGACACAGATTTGAAAATGACAGGAGTCCCTGAGGTGTGGTGGGGCCGATCCAGAGGATGAGGCTAGGGATCCAGGGACCATTTGTGGAGGCAACAAGGAGGACATCCAGTAGAACTGGACACAGAGCAAGGGAAGACTGATTTGGTACATGATGGAAGGGGAACCACTGCACCAGGAGCTGACCTAGAGTCTGCACAGTGAATTTGCACTGGGCACCACCAAAACTGGAAATCAGTCAAAGAAATTCCCAGCCCTAACCCCTCCCTTAACCATTTCACACCGGAGCCTCAGGGTCCATCAAGTGGACATGCCTCCCACAGCATATCCTGACAACCAGATACTCCACCCTTTGGATACCCCACCCCCAAATTATAGTAAGAAGGTAGTCCCATATGGGGTCAAACCTCAACACTATCTGCTAGTGCCAAATAGTGTAGGGGAGAAACTGCAACTTGACTCTCAATCCTGGGCAAGCTGAAGGTGATGAAAACTACACAATGACATTTCTGCAGGAAAACTAACCCTCAGAAATATAAATAGAATGCCAAATTCAGCAAAGGCACAGAGAACTATATGTGAAATGATGGATCAAATAAATAACCTAGGGGAAAATCTGAATATAGCAGATGTATATAAATTACCTGAAGATGAATTTAGCGCAACAGTTACTAACATACTCATACGAATACAGCAATCAGTAAAGGAAGTAAAAGAGAATGCCAGGAATCAAGCAGAAGAAGCGAAACAAGATATCAAACAGGTAAAGGATATGATGGCTGAATTAAGTAACTCAATAGAAGGACTTAACAATAGGATGGAAAAAGCATTCAATTGAATCAGCAATCTGGAAGATAGCACAGAGGAACTCAATTAAGCAAACCGGCAAAAAGATTAAAAAAATGCAAAAAAAGGAAGACAGCATTCGAGACCTCTGGGATAACATCAAAACAAAATGCACCTCATAGAGTTCCCAGATGAAGACAGAGCTAAGAGGGCAGAAATCGTATTTGAAGAAATAATAGACAAGAACTTCTGAAGAAGATGAAGAATGAAGCAAGCTTCCAGATCCAGAAATCTCAAAATTTCTAAAAAAATTCCCAATAAAGAAACTCAAACATAAATATACTACAATTAAATTGTCAAAAATACAAGATAAAGAATCTTAAAAGCAGCCTGAGAAAAACATATCACATACAGAGAAGCCCTGATAAAATTGTCAGCAGATTTCTGAAATGAAACTCTACAGACCAGAAAGGAATGGCATACCATATTCAAAGTGCTGAAAAAGGATTTCAACCTAGGATACTATATCCAGCAAGCTTATCATTCAGAACTGAAGGAATGATAAAAAAAGCTTTTCTGACAAGCAAGAGTTAAAGGAGTCCATCACCACAAAACCAGCTTTGTAAAAAATATTAAAGGATGTTCTAAAAAGCATAAAGAAACCCCACAGAAAAAAAGCAAGACAGCAGATATTAGAAGTGGGGGAAAAGAGAACAAAAATGTCATTAGTTAGAATGAGTGGAAGACTAATATGCTGTCAAATACAATTAGTATTTGACATAGAACTGTAAATGCTCGCTTCAGGGTAACCTAAAATACATAGCCAGGGAATAAGCAAAGAAGAAAGCAAAAGGTGAAATCAATCAAGACATAACTGTATCATCCGACCTAAGAAGAGACAGAGAACATAGTCATAATTTGGATCAACATACAAGACAACTTACAAAATGTCCCTAAGCAGCTATATATCAATAATCACCCTAAAAGTTAATGAACTGAACTTACTAGTCAAATGACACAGAGTGGTGGTTGAATGGATTAAAAGCCATAACTGAAACTTCTACTGTATTCAGGTAACCCACTTTCTTCCAAAAGATAAACAGGCTCTAAGTCAATGGCTGGAAGACAATCCTACAGTCAAATGGCAACCACAAAAGAGCAGGAACAGTTATACTCATATCGGATAAAACAGAATTCCATCTAAAAAGCATAGCAAAAGACAGAGCTGGACACTATATAATAATTTAAGGATCAATCTATCGGGAAGACAACATTTATTAGCATAAATGCACCAAGTGAAGGAGCACCAAAATGAATCAAGCATTATTAAATCTGATGAGAGACACTGACAGCAACACAGTAATAGTGGGGGAATTTAACACCCTATTTACAACAATGGACAGATCAACCAGCCAGAAAATTAACAGGGAAACTGTCACTTTAAGTGACCATCAGGAAGAGATAGGTCTAATAGACATATATAGAGCACTTTACCCAACGACCACAGATTTCACTTTCTTCTAAAGTGAGTATGGAATATTCTCATGGCTAGATCATATGCTGGGACACAAAACATCTCTCAACAAATTTACAAAAATGGAAACCATACCAAGCATCTTCTTTGACCACAATAACCTAAAACTGAAAATCAACCACAAAAAGAAAGCTGGAAGACCCCAAAGTTATTGAAAACTTAACAATATGCTCCTGAAAGACTCTTGGGTAAAAGAATAAATCAAAGAAGAACTTAAAAAATACTTAGATATTAATGAGAATGAAGACACAAGCTACCGGAATCTATGGGATGGAGCAAAAGCAGTACTAAGAAGAAAGTTCATTGCAATCCAGGGCTATCTCAAGACAAGCAAAACTGTAAATAAACAACTTACCTCCACATTTGAAACAACTAGAGAAAGAATAATTACAGCCAAAAATCAGCAGAAGAAAGGAAATAATCAAAATTTGTATAGAAATTAATGAAATAGAAAACAAAAAGACAATCCAGAAGATCAAGAAGCCAAAAGGTGGCTCTTTGAAAAAATCAACAAGTATAACAAACCTTTGCTAGTTTCATAAAAAAGGAGAGAAACCTCTCATAACTAGAATCATAAACGAAAGGGGAGAAGTTATAGCAGATACCAAAGAAATTCAAAACATCATAAGGAACAGCTCTACACTGACAAAATGGACAACTTTGAAGACATGGACAGATTTCTAGAAAAGCATGGTCTACCAAGACTGAATCCAGAAGAAATGTAAAAACCTGAACAGAACAATCACAGCAAAGAAATTGAAGAAGTAATCATTGGCCTCTAAAAGCCCAGGACCAGATAGTTTCTCCAATGAGTTCTACCACCTTCAGAGAAGAATTAGCACATATTATTCTCAAGCTCTTCTGAAATACTGAAGAATAGGGAACTTCCCAAATACCTTTTATGAGGCTAACACTACACTAATATCAAAGACTGACAGAGATGCTGCCAAGAAAGAAAATCAGACTAATATCTCTAATTAACATAGATGCACAAATTCTTGACAAAATATTAGCAAACCAAATCCAACAAAGCATCCAAAAGATCATCTATCATGACCAAGTGGGAGTCATCCCAGGGATGCAAGGTGATTCAACATATATAAATCTATTAATGTCATACATGATATCAGCAAAAACAGAGAAACCACATGATCATATCAATAGAAGCAGAGAAAGCTTTTGACACGGTTCAACACTCATTTTGATAAAAACCCTTCATAAAGTGGGAATAGAAGTCACATATCTCAACATAATAAAGACTATATGTGAAAACCCACAGCCAACATCATAGTCAATGGAGAGAATTTGAAAGAATTTCCTCTTATGTTAGGAAGAAGACAAGGTTGTCCACTCTCACCAGTGCTATTTAATACTGTATTGGAGGTCTTAGCCAGAGCAATTAGGCAAGAAAAGGAAATTGGAAAGGAGAAAGTAAAACTCTCATTATTTGCAGATGCCATGATTGTATATATTAAAAATCCCAAAAATGCTATCAAAAAACTTCTAGAACTCATCACTGAACACAGGAAAGTGTCAGGCTGCAAAATCATTGCACAAAAATCTGTTGCGTTTCTATATGCAAGCAACATTCTAGAAGAAAATGAAATCACAAATTTCACGCTATTTAAAATAGCAGCTAAACAAATGAAATACCTGGGCATATACCTTATGAAGGAAGTAAAAGATCTATACAATAAAAACTATGTCCTTCTTAAAAGAAATAGAAGAAAGCACGAAACAATGAAAATACATCCCTTGCTTGTGGCTGGGAAGAATGAATATCATTAAAATGCTCTTCTTGCCCAAAACATTATATAGGTCTAGTGCAATCCCCATTGATATCCCACATTTACTTCCATGAAATAGAACAAAAAAATCTTAAAATTTGTATGGAACAACAAACTGCCCCAAATAGCCAAAGCAGTCATTAGAAAAAAGAAAGAATCTGGAGGCAGTACACTTCCAGACTTTGAACTATTTTACAAAGCACTAGTGATCAATAAAGTATGGTACTGGAATAATAACAGAAGCCAAGATCAGTGGAATAGAACTGAAAAATGGGAGGAGTATTTGGAGAGACACTTTTCTGAAGAGTATATACAGACGCCAACAGACACATGAAATTATGTTCCTACTCGCTGGTTATCAGGGAAATACAAATTAAAACAAAAATGAGGTATCGCCTTACACCTGAAAGATTGGCTACTACCCAAAAGTCTGGAAACAACAATTGCTGGCAAGGATGTGGAGAAAAGGGAATCCCTACGCACTATTGGTGGGAGTGCAAATTGGTGCAACCCCTATGGAAAACAGTTTGGAGATTTCTGGAAATACTGAAGATGGAAATTTCATATGATCCTGTCATTCCACTTCTGGGCATCTACCCAAAAGATACAAAAGCACCCATCCACAGAGATGTATTCATTCCCACGTTTATTGCAGCCGTATTCACAACAGCTAAGAATGGGAAATCACCCAAGTGCCCAATATTATATGAATAGATAAAGAAGATGCAGTACATATATACAATGGAATACTAATGGAATACTACAGCCCCTACAACATTTGAATCAACATGGATGGAACTAGAGGGGATTATGCTAAGTTAAACAAGTCAAAAGAAGAAAGATAGATACCAGAGGACCTCACTCATAGGTGGAATGTTGATAGATAAAATAAAGGATCAGATGAAACAAAACCAACCTGGAACATTTGCAGCAGAACTGAGGTTACCAAAAGACAATGGAGCAGGTGGGACAAATGGTGGTGGAGCCCACTGGACAACGGTGAAGAACAGTTTGTTATTTGGTGGTGGCATGGTGTATTGAAATAGATCTAAGAAATGAGGAAACTATACATAGGAAATTATTTAAATGTTAAAACAATTACTTTAATTAAAAATATTTAAACAAGGAAAAAAAGACAGACATGTATATCACCAAAAAGAATATTGCAGGCATATAGACTATAAACCATTAGAATGTAGATGCAAAAAAATCAACAAAATGTTTCCAAATTACATTCAGTTTTATTTCAAAGGGATTACTCATTAAAATCATGTAGAAATTATTCCACATGACGACAGCATGATTTAACGTAAAGAATATACTAACGTAACATGCCACATCAACAAAATTAAGGAAAAAAATCATATGATCCTAGTAGTAGACACAAAGCAAGCATTTGATAAGATTAGGTATCCATTTATGAGGAAAAAAAGACTCAATAAAATAGGGATAAAAGAGCATAGCTCAACATAATAAAGGCCATGAATAATAAACCCACAGACAATGTCTTACTCTTTGGCGAAAAACTGAAAGTGATCTTCTAAGCTCGGGAACATGGCAAGGGTGTCCCCTCACAAATCACTGCTATTCAACATACTTTTTGAAATACAAGTTGGAGGAATTAGGCAAGAGAAAGAAATAAAATAACTGAAATTGGTAAAGAGAAGTTAAAATATCATCATTTGCTGAAAACGTGTTAATTTGCATAGAAAAACGCTGACTCCTCCAAAATACTATTATAATTTGTAAATGAGTACAGTAAAGTGGAAGAAAGCAGAATTAATATAAACTTTGTGGTATTTTATATGAAAACAATGAAATAGAAGAAAAATAAATTATGAAAACAAGTATATTAAAATCGAAGCAAAATTATTTAAATATTCAGAAAAATTGAGCTTGTAGTTAAGACCCATACAATGACACTAAATAGCATTGCAAAAGAAGTAGAAGAGACAAAGAGATGGAAAATTATTCCATGTTCAAAACTGGGATGACTTAGTCTTTTTAAAATAACTATATTACATAAAAATATACAGATTGATTGTAAATCATGAAATTTCCACTGCCATTTGTCAAGAAAAAAGAACAAAGAAATTTCAAGCTTATATGAAATTACAAAAGACTCAATATAACCAAAGTATCATGAGAAGAAGAAAAATTGCTAAAAGAGAAGCAAGAAACCCATCGCACTCCATGAGCCCATCACTAAACAGTGGCCTAGGTGTTAGATCCTAGTGGAAGTGCCACAAGAGGAGCAAGCAGCCTCACCTGCACTAGCTTGCCATACATGGAGAAACTGCAGGTCCAATGAGTTTTTGAGGAAACATTTTCAGAGAAGGATGAGTCACCTTTCTGGTGTCAGCCAGTCAAGGAGAAATCTTGTGGGCCGTGATTGCTTAGGGAAGCACTTGGGAGAGGAGTCTGGAGACACACCCCACCAGCCTGCCAACACAGGAGCATCTGTTATCCCAATGAATGTTGGACTAAGTGACCCAGAGACCTCTGAGTTAAGAGATTTGCCTACCTTTGCATGAGAGACCCTGTCTTTCAGTGAGCTAAGCAACTTAGTATAATAGTGTGGCATAACCATGCACCACACTGCCCACAACAGAAAAAATCTGCCACTGCATAAAAGGTAACAAAGAGAGATAAAAATAAATGCTTAGCATCAAATATATTGCAGAAAGGGTAAGATATGTCACAATCCAAACTCCCCTCAAGCAAAATAAGAATGGTCTAGAATAAGAGACCAGGAGCTCTGTATCTCAGAGATCAAATGACAATGAAGGGGACAACCTAAGAGATACCTAATTCAAAGAACTTGTTATAAAAACAAAATCTGAATGATCTGAAGGAAACACACATTCAACTACCTGAAGGGAAATCCAAAACCTCAGAAAAAAATGTCTTGGATTTAAGACCCGAAACCATGAAACACATAGAAAAAAATAGGAAAATGCCCAATGACATCAACCTCATATATGATTTGGGGAAAGTGACACTGATGAAAAAGGAAATTAAAGTAAAACCAAACAATTGATACTACATCAACTTAAATAGTTTCTGTACAGTGAAAGAAACCATGACTATAATAAAAAGCAACCCAATGAATAAGAAAAGATACCTGTATATTATATATCAGACAAGATCTTAATTTTAAAATTATAAAGCGCAGGTATGCCTCAACAACAATAAAGTAAACGTCCCACACAAAATAAGGGGCAGAAGAACTGAATATATATCTTTCTAGAGAAGACACACAAATGGCCTACAGATACGTGAAATAATGCTCTACATCAGCCATCATCAAATAAATGTAGATAAAAACAAAATGTGATAACATCTCAGACCAGTGAGAACGGTCTATATCAAAAAGACTAGAAACAAGTATAGAAGAGGGTGTGGAGAAAAGAGAGCACTCTACAACATTGGTGAGAATATAAATTAATGCAACTGCTTTGTAAAACAGTATTTTTTTTTTATGTCTGAAAAAAAGATGAATCTATTATTTGACTTGAAATTCCACTTTTAAATGTTACCTAGAGAATACAAAAACTAATCAGAACAAAATGTATACACTGTTATGTTCATAGCAACACAACTCGTAGAGCCAAGATATGGAAGCAACCTAAATGTCAGTGAATAGATGACAGGATGGTTTCACTCCTATGTACAATAAACAAATAAATGAACAGGCACATCACAACAAAATTTATGGAACTCAGTATTGTGGCTGGGGGTCAGGAAATAACAGAAGATAGGAGTTAGAAATGTGTTCTTAAATGTCACTGAAACTAGGGCACTGAGTGTGGTGTAAAAGGCAGTAAGACTGGCGTGCACATTTAATATCTTAAAGAGCATATAACATTATGAAGTAATAAATAGAATTTAAAAAATCAACATTTTGTTTTGTGGGAAAGATGGAAGATGGTATAATATTTAAAGATGTATAGTCTTTCAATTATATTAGAAAAAATAATTAAATATGACAATAAATATTTACTATAAGTATAGGCCTAACTAGATATTATAAAACCAACAGTCATCTGATAAGCATTCATATGGAAAAAGTATATAAAATTGATGGAGATAATAATAACTAAAATTATACACATTTTGAGTTATAAATTTAAATAACTTTGTAAATATGACCACTTTAATTCTTATAACTACAATATGCAATTGCTCTTTATTTTTTACATAACTCACTAAATTGGGACAATGATAATGGTACATGTTAAACGTTATGTTGTAGCAATATAATATTAATGTCGCACAAAATAAGAATAGAAGCAATTTTAATTCTCAGTTAAATAACATGATTATATGATATAAACATATTAGATTGTAGATCAAATATAAGTAATGAATTCTCATATAAGTAGGTTCAAAATGCTATTAAGAGAACTGACTCCTTATATAGGGCATGTTTTGGGAAGAATCAACTCATAATTTCATGTGATTTAAACATTATACATAAACATACATAAACAGAGTTAACATGGCTACTAATTATGACACCTGACATTTCTTGACCCCTAGCAATGTTCTAGGAACTACATTCAGTTTTTCAGTTAGTTCATACCTTATAGTAAACAGAATATCAGAAGTTATTAATTTGCTCATAATCACACAACCACTGTGTAAAACAGATTTTTAAATGTATTATTTAGCTCTAGGGAAATCTCCCCTCTACTATGATTTAATGCAGAAAAAGACTATGAAGTTGGAAGTCAGTGGTTAAGACAACATTTGGTATCAGTATGTTATTATTATACAACAAAATGGAATTATCTGAAGCAATGAGCATAATTTGATATAGAAATGATAATGAAAAATGAGAGGCAATGATAAGCATAGTGAACATTAATGTATGTAAAATATGGAAATAAAGATGCATCACATAAAAAATCAGCGTGTCTAAGAGGCAAAACACAAAAATAATTCCAGATTTGAACCAAGATATTTTGAGAATATTGACTCAAACCCATAGATACTCTCAGTCCCTCAAGAGACTGCAGGATGTTTTCCTCAGGAGAGCTTCATTCTCTGCATAAAATGTTACCTTTGGTCTATACTGAGTGGGAAGGCCACCTGATGCTGCAAGAGGCAGAACCCTGTTTGAGAAAGCAGCTAAGGTCATATTCTATTCTTGTGTGGATCTGTCAAGAAAAGGCACAAACACCTGGGGAAGCTTAGCACAGTGGACATGAGGAGAGTTTCTGGAAACCCCATCAGGTAGTACTACTTAAATTACAGTTGAAAAGTGTCAGACTCCCTTTATATCAGTTAAAACTGTAAAAAGGAGCACCCTGACACTGTGTGGATCACTTCACTGAAGCTATGAGCCTGTCTAAGTGATCAGACACCAGGACGGTGCAAATTATTCTGCTAGTCAGTAAGAGACTGCTCTGAACTCATTGCTCTATTTAGTTAACTTTATGGCTTTGGTATTACTTAGGCACTCTGAGATGAAAAACTGGGGTGGCAATGCCTATACCTACATTAATTTGTGTTTTCAAAGGTCAGATTCTGTAACGACAGCAGTGTTTTTCACAGTTTGAACAATTAAAAACGAATGAGAACTGAGTTATGGAGTCCATTTTGTTCTGACTGAGTCAAAACTAGCCTACACAATCCACGTATTTTATAATGAAACTGGAGTAATTTGTGTTCTTGTATATTTTTCATTAGCGGAGGGATAGTAGAAGGGATCAAGGAGGGATTTCTGAAAGTTTTACCATATTTTTCCCTAATAAATATCCAGTGTATACGTGGAATATTATGAAGAAGCTGTAAAACACAGTAAATCTAATTTGTGTCTTAACTTTCAATGTAGTCTGAGTGTCAGGGACTCTGTCTGCACTGTCCTTTCTGTGACCATGTTTATACTATTAGTAGGTTATGCATTTTATTCAAAAAATCAAATATTATCAACAAGACAAATCTATGGTAGTAATAATGACAAATTATTATAGCTAACATTACTAAAGAATCACTGTCTAGGCATTTCATTAGCATCACAAATAAATCTTCTTTTATTACTATTAGAGAGATATGAATTTGATACTATTATTATCTCCACCTCTACAGATAAATAATATAAAACTCAGGGTATAATTTTCCTAAGGTGATTAGTAAGTGGGAGAATGAAACCATAAAGTTATATTTGTTAAGTTTGAAAAAGTGTCCCTGACTGCCAACTCATTAATGTCTCACAATATGTACATGAGTTTTGGACAGAAAATGTTCATGGGTGAATTTGACACTGAGTGGACAATAGTTGACAAAAACAGTATAGTAAGATCTAGTCTATCATGCAAATCATAAGATCTTCAAACAAATGTATACCATTACAACTTTTGAGAAGGGGTGGGAGTTGGCGGAGTGGAACTATTTTATCTGTAATTCTAGTATCAATTAATAGTAAATGTCAGGAGACTTATTGAGAAATTTTGGCACTGACCGACCTATGTTCAAAAAATAATATAATGATGTACTGTTGCTGTCTGCTTTAAACATTACATGCAGGGTATTGTTATTGCTACATTTGCCAAATATTTATAATCCTGCATAGCAGTACTATTATAAAAATATTGAAACTGGTTACTATCCCCTAATAAAGGTGGAACCTCAGATACAAAGGATATAAATTATATTCCATCTGGTTGATAAGAGAGAAGCTATAACCTTGCAGACTCAAAGTTTAAACTTCTCTACACTTATGACACATTGATTAGACATACACCATGGACTTTTTCTTGTACATTAATTAAATGCCTGTCTCTAATGGAGGTCTGCTTATCAGATGCTATTATAAGTGCAATAGAAAATGGAATTAAAATATTTTTTTGCATAATGACAGCTTATATTTTCTACATTTTAATTCCAAGCTTTGATTGTAACAAAAAATAAAATAACTCCCTGAAACTCACTTGCCTTTAATTTTTGTACTCTTCAAAGCTAGAATAATTTCATTGCTCTCAGTGCCCAGACCCACTCAAATCCTTGATGTTTCTTTCTTTCAGTCTCTGGTCCTGTTAAAACCCTTAGACCTCCTGAATTATAGGTCAGATGCTTATGGTTTAAATTGTCAGCCTCTTCTTTGTTTTGAAGATTATACACATATCATTTTTTATGTTAGGGTCTAACTGCTGAATGTTACAGGAAGAAATGGTAAAAAAATAAATATTTTACTGACTGTATAAAATATTTTCCATAATTTTGTCAGGGTCTCTATACTTTAAATAACTGCAATTTTGACTATAGTTTGCTTTTTCTTCTTTTCTATTATTATTGTTTCCTACTTCCATATTTACTTAGCAAAAACACTGTTGTTCAAAATTATTTGATATAATGGAGACAGATACATGCTTAAATCCTAATTCTATAACATACGTTAATTAATTAATTACCTTAAACAACTTCCTTAGACTCATAACGTAGCTTCGTTTGACTACACTTTTGGTCAGATAATAGTATCTATCTCAACAATTATTTTGAAATATGAGAGATTATCAGGCATTTAGTAGTGTTTGGTGTAAATGATTTTTTAAATTGAGCTTTTACTAGAATAAAGAGATAATTAAAGTAGAGAAATAGCTATACATATATCTCAATTGAAGAAAATGATACATCTTAAAGGCCATTTAAATTGGTATACTGCTAGGAGATCAGGCTTCCTGAAATCAGTTTTGAATTTTAATAACCGAGCAATTTATACTTTGATAGATGGTATATAGGATTATGAGAAATTGTGATAAGACATAAAAATGCCATACTACTTGCAAAATAAGTGATAAATTAAAGAATCTCAGAGAGAATGATAGGGTATATCCTAGGATTAACACTAACATGCTATTCTTCTGGTAGAATTTGGCATTATTCAGAGTAACTTCCATCATTAATGATCTTGTTACAAGCAGTCATAAAAATATACTATGGTTAGCATTTGACTTACAAGCTGTTGAATGTAATTAAGAAGGAACATATCATAAAAGCTAAACATCATTCAAAACAGAAATCATTACTGAATATTCAGATTTTAAATGAATATTTTATATTATTCTCTTTAAGTGTGAATGTGAAATATAGTTAGGTTTTAGGATTTTTAGCTCTCTGTATGGAGTCAAGTAAATGATTCTATTTTTAAAAATACATAATGAATTGATTTTTATTAAGGCAGATAGCATTGTACAAATTCCACATTTAGTTACTACAACTTAATATTAAAGTTTAAATTATTTTATGGAAATCTTCCTATTTTTTTTTTCCTGTCAATTAACTTAGAATATTACTATTATCATTTTAGAATACACTTACATTTCTTGGTTTTGATTGAAACTGTATTAAATACATTATCAATTTAGGAAGATTTGACATCTTAACATACTTCAGTTTTCCAAATAATGGATATATTACTATTTTAAAAATTATGTTTGGTCTTTTTAAAAAGAGATAATTTGTATTTTAGTTGTACATGTTGATATCCCCCTCCAGGGTCCCAGGATGAGAGCCTGGGTCTTTGGAATGTGTATGAACTGCACTTGCCCCAGAGGCAGAGGACCTAACTGCTACTCCATCAGGGTGTGCCAGGTCTTTTTGATTTCTGTTTGTTTTATAATTTTAAGCACTTACTGCTATGTACCTTTCTGAGGCACTTATAAAATGGTATTGTGAGCTTCTACAAAATTTTAACTCAAAATTTTAATTCCTAGTGATTTGATGATAGTATACAGAAAAATATTTATTCTATGCATGAATAGTTGGCAAGTTAAATTTTTGGTTCTAAGTTTTTTTTGTAAATGTTAATCCTGTTTATGAATAAGAAAGTTGTTTGTATCAGTCCAATCTTGATGTTTTCTCACTTTTCTCTCTTGACATACTGACCTCATTAGTGAAATATTAAGCATTGATGCTATTTGATACATCATCTAATTCTCAATCCTAGGGACAAGCAATTCAGTGTCTGACCATTAAACATATTAGTTGTGTATTTTAATAGATTGCTTTTACTATATTAAAAAAGTTTGGAAGGGGTTGCTTAGCTTGATGGATTTTTTAAATATCTTTCATGAATGCTGAATTTACCTTTTTGCCTTATTAAAGTTATCAGAATTTTTGCATTATTTTTGTTGTCTATCACAGCTGCAAAAGTAGAAAAATACTAATAATTATTCCACTAGAGCATAAAAGCACAACTGTACTAAAAGATAAACACAATCTTAGTGAAATAATAAAGGAGAAAGTGTATTATAAAGAGAGGAGAAAGTGGATATATTCCTAATAATTGCATATTTTTTCTCTGTATTCCAATTCCTCATCAATTTTTTCCTAATATTTTGGACAGTTTTCTCAATTGTTTGCCACAATTAAGTAACCAAGGTAGCTTGTAAATTTTATAGAAGATCTAGTTACAAATTTTCTGTTGATATTAACATATGTAGATGAACATTTGAAAAAAAGTATGGTCTAAATATGATCAAGAATCATCTTTACCTTACCATGCTATTACCAGAAAAGGTAATTTTAACTTCTATAGGCTTCATGAAATACAAAATCAGATAGCAATTTGAATATTTCTGATAGTTGCCCTCATATTCTCCTACATTATGCTATTAGAAGTTTATTGGTATCCTATTATATACAGTGATATCCAACCACCATGTATTCTATTATATCTCCCCAGAAATACTGAAGACAGTAGAGTATTTTCCAGGAGTCCTCAGCAGAATGTCCTCTATCAATGACACTGCCTCATACCCCTCTGCCTTCCTTCTGCTGGGTATACCTGGCCTGGAATCTTTCCATATCTGGATCGCCTTCCCTTTCTTTGTTGCTTATCTGATAGCATTTGTGGGTAATGTCACAATCTTGTTTATGATCAAGACTGAGCAGAGTCTTCATCAACCCATGTTCTACTTTTTGGCTCTTCTCTCATTTATTGATCTAGGCCTCTCCACGTCTACCATCCCGAAGATGCTGGGCATTTTCTGGTTCAACCTTAGGGAGGTAAGCTTTGAAGGCTGCCTCATCCAAATGTTCTTTATTCACACCTACACTGGTATGGAATCTGTTGTACTTCTGGCCATGGCAATTGACCGTTTTGTTGCCATCTGTTACCCACTGAGATATGCTACTATTCTCACCAACAAAGTGGTAGCCATCATGGCTTCTGTGGTAATTGGGAGGCCAGTGCTCCTTGTCATCCCCTTCTGCCCTCTTCTGAAACGATTGCCCTTCTGTGGAAACTACATTATCCCACATACTTACTGTGAACATATGGGAATTGCCCGTCTTGCCTGTGCTAGCATAAGAGTCAACATCATCTACGGTTTATTTACCATTGCTGCCCTCATCTTTGACTTGATTCTTATTGCCCTCTCCTATGTTCAGATCCTACGAGCCGTTTTCCGTCTTCCTTCCAGAGATGCTAGGCTCAAATCTCTTAGTACATGTGGTTCGCATGTCTGTGTTATTTTAGCCTTTTATACACCAGCATTTTTCTCCTTTATGACCCACCGGTTTGGTAGAAATATTCCTCGTTATATTCATATTCTCTTGGCTAATCTTTATGTGGTTGTTCCTCCTAGCTTAAATCCTGTCATTTATGGGGTCAGGACAAAGCAAATTAGGGATAGAGTTGTGAGAATATTTGTAAAAAAAGAGTGATCATATATTCCAGAACACTCTAGAATAGTGACATCAAAGGCAAAGTAATATTGAAGAAAGTATTTGAACACAGAGAAGTATAATTAATGAATGAAAGTTAAATAAAGCAAACTTTAGATGCACAGATAACAGAAATTTTCACAAAAAGAGACTCTACGAAGCAAGTGATGAGATATGTACTGAAATCATATCGAGGAATGGTGAGTGATAAAAGGGAAATGCTAAATCTGGTAGTAAATCTTGAATTATAAACAAAATATGTGAAATTATATATCTTAATGATATTGAATATATATTATTCTAGTCAACTGAATCACCTTAGTCTTTTGCTTATTTGCTATTGAAATGAGTCCTTATTTGCAATAAATCTGCATCAGTGTAATTATTTTACTTCATAAAATGTATCCTTGAATGAGTTAAATCCCACGCATCATAAAAAAATCCTACCCCTCTTGACAATAAAAATATACTGAAAAACATCGTAGAGTCTGAGATATATAACACATAACTATTGCATAATACATAACTATTGCACTCCAACAAAAGTACTATTTGAGAGCCTTTTAATATTAAAAATTTAAGAATCCTCTCCCATATCTTCTTGGTCACTCTCCCATAGATAATAGGGTTCACTATAGGTGGGATGAAAAGATACATTGACCACAATTATGTGGACATTGAGCCACAAGTTTTCCAACCTGTGGATGAGAAAAGAAAAGTAGGCTGGAGTATAAGGCACTGATAGGAAAAACACACGGGAACCACAGTTCTGTCAAGCATCTTTTGTTGAGAAGTGGATGACAGTGTGAAATATAAGAACATAAGAACAAATGATTAATATGAACTTCATTCCTTCTATAAGGAAAGTGACACTGAAGTTTTAGGTTCTGAGTCTTCTTGTCTCATCTTGATGACAGCCATACATTGACAGCAGTTGTGAGAAATAATATTGGTCTTGAAGGAGGGATGCCAACATAGCAGAAATGAGAAGAGTTGTGCCTCTCAGTATGACATCCAGCAAGCAGAGGAAGAGGTATATTGGTTCATGGAGGCTGGATTTTCTCTTAATGGTAAACAGAAGCGAGCAGTTTTACAGTAAGGCCAAAAGTGAGAAAGCATAAATGGGCATAGAGATCTATATATGGACATCCTCCAAACCAGTGATTCCAATGATAATGAAGGTTGATTGATGATCATCAGTATTATTGCATGCTGACATATTTAGCATCATATGCTTTAAATATTTCTTTTTGTATTTTCTCTAAATCAAATAGATTTTTGAACTCTCTGGTTTGTAAAGAGAGCCAAAATAGATGAACATAATGTCATAGAATACAATAAATGTAGTAAATATCTGTATATAAATTATTTCATCACCTGAATGTCAGATATTATTTGAGAATTATAATTGGCAATATGACTGGTCTATAGATGCTACATAAGGGAAAATATCTATCTATAAAATACCAGATTTAAATGTATGAAAATCAAAAAACTCTCATTGAAAAGAAAATTGATATCCATAAAAAGGTAAAGAATTATGAGATGGGGTTAATTGATACTTGAGAAAAGTGTAATAGGAAGATATAAAAACTAGAGTCAGGAGGAATGATAGTAATTGTGGAAAGATTTTGTTTTAATTGTCAAAATACTTTTGGGACAAGTTAAGGATTGTCTTTGGAATGGAAAGGCTATGACTTTGGAATGAAATTTCAAAATTACATAAGAATGTCAGATTTTTGTTATATGATCAGAAGGAAGTTCAATAGCTCCAACGTGGTACTAATACTGGATGATGATAAGACTGGTTCTTATGACAAAGCATCAGAAAAAGAACAGCTTATTTATTACGTGTAACCCTCAATTGGCCTTGGACTTTTTGTTTACTCTTAATTGTAAGTCAAAAATTACAACAATATTGTAACTTCCATTATTTTCTTACATGTAACAAATAAGTAAATACATTATGACTTCTTTTAATTATGTTGGCCCTATAAATGGTATATTTCACCCATGCTTTCCTTTGCTCTGCATACATCTCCAGTTTTGGGTGATCCCTGTTTCCTGCCATACTGAAATTTTCAAAATAGATTAGTTCTCTTTCTTTTTTGTAATGAAACACTATTGTGTTTAATTTATTAATTAACACAGGAGAAAAGAAATATACAAAAATGATTTAAAAGACGACTTAGGGAGGACTTCTACATGGCGACTAAAATGATTTCAGGTTGCTCCCCACAGCCAATAACAACAAAATATTACCTTCTTTCCCTAGACAAAAACCAAGAAACAATTAGCACTTTAGCTGGAGATGGATTGGCTGATGACTAACGGTGGGTGAGGGTGCCCTTTGGGGTGGTTAGATAAGCCACTGATTTGGATTTGGGACAGAGCTCGGGGGTCTCCAGATTCATGGTGGGGTGGAGGCTAGGGATTTCAGATTTCGGGATCAGCAGCGAGAGACAGGAACTGTGGGGCTGTGATGAGGAAACATGGAAGGCTGACTTGGGAGGAGGTAAAAAGAGAGTCAATGCATGGGGAGCTGAGATGGAGTCTGCACAGTGAAATCGCGCTTGGCACAGTCATAACTAAAAGTCAGTAAAAGAAATTCCCAGCTTGCACCCCTCCCACAGCCATTTCATGCTAGCTCCTGGGGTCCACTGAGCAGATTTCCTGCCCACTTTGTATCCAGTCCATTATAGGATTACATCCACAGGTTTACAGTGAGAAGGCAGTCCCATAAAAGATCAAACTTCAGTGCTACTCACTAGCAAAACCTTGTGGGTAGAGGCAAAACTGCAACTTGATTGTCAATCCTGGGCAAGTTAAACCTACACAATGTCAGGACGGCTCAACCTTCAGAAATATAAATAGAATGCCAAATAGAGCAAAGGTGCAGATAAATATACATGAAAGGGTGAATCCAAGCAAAATCTATGGGAAAATCTAAATGTAGTAGATGTATGTAAATTACTTGAAGAGGAATTTAGGGTAACAGTGATTAACACACTCATGGGAATCCAGAAATCAGTAGAAGCAGTAAACAATGTCATGAACCAAAGAGAAGAATTAAAACAAGGCATCAAACAGGTAAGATATATGATGGTTGAATTAAATAACTCAATAGAGGGACTCAACAATACCTTAGATAAAACTTCCAATAGAATCAGTGACCAGGAAGATAGGATAGAGGAAATCAATCAAGCAAACTAGCAAAGAGATAAAAAAAATCAAATTGAAGACAACATTTGAGACCTCTGGGATAACATCAAAAGGGGAAACATTTGTATCATAGGGGTCCCAGAGGAAAACAGAGAAAAGGCAGCAGAAATCATATTTGGAGAAATAGTAGATGAAAAATTTCTCAATCTGATGAATGAAGCAAGCCTCCAGATCCAGGAAGCTCGAAGAGTTCCTAATAAAAGAAACTCAAACATAAATACACCTAGATACATCATTATCAAAATGTCAAAAACACAAGAAAGAATATTAAAAGCAGCCAGAGAAAACATGTCACTTACAGAGGAGACCCTATTGACATTGTCTTCTCAACTGAAATGCTACAGGTCAGAAAGGAATGGCATTATATATTCAAAATGCTGAAAGAAAAGGATTTTCAATCTAAGATACTATGTCCTGCAAGATTATCATTCAGAACTGAAGGAATGACAAAAAGCTTTTCTGACAAGCAAAAGTTAAAGAAATTCATCACCATAAAATCAGCTTTGCAAAAAAATATTAAAGGATTTTCTAAAAAGCATAAGGAAACCACACAAGAAAAAAAAAAAAAAAGCAGATAGAAATATTAAAAGTGGGAAGGAAGAGAACAAAAATGTGGATAGTTAGAATTAGTGGAAAACTGATACACTTTCAAATAAAATTAGGACGTAAACATTGAATTGTGAATGCTAACTTCAGGGTAACCTGAAAATACATCTCCAGGGAGAATGCAAAGAAGAAAACAAAAGGCAAAATCAATCAAAACATAATGCACACAACCAACCTAAGAAGAGAAAGAGAACAAAGGCATCATCTGGAGTAACATACAAAAGACAAATTATAAAATATCACTAAGCAGCTATATATCAATAATCACCCTAAACGTTAATGGGCTGAACTCACCAGTCAAATGACACGAAGTAGCTGAATGAATTAAAAAGCATGCCAAGCTTCTGTTGCATTCAGGAAACCCACCCTCTTCCAAAAGATAAGTAAAGGCTTAAAGTCAATGGCTAGAAAACAGCCCTATAGTCAAAGGGCAGCCACAAAAGAGCAGGAACAGCTATACTCATCAGATAAAACAAACTTCCAATTAAAAAGCATAACAAAATATAGAGATGGAAATTATATGATGATTAAGGGGGTCAATCTAGACAGAAGACATAATGTTTATTAACATATATGTACCAAAGTAAGGAGCATCAGGATATATTAAAAAGTACTATTAGAACTGATGGGGACATCAACATCAATACGATAATTCTAGGAGACATCAACACCCCAGTTACAACAATGGACAGATCAACAAGACAGGAAATTAACTGGGAAGGAGCAGATTTAAATGACTGTTTGGAGAAGTTAATTCTAATAACCATATACTGAACAGTTTTTCCAGCTGCTACAGACTTCAGTTTCTTAGTATGCATGGAATATTCTCAAAGATAGACCACATGTTGAGACACAAAACATGCCTCAAAAAATTTACAAAGTTTGAATATATACCAAGCATTTTCTCTAAACACAGTAACTTAAAATTAGAAGTCAACCATGGAAAGAAATCTGGAAGACCCCAAGTTAATTGGAGACTAAACAATATGCTTCTGAATAACACTTATGTAGAAGAGGAAATCAAAGAGAAACTATTTAGAACCAAATGAGACTGAAGACATGACCTGTAAGAACTATGGCATGCTATAAAAACAGTAATCCAAGGGAAGCTTATTGCCATGCTGGTCTACATCCAGAAACAAGAAAAATCACAAATAATCTAACTTTATATTTAAAACTAGAGAAAGAAGAACAATTGTAGCCAGAAATCAGTAGAAGAGTCATGTTGCTGGTGGAGCAGCTGTTAGGTCAATCACCTCCAAAGGAGCAAGACACATACACCTAGTTCAAGTAATGACACAAAGGGGAGACAACCAGTGTGAAAAGCTAAATATAAATAAAATAAAGATGTTTCTTTTTCCTCTCTCTTCCTGCCTGCCTGCTTCATCTTCTTTCCTGCCTGCACATTTCCCTAAAAATAATCAGTAGAAGAAAGGAAATAATCAAAATTTTAGCAGAAACAAATAAATGAAAGAGGAAGCATAAAGATTATCCAGTAGATCAATGAAAACAAAAGTTGCTTTGTGTAAAAACAAACAAAACTGGCTCAAATCAAAAAGAAAAACAAGGGAGAAAATTCGAATAACAAAAGTCAGAAATGAAAGGGAGAGAAGGTACAACAGATACCACAGAAACACAAAACATATTAATAGACTCCTATGAACAGTTTTCTTCCCACATATTAGAAAGCCTTGAGGACATGGACAGATTTTTGGAAAAATACTGTCTACCAAGACTAAACCTGGAAGAACTAGAAAACCTGAACAGAAAAAATCACAAAGAAATTTAAAAAGTAATCAAATGTCTCCCTAAAAATAAAATCCCAGACCAGGTGGCATTTCTAATGAGTTTCACCAAACAGTCAAAGACAAATTAATGCCTATTTTCCTCCGGTCTTCAAAAACATTGAAGACCGGAGAAAATTCTCAAATATTTTCTATGAGACTAACATCACACTGATACCAAAAGATCATGGAGACACCACCTGGAAAGAAAATTACATATGATATCTCTAATGAACTGAAATGCGAAACATCTCAAAAATAATTAGAAAAGAATTCAATAAAGCATTAAAAGGATCATCTATCATGATCAAGTGTGATGTACCCCAGGGATGCGAGGTTGGCTCAACATACATAAATCTATTAGTATAATATACCATATTAATAAGAGGAAGGAGAAAAATCACATGAATATATCGAAAGGTGCAGAGAAAGCTTTTGACAGGCCCAACACCCACATATGATTAACTCTACATTAAGTGGGGAGACTAGGTACATACTTCAACAGAATAAAGGTAATATAAGACAAACTGACAGCCAACATTGTCGTAAGTGGTGAAAAATTGAAAGCATTTCCTTTAAGGTCAAAAACAAGGCAAGGTTGTCTACTCTTAAGACTGCCATTTAACATCATACTGGAGGTCTTAGTCAAAGCAATTCAAAAAGATTAAAAGGAATCCAAATAAAAGAGGGAGTAAAACTGTAATTATTTGCAGAAGATATGATTATCTATTAAAAACCCTAAAAACTCTTAAAAATACTAGAGCTAATCATTGTATACAGTAAAAAGCTAGGCTACAAATCCAAAGAACAAAAATGAATTTCAATTTATATGCTAAAAACATGATAGAAGAAAATTAAATCTAGAAAACCACAACTTTTAAAATAGAAGTAAAAAGAATCAAATACCTTGGATATACTTAACAAAGGAGGTGAAAGAGCTGTACAATGAAAATCACATGTCATTCTTAAAACAAATAGGGATACAAAGAGATAGAAAAGACATCCCTCACGATGTATGATTGGAAAAAATAAACATCATTAAAATGATCATATATATATATATATATATATATATATATTGCAATCTCCTTTAAATTCTCATGGGTTTATTTCCAGGATATAGAATGAAAAAATTAAAATCTTTATAGACCAACGAAAGACTCTAAATAGCCAAAACAATTATGAGAAAAAAAAATGAATCTGGAGACATTAGACTTCTAGACACTGTTACATGACAAAGCAATAGTGCTCAAAACTGTAAGGTACTGGAATAAAGACAGAAGCAAGGACCAGTAGAATAGAACTGAATCACCAAACTGATCCACTCACACACAGTCATTTAATCTATGACAGAGGAGCCAAAAGCTTATGGAGAAAGGAAAGTTCCTTCAATAAATGATTTTGGGATAACTGCACAGTCACTTGCAAAAGAATGAAGCTATACCACTCTATAACACCATTCACAAAAATTAACTCAAAATGGACATAAGATTAAAACCGTAAAATTTTTGGAAGACAACATAGAAAAGACATTCCATGACATCATTCTTAGAGTGACCTTTGGGGACTCAATTCCAGCATCAAGGGAAACAAAAAGAAAAATAAGCAACTGGGATTACATCAAAATAAAGAGCTTCTTCACAGCAAAAGAATACATTTCCAAACAGACAGCCTACTACCTGGGAGAAGATATTTGCATTTCATATTTCTGACAAAGTCTTAATATCTAAAATGTTCAAAGAACACCTAAAACTCAATAGCAAAAAACAACAAACATGCAATCTAATCAAAAAAAGGGAAGATGAATTGGAGAAACATTTTTATTATGATACATGCATAACCAACAGGTACTTGAAAAGATTTTTCTACTCTCTGATTGTAAAGGAAATCCAAATCAAAACAAAAATCAGGTATCACCTTAGACCTGAGAGATTGGCTGTTATACAAATGTCTGGAAACAGCAAATGTTGCCAGGTATGTGGAGAAAAGAGAACATGATTACACTGCTGGTGAGAATGTAAATTAGTGCAGCCCCTATGGGAAAGAGTGTGGAGCTTCCTCAAAAACTTGAATATGGTATTTCCAAATAATCCCACCAACCCACTCATGAATATTTATCCAAAAGATACTAAAACACTAATTCACAGATATTTATGAATCCACATGCTTATTGTAGCCCTAGTCACAAAAGCTAAGAACAGGAAATTAACTAAGTGCCCAACATCATATAATGGATAAAGATGCGGAAGATATACAGAGTGGAGTACTACACAACCCCTAGAAGAGATGAAATCCTGTCATTTGAATAAACATGGATAGATCTAGAAGGTATTATTATAAGTAAAATAAGTCAAAAGAAGAGAGATACCAGATGACCTCACTCGTAAGTGGAATGTGAATAAACAAAACAAAGGAACATATGGAACAAAACCAATCCTTGAACGCTTGCAGTGGGACAGGTTTGGGCAGGTCAGACTAATCAAAGGTGAATAATGCTTAGTGATTTGTTGGAGGGTAGTGTGTGTTGACATATATCTGAGGAATGTAAAACTGCACATATGAGGAACCTATACATATGACTTTATTTTAATGTGTAAAATCAGAGATACTGGCACAAAATAATGAATGGGTGACCAGAACATGAGTGATGTGACAAAATTGGAGAAAATTTTATTATAATAGAAGAAAGCCAAAAAAGAGACATCTCTACTTAAATATCTAACTGTATATTGAAAAAAAATTTAAAAAGAGAGAAAAAAGGAAAAATTGCAAACAAAACTCGACACAAGAGAGGAAATCATAAAACAATAATAAAGAAAATAGAAAACAAGATCACTCAAAAGATCAATGAAACTGAGAACTGATTCATTGAAAATAATAATAAAAAATGATAAATCCTTAGCCATGCTCACAAAGAAAAAAAAAGAAAAAATCTACTAACAAGACTAAGAAATGAAAGAGAGCAAATCACTATAGACATTCCAGAAATACAAAAGATTCTAAGAGATTACTATGATCTCTTCTTTACCAACTAATTTGTCTATTTTGAAGAAATTAATAGATTTCTAGAATCCTACAAGCTTCTAAAACTGATGCATAAAAACACAATTAGAATATAACAATCAATTGTTAGCACAAAATCTAATAAGTAATCAAAGCCTTCCCCCAAAAAAAATACAACCCAGGTCCAGGTATCTTCACTAACAAATTCTACCAAACGTTTAAAGATATCTTAATACCCATACCCCTTAAACACTTTGAATAATTGAAGAGGAAATTTCTCAAGTGCATTTCATAAGTGATTCCAAAATCAGACAAGTGCAGCACCATGAAAGAAAATTATACTAATATCACTGATAAATATAAAAGCGAAAAAATCTCAGCAAAATTTTGGCAAACTGAATTCATTCAACACAGTTTAAAAAATTATGCGTATGATCATGTTGGATTTTTCCAGGGATGCAAGGATCATTCAACATATGCATATCAATCAATTTAATATATGATCATTTTAATGAGAAAACAAAATCATAACTCATACAATCAGATCTATGGACAAATGGCAAGCATTTTGCATAATTCAATACCCATTCATGATAAAAACTCGCCCTAAAATGAGACTAAAAGGCATATAAATCAGCATGATGAAAACAATATATGAGAAATCCCACTACAACCATAATCAATAGAGAAAAATAGAAATATTTTCCACTGAGATCTGAAACAAGATAAGCATGCCCATTTTCACTACTACTCAATAGAGTTTGGAAGTGCTGAGCAGAGCAATATGACAAGAAAAGAATATCAGAGAGATCAAAAATAGAAATGAAAAGGTAGAATTTTAATTATTATTAGAAGATATACCTAAAAATATACAGAAGACTCTACCAATAGTTACAAATAATAAACAAATGCAGAAAGTGGCAGAATAAAAATCAACACACAAAAATTAACAGCAATTTATAAGCAAAAAACAAACTAGAAGAGAATCACATTCACAATCACATCAATAAATATAAAATATTTGAGAATAAACTTAAAGGAGATGAAAGACCTGTACACTAAAATCACAAAACACTGAAAGAAGAAATAGAAGAAAACGTAGGGAGATGTAAGGCTATTCTCTGCTCCTGGATCAGAAGAATTAACATAGTTAAAATGTCATCCTACTCAAAGCAAAGGAGAGATTCAACATAATTCCTACCAAATTTCAGGGATATTTTACAAAAAAAATTGAGCCAACATTTCCAAAATTTGTATTGAACCAAAAATCTTTAATAACCATGCTATCTTTGTACAAAAGAACAAAAAGAGTAATTACATTCATTGACTACAAGCAACACTACAGAGCAAGTGTCATAAAAACAATATAGTATAAGAAAAAGCTGAAAAACACACAGTGGGATAAAATTGAGAGCTCAGAAATAAACCAGCATCTATGTGGATAATTAAACAATGACAAGTAAATCAAGAATATAAAATGGATGAAGGAAAGTCTGTTCATCAAATGATTGTCAGTCACTAGCAAAAAAAATTTAAATGAAGGTAGATTACTCATTAGTGCCATATCCCAAAATTAACTCAAAGTGAAACAAATTTTGGATTTAAGACCTGCAATCATAAAACACATAAAAAAAAATAAGAAAAATACATCCATGACATCAACCTCAGACACGCTTTGAGGAAAGTGACACCAACAACAAAGGAAATTAAAGTAAAACTAAACAATTGGTACTACATCAATATAAATAATTTCTGTACAGTAAAGAAGTCATCACTATAATAAAAAGCAACCCAATGAATAGGAAAAGATATGTGTGTATCAGACTAGATCTTAATCTTAAAATTACAAAGATCAGACACACTTCAAAGACAATAGTAAATGCCCCACACAAAATAAGGGCCAGAGGCACAGAACAGACATCTAAACTGAAAAAATAATGGTTAGCATTAAGATTAATGTTATAATATGGCAATATAATATTAATATTGCATAAAAGAGGAGTGCAAACAATTTTATTTCTCATTTAAATAACATCATTATATGATATAGACATTACAATTATAGATCAAATGTCATCAATTTTAATACAGCTAGGTACAAGACACTCAAGAGAGCTAACTCATTATATATAGGGCATGTGTTGGAAAGAATCAATGCATAATTCCATGTGATTTAAGCATTATACATACACTTTGTGTTACAAGTTAGTATGAGTACTAATTATAGCACTTAACACTTCTTGACCCCTAACAATGTTATAGGAACTTCATTTGGTTTTTCGGTTAGATCATATTATACAGTAAATATAAAATCAGAACTTATAAACTTATACACAGTCACACAACCACTGTGTAACACAGAATTTCAAATGTGCTATTTAACTTTAGTTAGCAGTTTCCTCTCTACCGTGACTTAATGTATAAAAAGACTATAAAACAGCTATTCAATGGTAAAGACAACATTTAGTGACAATATGTCATTAAAATACAAGTTAAAATGAAATTTATGTGAAGCAATGAGCATTACTTGATACAAAAATGAAAATAAAAGATGAGAGATCATTATTAACATAATTAGTGAACATTAATGTATATAAAATATGGAAATACAGATGCATCACATAATAAATCAGTGTGTCTAAGAGGCAAAACACAAATATGTCAGTTTTGAATCAAGAGACTTCAAGAATTTTGACTTAAACCCACAGATACTCTCAGTCACTCAAGAGACTACAGAATGTTTTCCTCAGGAGAGCTTCATTCTCTGCATAAAATGTTACCCTTGAGCTATACTGAGTGGGAAGGCCACCTGATGCTGCAAGAGGCTGTTTTAGAAGGCAGCTCAGGTCATAATCTATTCTTGTGTGGATCTGTCAAGAAAAGGCACAAACACCTGGGGAAGCTTAGCACAGTGGACATGAGGAGAGTTTCTGGAAACCCCATCAGGTAGTACTACTTAAATTACAGTTGAAAAGTGTCAGACTCCCTTTTTATCAGTTAAAACTGTAAAAAGGAGCACCCTGACACTGTGTGGGTCACTTCACTGAAGCTATGAGCCTGGCTGAGTGATCAGAGCCCAGGACCGTGCAAATCATTCTGGTAGTCAGTGAGAGACTGCTCTGAACTCTTTGCTCTATCTCGTTAACTTTATGGCTTTGATATGACTTTGGCACTCTGAGCTGCAAAACTGTAATGGCAGTAACTGTATAATAACCCATCTTTTCCAGGGTCATATTCTGTAATGACAGCAGTGTTTTTCATAGTTTGAATGATTAAAAACAAATGAGAACTGAGTTATGGAGTCCGTTTTGTTCTGACTGAGTCAAAGTTAACCTACCCAATGCATATTTTATAAAGAAACGAGTAATTTGCATACTTGTACATTTATTCATTAGCGGGTATCAATGAGGGTGCTCTAAAAGTTTTACCTTTTTCCCTAATAAATATCCAGTGTATACGTGGAATATTATGAAGAAGTTGTAAAACGGTTTCTAATCTAATTCGTGTCTTAACTTTCAATATAATCTGAATGTCAGCTACTCCATCGACATTTTCCTTTCTATGACCATGTTTATACTGTTAGTAAGTTATTGCATTTTATTTAAAAATCAAATATTAGCAACAATTCAAATTCATGGGAAATAATAATTACAAATTATTATAGGTAACATTACTAAGGATTCACTCTCAGACATGTAGTACAGTGTTTGGAATATATCATTTTTTAAATTGACCTTTTGCTAGCATAAAAAAGTCCATTAAATAGAAAAGTAGCTATTAATATGTCTAAATTTAAATATATGTATATATTTTAAAGTCCAGTTTAATTGGTATACTGCTAGGAGATCAGGTTTCCTGAAATCAGTTTTGAATTTTAATAACCGTACAATGCAAACTTTGATTGAAGGCATAGAGGGATATGAGAAATTTTTATGACACAAAAATACCATACTCCTGGCAAAATAATGATACATTTAAGAAGTCTCAGAGATAATGACAGTGTCCATCATAGCATTAACACTAATATGCTGTGACTATTCTTCCCATAGAATCTGGCATTATTCAGAGTAATTTCAATCATCAGTGTACAAGTTGAAAGCAGTCTTAAAAATATACTATGGTTAGCATCTGACTTAAAAGCTGTTGGGTATAATTAAGGAGGAGCATATCATAAATAAAACCTAAATGACATTCAAAACAGAAATCATTACTGAATATTAGATTTTGGTTTTATATTGTGCTCTTTAAGAGTGATTGTGAAATATAGTTAGGTTTTAGGATTTTTAGCTCTTTATATTGAGCAAAGGAAATGATTCCATTTTTAAAATAAGTAATGTGTTTTGTTAAAGTAAGTAACATTGCACTTTCTAAAATAGTTTATGAGATTTATTTTTAGTACATTTATACTCCATTCCTTTTTATTTTGGGGCATTCAAACATATGCAAACTAAACAGATACACATAGTTGTCTCATCAAACAATTTCAACAACACTAAATATTAAATTTCCTCCATTCTGATTTGATTTTTTAAGGTTAAATGCATGAATCTTGTTTGTACATTTGGGACAAATACATATACCTTTATATCCCACATCCCTATAAAGATAAAAGGTTTTCATATTACCTCAAAAATTGCCTTTGAGTTTATTCCCGGTCCCTGACCCCTCTCAACTCTCAAGATAACTATTTGATAGATATTTTCAGTACCCAATTTCTTCGTATGAGCTAGAATTTTATAGAAATGAAATTATGTATTTACTACTTTCTAGTAACTAGTAATAATAAGCATCTCAGCATGATTTTAGATTCATCATTCTGTTTGACATATAAAAATATCAATTCATTTTTATTGCTTAATAGAATTTCATTATGCAAAATTCCAAAACTGTGTATTCACTTGTTGAAGAGTACTCATGTTATTTCCACTTTGGGGCAATTATAAGTAAAGTTGCTAAAAACATTCTCATACTAGCCTTTGAGTGGAAAAATGTTTTCATTTGTCTTCATTAAGTCCCTGGGGGTTCAATTGTCCTGGGTAATTTAGGAGAATCTGTAGTTTAACAGTCTTTCCAAAATGTGTGGTCAATGCTTTTTAATTTTAACCTTTCTGATGTATTTGTAGTGATATGTTAATCTAGTTTATTGTACTACTCCTGATGCCTAATGATTTATGGAATTTAATGTCATTTATATATTTTCATTGTCCAACTGTCTGTTTAGGTAACTTTTGCTCTTTTTCCATTGCCTACATTATTTTTAGTTTGTTTTTTTTTAATTGCAAATATTTTATTACGTTCTTGACAGAAATTATTTTCAGAAATGTGGGATTATGAAAATTATATCTAAATATTGGCCTCTGAAATTCACCTATTAGTAAATTTTTGAATTTTATATCATTTAGCAGAATTTTATGTTCATGCTTATTGTGTAATAGCTAAGAAAACATGCATTACTCTGAGCTACAAATATATTCTCCTTTTTATCTTATAAATGTTATAATTTGAGATGAAAAAAGCCTAATTCTATTATAGAAGTATAAATTTTGTGTATTTTGCTTATTTGGTATTAAATTTATTTTTAAAAAATTAGTTTCAATCTATCAGTATACTAAGGAAAGGTGGCATCCTTTAGCATGACTGTTATTTCAGCTGCTCCACATGCAAATATATCACATTCTTTGACCCTGGAATTACTTAAAGAGAAAAATGTAATTATAATTGATTTTTACTCATGTTTAATTTGCACATCTCAGCAGAATTTGAGAGAAATCTACAAAATAAAATCAATCTACATTTGACTCCAACTCCTACAATACCTATTATATTAATCATTTGTACATTTGTATCAAATATATATATAAATACAAATCCACCAGGATTGATTTTACTGTCAATCATCACTATCATTAATTTAACCCCAGTTTCCCTCCCATCTTCCCTCAGCAGTAACTGCATTATTGATTTCAGAGAAATTTTATCAGTTCTTTCATTTTGTTTCTTTATATTCCACATATGAGTATAACCATGAGATATTGTTACTTTTTATTCTGACTTATTTCACTAATATTACTAACTGGTTTTATCCAACTTGTTGAAAAGGGAAGATATCACCTCTTTATAATAGCTGAGTAGCGGTATATTGTGTTACACTATGCAAATACCACCCTTGGTTACTACAGTTTATTAAGTGTAAGTCCTTTGATACAAGTTTTCCTATTTTGTTATCCTTTTGCTGATTAACTTAGAATATTATCACAATTTTCTTTATACAGTCCTCTGTATATGGGTATTTACATTGATTCTATGTCTCTGCTATTATAAATGGCTCTGCTATTAACATAGGTGGGCAAATATCTTTTCTAAATATCATTTTTATATTATTTGGATAGATTTTCATAAATACCCTCAATTGGAGAAGTATTATTAGTAGAAATGACTCATATCATTATTTATTTGTTATGCTTATTAAGTTATAAAATTTGATTGACCATGTAAAACAGGTTTATTTCTATTCTATTATACTCTACTTACCCATTGATCTGTCATGTGCAAAGGCCACCCACAGTTACTATACTTCAATATTAAATTTTAAATTATTTGATATAAGTCTCCCTATTTTGTTTTTCTTGTCGATTGATTTACTATTATTATTTTAGAATAAGCTTAAATTTCTTGATTTGATTGAAGGTGTTTTAAATATATTAATCAATTTAGGAATATTGGACATCCTAATATATTTCAGCTTTCCAAATAATAGATATATTGCTATTTTAAAAAATTAAGTTTGGTCTTTTTTAAAAAAAAATATGTATTTTAGTTGTACATGTTGTTGTCCCTCTTCATGGTCCAGAATGGGAGGCTGGGTCCATGGAATATACATGAACTGCACTTGGCCCAGTAGCAGTGGACCTAACATCTACTCCATCAGGTTGCATCAAGTCTTCTAATTTCTTTTATAATTTTAAGCACTTATTGCTAAGTACTGCATGCTTCAGATGCACCTGTAAAATGGTAGTGTGAACTTCTAAAAACTGTTAACTTAGATTTTTCATTTCCAGTTTTTGATAATAGTTTATAGAAAATAAATTGATTCCATGATATTAATGTTAAATGATTGGTTCTAAATTCTAATTTTTATAAATGTTCATGCTATACATGAATAAGAAAGTTGTTTCTTCCTTCCTAATCTTGATGTTTTCTTACTTTTCTTTCTTAACATATTGACACCATTAGTGAAATATTAAGTACTGATGCTACTTCATAATTTCACCAAATTCAAATCCAAGGGATAAGCAATTCATTGTTTCACCATTAAACATATTAGCTGTATATTTTAATAGATTGCTTTTACTAAATTGAAGAAGTTCTGGGTTTTTTGTCATTTTTTGTTCAAGTTGGTGAATTTTTCTAATATCTTGCATTAATGCTGAATTTAATTACTTCTTTTGCCTCTGTTAAGATTAACTGAAATTTTGCATTATTTATGTGGTTATTCACAAAACTAAAGGTAGAAGAATACTAACATTTCAGCAACTGTAGCATTAAAGCAAGTTGTGCTAAAAGATAGCTATAAAAGCAATCTTAATAAAGTAGAGAGCATATTCTAAACAGAGAAGAAAGTGGATAGATTCTTAACAATTATATAATGTTTTTTACATTCCAGTTCCTCACCATTTTTATCATAACATTTTGCGTGTTTTTCTCAAATGTTTGCCTCAATTAAGTAACCAAAGGAACTTATGAATTTTATATGCATTCTGGTTACAGATTTTCAGTTGATATTAACATCTATAGATTAACATTTGACAAAAGAATGACTAAATATGATCATGAATCATCTTTGCTATACCATTCTATCACCAGAAAAGATAATGTTTGCTTCTATAATCCTCAGGAAATATAAAATCAGGTACATAGCAATATGAATATATCTGATCATTAATTGCCCCCATATTCTCTTCCATTAAGCTTTAGAAATGTAACAGATATGCCATTATATAGAGTGATATCCAACCTCCATGTTCTATTATATCTCCCCAGAAATACTGAAGAAGACAGTAGAGTATTTTCCAGGAGTCCTCAGCAGAATGTCCTCTATCAATGACACTGCCTCATACTCCTCTGCCTTCCTTCTGCTGGGTATACTTGGTCTGGAATCTTTCCATATCTGGATCGCCTTTCCTTTCTTTGTTGCTTATCTGATAGCGCTTGTGGGTAATGTCACAATCTTGCTTGTGATCAAGACTGAGCAAAGTCTTCATCAACCCATGTTCTACTTTCTGGCTTTTCTCTCATTTGTTGATTTAGGCCTCTCCATGTCTACCATCCCGAAGATGCTGGACATTTTCTGGTTCAACCTTAGGGAGGTAAGCTTTGAAGGCTGCCTCATCCAAATGTTCTTTATTCACACCTACACTGGTATGAAATCTGATGTACTTCTGGCCATGGCAATTGACCGTTATGTTGCCATCTGTTACCCACTGAGATATGCTACTATTCTCACCAACAAAGTGGTAGCCATCATGGCTTCTGTGGTAATTGGGAGGCCAGTGCTCCTTGTCATTCCCTTCTGCCCTCTTCTGAAACGATTGCCCTTCTGTGGACACTACATTATCCCACATACTTACTGTGAACATATGGGAATTGCCCGTCTTGCCTGTGCTAGCATAAGAGTCAACATCATCTACGGTTTATTTACCATTGCTGCCCTCATCTTTGACTTGATTCTTATTGCCCTCTCCTATGCTCAGATCCTACGAGCCATTTTCCGTCTTCCTTCCGGAGATGCTAGGCTCAAATCTCTTAGTACATGTGGTTCGCATGTCTGTGTTATTTTAGCCTTTTACACACCAGCATTTTTCTCCTTTATGACCCACCATTTTGGCAGAAATGTTCCTTGTTATATTCATATCCTCCTAGCCAGTCTTTATGTGGGTGTTCCTTCTTATTTAAATCCAGTCTTTTATGGGGTCAGGACAAAGCAAATTAGGGATAGAGTTGTGAGAATATTTATTAAAAAATGATGACTCAAATGTCTTCATAATTGATATATTCTTTCAATTCAACCTTCTGTGTATACATCTGTAGGGTATCCAAAATAATGAAAATCCACTCAGGCATTATTTCAGACACATTAAGGTACTCTAACTTTAAATTGAAGAGTTCCTATTGCAATTCCACCTTGACTTTCAACAGATCTGATATTTCTTAATTTACCTGGATTATTATAAACAGCAAATTACGCATCCCTCAATTAAGTACTTTAAAGAGTGAAAATCATTCTGTGTCCAGCTCCAATCATAACAAAACCGATCATCTGTAAAAATAAAAAATATCTATAAAATTCCTCATAACTCACTTGCAGAAATTATTGACAAGTTTCATGCACATTAAATTTAATGATGTATATCATAACTAAATAACACAAATCCAAGGGCAATTTTTGCATGTAATAATCAATATATTTTATGACACTTTCAATCAAAAGTAATATCATGATCATGCCAATACAGATGGAAAAAGCTTTTGACAAAATATCCTGATTCACTGTTAAAATATTTAGATTATGAGGAAGAGATGGTAACTTTTCCAACAGAATAATGGAATTCTACAAAAAATATCTATAATTTACTTGTCACTTAATAATGAAAGTTTATATTTTGTAAGAAAAAAATGGGAGTTTTCTCCCTTTATCATCTCTATCTAGTGAATTCATTAAGGCATATAAGAAGAAATAAAGGTAACTGATATTGGAACAAAAAATTTTCCCCCATTGTCCCCCCCAAAATTAGCAATTTTTCTATGTAAATATTTTATAAAAACTAGTAAAAACTACTAGAATATGTGGATTTTTCAATTTTAGAGGATACAAAGTCACTACTATCAAGTAATTTTTTTTGATAGTCTATTAGAAAAGAAAATTTAAATATCATTTAAAAAATCTTAATAATAAAATACACATTGACTCATTACATAATTTTTTTAAAAAAGACCTGTCTACAGAAAACTGAAAACTTATTGTGGAGAGAAATAAAGATATACATAAATGTAAATATACATTCATCGCTCTCTTTCTCTCTCTCTCTCTCTCTCTCTCTCTCTCTGTGTATATATATATATATATATATATATATATATACACATATATATATGTAAGGATCCAGATTCTTGATAAAATGACTATAGTCTCTCCAAATTAATATACAGATTTGGTCTCATTCCAATAAAAATATTTCTTTCAGTGTATTTCTTTCCTTAGAAATTAAAAAGCTGATTCTAAATATTTTGTGGAAAAGCAAAGTCTAAACATCTTTGAAAAAAGGTGTAAAATATGAAAAACTTGCATTAAGAAAGACAGTTTGATAGTGACATAAAATATGCATATTAATCAATATGTTAGCATAAAAAGCATAATGTAGACCAACCCATGATTCATTAACTAACAACAACATTCTGAGGTAGTTCCATGTAGAATAGATTGAAAATACCTGGCTAATTATATGCAATAATAGACAAGGATCCACACCTTATTTCCTATACAAAAATAAGTGAAAATGGGTCTTAAGCCTAAATGTACAACCTAAAACCATAAAACTTCTAGAAAAAATTATATTGAAAATCCTTAAACAAATAAACTTTAAAAATTAAATGGTGTGCACCAGATAGCACCACCAGACAGGGTCCACGTACATTCTAAGGACCCAGATTTGAGATGAGGGCTAGGGAAATAAACACGATCAGCAACTAAAATAATAAATAAATGTTTCTTCTTCCTCTCTCTTCCTGCCTGTCTGCCTACTTGCCTGAATCCTGCCTGTGAATTCCCTTAAAAAATAAATTTAAAAATAAAAATTAATGTACTAAATGTTATAAAATTTAAGGACTTCTACTCTTTCAAATACTAAAGTAATGAAAACATGTTACAAACAGGAAAATATCGCAAATAAAGATTCTCATATGGATCTGCATCAGGAATGATTAAAATGATTTAAAATTAGATTAAGTAAAAGCTCTGATGAAGTAGGCAAAATGTTTTAATTAACTTTTCATAAAAACATATACATATTAAAAGTAAGTACATGAAACATTCTCAGTGTCATTAGCAATTAGGAAATTAAAAGTAAAATCTCATTAAGCTACAACACACTTTTAAGATACCTAATTTTTAAAAGTATTTTTACTATAACATGTGTTAGTGAGGACATGGAACAACTGGAACACTTACACTTTTGAAAATGTAAATGTAATCAATTTGCTATACATTGGTGTTAATTACCAAGGTGGTATTTATCACTGCACTGGCAGTCCAATGAGACTTTTGCCTTAGCCACCTCCTTTCTTCTAGTTATAGCATGTTTACCATTTTGTGGACACTAAATCATCCGCCACACTTAGTTGAGTACATAGGCATTGCACTTTTGTCCTATACCTGCATCAAAGTCAGCAAAACTTATGACTTATGTGCTGCTTCTGTCCTGGCATTTGATAGTATATTCCATGACCACCATTCAATCTCTTGACTCCTTTCCCATGATGCCCAACTCAAAGGGATCAGCACCTGTGGCTCCCGCATCTGTGTTATCTTGACTTTCTACATCCCAACAATATTTTCATTCATGACATCACTGCATCCCCATTTTTCAGGACAATTTTTATATAGCCATCCCACTTGTTCTCAACCCTGCAATACATGGTGTCAGAACTAAACAGATTCCAGAAAAGGTGCAGAAAGCATTTTCCAAGATAAAAGTATAATTCCAGGAAAGAATCAAACTTGAGAAGATAGTGGCACTACCTCTCTCTGTTCAAAATACAAAGAGAACATTTGGAAGGTACGCAGGCCTAGCCTAGGGGAGTTCTGTCAGAATCCTTCTCAAAATTAGAAATGAAAAGTTAGATCTTTGTCAAATGTAGCATTAAAAGTGCTTTATAACTTCCATTGTTTAGAATTCAGATTCCTTGTGTGGAAGCCAATCATTTCTTTCTGCTTCCATTACATGAACACATTACAATCCACAGTCACACTCAGTTTTAAAATAAAACAACACAAGGAAACAAAAATTATCAAGCTTCCTGATTTAACCAAATAAGTGCTTGTCCCTAAACAATAGACAGTGGAATAATTCTCATAAGCCAGGACTTCTTAACAAGAACAACAAAACAGTCCTTAGTTTGTGTCTTAATTTCAAAAGATGTAGAATTGAAACTCTGAATATGAAAATTATGTGCTGTAATAGTCAGTCATGAACTAAATTCCAGAAAAGGCAAAATTGAGAAATGTGTAGTATATTTGCTTTAAAGCTGTGTTGTGTTATTAATCTGATGGAGTTCTACAGTCTGACATACATATATCTCTTTTCAATTATTTCACTGCTTGTGTGTCTTCTTCTGCCGTGCCGTAGAAGAGTTTCATCTTATCAAATATCGGAGGGTTTGTATTTTTTCAAACTCAAGATTGCATACATGAGTGTTTGTTATTGATTTGGTTTTATTTCTTTAAGAGGAAATTCTAGATCTGCGTGATATCACTCAGTGTTCTCCAGATTAAAGGAACATATCGGAAATATGTGTAGGAGCATTCAAAGGTAAATATGTTTGTAAACCCTGGATAAAAACACGAAATATTTAGCTGTATTTTATTACAGAGTTTATCAAAGCTTTTAATTAAAAAGTTTTCAATCTGAAACCAAGTTTCATTTTGTGAACCTTTCTAAAGAAGTGCTGAGTTCTTCGAAGCTGTGTGGTAAATCCTCCAGGTTTGATTCAGACTATATGCCTAACTGGGGTTTAGTTAGTGTTCATCTACTCTCCAGAAACAATAGTTCCTCCAAATAGGCTTCATCACAATGAAAGATGATTGTTTAAGTTCACATGTAGCACACTGTTTTTTAAATCTCAATCTTTTCAGGAATCATAAGGAAAAGTAAGGATTTACTTATTCAGTGCACCTCTGAAACCCTGAAACTCATTTCGAATAAGCCTTAGTCATCTTGGTATTCTCAATAAAGTCTCAGTGATAATGGAACATTGACTAAGTGGGTTTAAACTGAGAGTGGTTTCAGAGAATGGAATGAAGAGTTGCAATAATTTTGAAACCTGTGTTTGTAAAAATTGTTTTCCTCAGAACCTTCCTCATTGGTTTGGCGTCTATCATCTATCTATCTATACACATATATTTATATATGTATATATACATATAGAGAGAGAATAGTAAATCATAAGGTATTATGATGTAGAATTAGAATTCAAATTCTATTGCTCTATTCACTAGAACTTTGAATAAGTCTTTTTATGTATTATATCAGTATTTAAGTTATTTAACTCTAAAATAATAAGGTTTAATTATTAGACATGTAAAATATAATAAATAGCTTAGAATATAGTAAATGTTTAATAAATGCTGATTTTGTTAAAATATTTTTACTTGAGTAGAGGTATATTTGACTAAGCATTTCTAGTGGTCCACTTATTTCTCTGTGCTTCAATTTTCACAACTGTAGTTCAGTTTCAGCTGAATCTAAGAATATTTAAAGAACTGATGCTTGGACAATCCCCCAATATACATTGGCCTTCCTAAGGTATCATTTAAATTGTATCACACAATGTGTTGCCCTTAATTTCTTACTTTTATTACTTAGAATAATGTTTATGGGATTTGTACATGTGAAACTACAGAACACCAAATAAAGCAATAGGATTCAAAGAGAACATAGATAGCCACCAATTCCTGACAATTTGACCAAAAATATGTCTTCAAAGTAATGTATTTCAGAACACTGTAGGATATTGATTTCAAAGAAAAGGCGAATGTAACGAAAAAGAAAATTTTTCAGTCTAAAAAATTATCATTGATGAATGAAAGTGAAATAAACAAAATTTTAGATGTACAGATAAGAGAAATTTTCATATCAAGAGACTCTCACTAAGCAAGTGATAAAGTATTTACTGGAAAAAAAGCACATTTTATCAAGAAATGATGAGTGATAAAGGGAAATACTGAATATGGTAATAAGTCTTGAATTGTAAGCAAAATATATCTAATTATATATCTTAATGATATTAAATAGCAATTGCTTTCTACTCTCAACTGAGTCACCTTAGGTCTTTGTTCATTTACTATTAAACTGAATCTTTCCTTGTAATAAATTTGTCACGAAGTAGTTGACAGTGTGAAATATGAGTACATAAGAGCAAATGATTAATATGAAGTTCACTCCTATAAGGAAAGTGACACTGAGGTTGTAAGTTCTCAGTCTTCTTGTCTCAGCACAATCTTAATGGAGAGATGCGCCTCTGTGTATGATAGTTAGACCCATCACCTAATTACAGAATGTGTCAGGATAGCTGAGAATCTTGATGACTTATGAATAGCTACACAACAGTCAATAGCCACAGCCAGAAAGAATCCAAATTCCATGGTACAGCAAGAGTGAATCAGCAACATTTGAATGAGCCAAGCTTCAAAGGGAATCTCTCCCTCATGGATCCAGAAGAGACTGAGAAGTTTGGCACAGATGTTGTGCACAAAATGAGGTCAACCACAGCCAGCATGCATAGGAAGAGGTACATTGGCACATGGAGGTTGTAGTCTGTCTTGATGATAAACAGAAGCAAGCAGTTTCCCAGTAAGGCCAAAACTGAGAAAGCATAAATGGGCATAGAGATCTAGATATGGACAGCCTCCAAACAAGTGATTGCAATGAGAATGAAGGTTGATCAATGGACATCAGTGTTATTGTATGCTGACATACTAAGCATCAGATGTTTTAGCTTTTCTTTTTGTATTTTTCTCTAAATCAAATAAATATTTGCACTCTCTGGTTTGTATATTTAAGCAAAATAGATGAATTTCATGTCATAGAGTAGTTACAAAAGTAGTAAATATTTGTATAAAATTATGTCATCATATAACTGTCAGATGTTATCTGAGAATTTTAATTGACAATATACCTTGTCTATAGATGCTGCATAAGGGAAAATATCTAGCTACAAAATATAAGATTTAAATGTAAGAAAATAAAAACTTTCATTGAAAAGAAAATTAATATTTATAAAAAGGTAAAGAATTATGGTAGTATTGGGTTAATTAATTCATGAGAAAAATGTAATAGGAAGATACAAAAACTAGAGTGAGTCAGTAGGAATGATAGTAATTGTGAAAAGATTTTTTTTTTAATTGTCAAAATGCTTTTGGGGCAAGTTAATTCAAAGGCTGTAACTTTGAGATTAAATGTCGAAATTTGGTACGAATGGTAGATTGTTGCTGTAAGATCAGAAGGGACTTCAATAACACCATCATGGTACTAATTCTGGATGATTATAAGACTAATCCTTATGACAATGAATCAGAAAACGAACAGCTTATTGCATTACTCATAACCCTCCGTTGGCTCTGACTTTTGTTTATTCTTACTAGTAAGTCAAAAATGACAACAATATTGTTGCTTCCATAATTTTTGTACATGTCACATATTAGTAAACAAATTTTTACTTCTTTTGATTAATTTACCTCTATAAACAGTCTATTTCAACCATGCTTTCCTTTGTTCTACCTGCTTCTCCAGTTTTAGGTGATCCCTGCTTCATCCCCATACTGAAATTTTCTGATTAGACTAATTCTAGTTCTCTCTTTTTTTAAAGAACCAAATTTTATTTAATTCATTAATTAATATAGGAACAAAGAAATATGACACAAAAAAGA
The DNA here is from genome assembly GCA_004363575.1 of Solenodon paradoxus. Classification (NCBI taxonomy): domain Eukaryota; kingdom Metazoa; phylum Chordata; class Mammalia; order Eulipotyphla; family Solenodontidae; genus Solenodon; species Solenodon paradoxus. Next base: position 357,572 of record RJWH01000928.1, read on the forward strand.
GGACTCAAATTTTAGCATATTTATAGTCATTTTGGAATTAAGTCATTAATAGATGCAAAACTGCCCAATATCCATAGTACTTTGTCAATTAAATTCCATAGATACCTTTTACATTTCAGTGGACAAGAATGAATTATTAGTACTACTGTCAGTTTCCATAAACCTTTCAGTTTTCGAGAAAGTTTTAAAATAATCTAGCTGGAGACAAATCAAATGACAGTTCTCTAAATGAGTAGAATCCTGGACAACACCAACATTCCCTGAAGCCATTATGCCCATTTCAAGGACTCCAAAATTCCTCCTTGTAGAGTTTAGAACTGAGTCTCAAAAATTCAAGTTAATACAAAGACATTATAATATTGGGGAAGGATACCTTGTGACTTAGGTCGCTGACATCCTGGAGATCAAACTTTTAAAAAGTCAATGGAGTCAGGTTTGTAACACTGGGCAAAGGTGAAAAATGAAAAATAAACCGCAAGGATAAGTTGTATATTTTGGACTAAATTTTTTGTAGTTCAGGATCTTACCCATTTCTTTTACAATCTAATCATGAAAACACCCTCTCCATCAGCCTTTCTGACTGAACTAAGCACAGAATTTCATGAACAAACTTTCTCTCAAGGAATATGATAGGCTCATCTCAACACACAATTGAGTATAACAGTCTAGTCAGGGATAACAAACTCGAGTGGATTCAATTGCACCAAGAAATTGTACTGAAGCCTGATTTTCAGTCTTGTTTGCTCTCACCGGAGTCCTGAAACCTTCCATTTTGCTGACAGTTTATACTGCCTTACCTCACCAGGAGCTATGGGAAATCAAGGTGAACACCTTCCTGGTCCTTGACATGGTTCCTTATGTCTGAGGATCCCTTGAGCCTGGAGTGGACTGACTCCCATGGTTCAGAGGAAAAAGCATTTTGAGGTTGAAGGTGGAGTCTGAAACTCAAGATGGTATACCTTTATAGCTAACAACTTAACAGGAAATCCAAAATGAGGGGTGGGAAGATGAATTTCAACTGTCTGGAAATTGCTGCTCAGAAACATTGCTTGATTCTCAAATTTTTTTCTTAAAAATATCTTATGTATGTATCCTAAAAAGAAAAGATTGTGTCTATCTAACTTTCAGTATATGAAAATATGAAGAAAAATTTGGCATTAATCATAAAGTCATCTTAATATTTGGTTTAATTTTGTCCAATGATTTTTATTTTTTATGATTCTGATTTTTACATTTAAAAATTGTATATCCTAGTCTACCTTCATGTTGTGATATATGTATTTTCATAATTTTTATAAACAGAATAAATTATACAAAAAATTTAATTATATAAAATAAACCAAAGAGGTCTTTGATGAAAATTGAAAAGCATGTAGACATTAATGCAGAATACTTGAAATCTATCATGATATATTCTTAACCAGTTAGACTTATTTTGTCTTGAGGTGTAATCTAGTCTCCCTTTTGATCTTTGAAGAATTTTAAAATAATATTTATGTCAATATCATCAATTGTTAAATTGTAGAATTTGCATTTTTGCCATTGCATTTTTGCATTAAATTATTTTATGTATGTCTAAGTATGAATTTTGTATGAATCACACACATATACATATGTATGTATATATAGCCATATATATACATGTATATATAGTGAGTCTAATTATTTGAAGACTTGAAAGTCTGCCTGATACTTAAAATTATTTGTATCTCAAATAAGTACTGATGACACTTCAGATTTCACTTGTGAACATGAAAAAGCTGTAACAGTTTTGAATTATCTGAAAAGCCCAGTCTCAGCTCCAAATGAACACAAAAACTGACTTCCTGTATCAGCTATAAACAAGTGTCACCTCTGCATTCTCACATCATGTGTTTCTTTTTCTGTGCCTTTTGTGGATGATTCCACTGTACAAAAAACCACCAAGTGAAACACTACTCCATAATAAATAAGTGTCATTTGTTTGGTAAATGCCCTGGATTTAAAAATACTTTTCTAGTGTTCTTATGTGGAAGAAGTTGATGATACGGCTCATGAAGAAGATAACCGGTTTAGAGAATCTTCACTCAGGTATGATTACAAAGTGAGGAATTCAACATCAATGAATTGGAAATGGTACATCCAGAGAAAGAAATCAGAAATCTTCGTTTTTGTTTATAAAGCTACTATTGAAAGAAAAGAAATAACATCTGTAGTGTGATAATAGTATAAAGCACACACACAAAAGACTAAATCTGTGAATTTGACATGACAGTGAATAAAAAAAGAATTCTTGTGAGGTCAAAGATATTTGCATCATGTCATGCAGGATCAGAAAAATTCCAAATTTCTCCTCTACTGCTGACTCAGAGGCATGACAATGTTAAATTTACAATTGAAACAGTCTCTTGTTTATCACGAGGCTACTGACATTTTTTTTTAAATGACTCTCAAGTGTCCAGAGAAAGTATTACATAGAAGAATGTGTTTTCAGTGCTGGTGAGTTGGTTTGTTACATGAGGTTGTTGACCAGTGAATACGTGTAACAAAATTGTTCTCCAGAGCACCAGACTTGCAAAACTGTGCAATTAATCATTGGTAAGAACTGTGTTATACAACATGTCCTAAAGCAGAAATACACATAAAATAATATTTATTGATTGACTGACAAAAATGTTATGACAATATGCTTTTTAGGAATGTGATTCTGTATTTCCTCTAGGATTTATATTTTCTAATTCAATGCTGTATGTATATGAATACACAAGATACACACACACACACACACACACACACACACACACACACACACAAACGTATGAACACCAGGTACTCTCTCTTCTCATATAGGATAAATAATGAATTGAGGAAATTTCTGTATTAACTTATAGCAGTACCAGGTTAGGGGTGATGTGGGAGAAAAATTTTTCTTCTCATTTTTTCATTTTCAATCTGTTTTACACTCATCTGGATTCTGGAATGTTCGTGAAGATAATTTAATTTCCTAATATTTGATATATCATTGTTTTTGTGAAAGAAATACTGGAAACTCCTAGTACGCCATCTTGTACTTCATATGTCATCTCATTTTTCTGCCTTTATTTCCATAGATTCTAGGATCCTCTTAAGGTTCTCTCTTCTTGAGTCAGAATCAGATTAGAAAATAGAATCCCCAGAGATCTTGTATCCTTTTAAAAAAAAACCCAAAAACCTAGTTCTAGGGAATTTTCCATTGACATCTCCCTCCCAGGAAAAAAAAAAAAAAAAAAAAAAAAAGCAGAGCCACTATAAAGACTAAGCAGTTTAAGACTAAACAGAGACAGGATTCCATCCTGGTGCTCAATCGGGTGAGTCTTCCCTGTGTCCCAGCTCACAATGAGTCCTTATTTCACAGCGATGGCCAAAGGGAAGAAATAGATAGGAAGGACTAGAAGGAACACAGCGTAAGTTTAGGGGAGTTTAAGACTGAAGGTTAGGGAATCATAACAATTAGTAAAAGTATTTGGATTGCAGCCTGAATCTATCCTGTGTGCATTTTTGAAAAAAATAAATCTAATGTTTAAAGAATAATGTATAACGTATTTTCCTTGGAATGGTTTCAAATTGTTCAAAATCTGTTTAAAATTAACAATGTATTTGTCTTTATAATCTCTATCTCATACACGGAAAATGCTTCATTTTTGCTTTCATGTGATTACAGAATTAATAAATCATGAAGCTGTGAACCAGCACAAGTATTCTACTGCAGAGCTCATAGTTTAAGCACTGTAAACTTCTGTGGGGTAATAAATCCCTGAAATGATGGTTTAAACTAGTCCCATTAAAATGGAGACCAAATATACGGATTTTATAGACATTGTAATAAAAAAGTTCTATTTTTTCATGGCTGGGAGAAGTGATTTTTGCTGTTGAAATATTTTTTCTTTCTTTTTAATACTTTTATTTAGATAAAATTGATATTTGAGCTTATATCAGTGCCATTGTACCACATCATACAGCTGGCATTCATCTAGTTGGCACCTGTGACTATACATGGTTGTAATCAGGTTTTTGATCTAGCAAGTTCACTAAATGGTAATGACATAAGACTAACACCTAAAAAAAGTTGTTTTGCACGTTTTCTAATTATTTCTGCTTGGTTATTCACCATTTACTGTCTGCACTAGCCAACTACTGAGGCCCAGGCTAGTATAAAATTACCTGAGTCAGGAGCAATATGTTCCCATTATTTTATTTTTAAACCCAGAATATAATATTGTCTCTTCCTCTAACAGCAAAAATGACCATAATGACATAAAAAACTTATTTTTCTCTTTTAAGGATGAATTATGTATCTATTAACTAAAGCAATTTTCTTATTTATTGGAAAGCTACTCTGTAATTACAAAAAGGAAAAACAATTGTTTTTATAACTTTCTGTGACTATTGCCTAAGGTTTCTGATCTTAGAGATGTGGTGATTTAGGAATACAAAAAATAATTTGCTACTGCACTTACATTGACAAATCACAGAAATTATTTTTTATCCTATAATTGAATCCTACTTCACTCCCAGGTTTTACATATCACACCTTTTAGGGGTATTCAGCATTCCACAAGGCTACATATAATAGAAGAAATATTTTATATTCACGGATATATCAGAATGTCTCCTACTAATAACATCTAGTGTTCTTAGCTTCTCCTCTTTTCAAATGTTTACCATTTCCTCCTAAGAGTACTTTTTCCTCACCTATAATGTATAACTCAATCTAGTTTGTTTCACAGAATAGTCACTGGTTAATTTTTTTGTTAATTTTTTCACTGTCTGGTAATACCTTGTTTATTCTAATGAAACTATGATCATATTTAGCATCACTTGCCAAAATTATAAAAAAATTAAAATTAAAAAAGAACATATTTGTGTTGACCTGGTGGAGGAGCAGTTACATCCATCATTTCCATAGTTGCAATCCACATCCTCCTAGGTTTGATTCCCGGATGTTGGGGTGGGGATAAACAAAGAGAGTGAACAACTGAATAAAAGAAAAATGCTTCTTCCTCCTCTATCTTCCAGTCTGTCTGCCTGCCTGCCTACTCATCTTCATTCTTGTCTGCAATATTCCTTTAAAAAAAACCAAACAACAAAAACAATTGCTATTAAAATTACACATAATAAATGAATGAATGTTTTGAAAATACTACTCTAACAAATGTCAAAAATAATGTTTATGTTATGATGTAAAAACAGATTAGGCAACTTTGAAAACTATAGATTCAGATTACTCAGAATATGATTTCTTTCTAGTCTTTTCGACACAATGCCATGTATCTTAAACTCTCAAAATTATGACTGATTCAGATTTCTAGTGAAAACACTGATATTTACTGGATAGAATGTGACTTTAAAAGAGGATTTTATTTGTCTAAATGTTTGTGAAGGAGGGAGTTTTATATATATACACACATATTATCTAGCTGAAGCATGAATGATTTTTCCCTTATTTCCAACTCTTTTTTTTTTTCAATTTACTTATTTCCTCTTTACTTTCCTTATATAGCTTTGTAGGTATAAACTTTTCAAGCATTTGGAAAGTTATTTAAACTATTTTAGGTTCAAATCTTGGGTAAAAACAAGATAAAACATAAATGTGTTCTGTATATGCTTGCAAATATTGAGTATGACATGTGCATAGATTCCGAGAGTATTGAGAATACTAGACATACTTCTATAAGTAGTAGTTGATGTTACTAATTTCACTTTATATTTCATATTTCTTATTTTGTAGTCATAATAAATATTAACAAGTGGGTCGATGATAATCATTTAGATTATTTCAATATATTAGATTATATCTAATGAATATGTATATTCATTAACACTATTTGCCATCTTGAGTAATAACATAAGAATAGCATATGTGTATCATCACATGCCATATGGATGTGTTAGAAATTGTTTTATAGATGCTGGCACTATGTCAATGTAAGTCAAATTGAAAATAAACTATATTGGTGATAATGATAAAGGTGATTAATAAAGTAGTTACAGGCAAAGTGTTAGCTTAATACTCATGATTAGACCATTGCAAATTAACAGAGAAAAGTGCTGAAAAGATAAATACATTGTATACAGAATTTTCTATTACAATCTACTACATAACTTCTTCCACAGTCTTCTCAACTAGAATTCACTTTTTCATAATGCTCTCTATGTAGTACATTACATTTATATTTGTGTGAAAAAAGTAAACGTACCCAATTGCATGAGTTTTTATTTTTCTGTAAGTTTAAAACGTTTCAGTTTTAATGGATGCCGTGCAGATTGGTGAACATTCTTTTGTAAGAAATATGGATTTATGCATTACCAAGGATGTACCCTCTGAATGACACTCAGTTTCACCCCTCCTCCTTCTTGTTGATGGGGATCCCAGGACTGGAAACACACCACATCTGGATTGGTTTTCCATTTTGTGCAGTGCACATGATTGCCGTAATTGGAAACCTCACTATCCTGTATGTGGTACAGGTTGAGAGCAGCTTACACCAGCCTATGTTCTACTTCTTGGCCATGTTGGCTACCATTGACTTGAGGCTCTCCACAGCTGCAATCCCTAAGATGCTTGGAATTTTCCGGTTTAGTCTCAGGGAGATAATCTTTGAAGCCTGTCTCACCCAGATGTTTTTCATCCACATCTTCACTGGTATGGAATCAGCGGTCCTCTTGGCAATGGCTTATGACCGCTATGTCGCCATCTGCAACCCACTCCGATATAGCACCATCCTCACTAATAAGGTTGTTTCTGTGATTGGTCTTGGTGTGTTAGTGAGGTCATATATTTCTGTTATTCCATTTGTATTTCTCATTTTGCGATTACCCTTCTGTGGGAATCATGTCATCCCACATACTTACTGTGAACACATGGGTCTTGCTCGCCTATCTTGTGCCAGCATCAAGACCAATATCATCTATGGCTTAGGTGCTATTTCACTCCTAGCGTTTGACATCATAGCCATAGCCCTTTCTTATGTTCAGATACTTCGAGCTGTTTTCCGTCTTCCTTCCCGTGATGCCCGACTCAAGTCTCTGAGCACCTGTGGTTCACATGTTTGTGTAATTCTTGCCTTCTATACACCAGCCCTCTTTTCCTTTATGACACATCGCTTTGGTCGAAATGTCCCTCTCTATATCCACATACTCTTGGCCAATCTTTATGTTGTAGTGCCACCAATGCTCAACCCTGTCATATATGGAGTCAGAATTAAGCAGATATATGACCGTGTGAAGAAAATATTGTCCCCCAAATAAGGACATACTACTAATTAGGGTTAATAATGAAACAAAGTCTTAACAAAAAGTCAAGAAAACAAGTTTCTTCAAGTGACATTTCTAAGAAAACATCAATATCCTATGTGTAGATAAGAAAAAAATGCTTTTTATTTTTGTATTGATATTTATTATTTCCTTAGTTCACAATTAAGATATTGGAATAACATCTCAGTCTGTTTTACACCACATCCACCACCAGAGTTCCAACGGCCCTTACTGCCTACTTTCCCCCTCATTCCCCTTTCTCCCTATAATCAGTCCTGAGTCCTGCTGTTTTTTTTGGTTTGTATGTTTCTTTGTTTCATTATAAACCACATATGAGTGAAATAATCCTGCATTTTTCTTTTTCTTTCCGACTTAATTCACTCAGCATGATACCCTCCAATTCCATACAGATTGTAACAAAGGGCGTGATTTCATTTATTTTTTAATGGTAGCATAGAATTCCATTGAGTATATGTACGTGGCTTCTTTATCCAGTCATCTGTTTACAGGTATTCATATTGTTCCCCTGTCTTAGCTATGGTGAATTGTGCTGCGGTGAACATAGGGGCAGGGACGTAAGGGCACAGATGTTTTCCCTGATTAGATGTTTTGTATCCTCTGGGTATATGCCTAGCAGTAGGATTGCTGCATGGAATGGTAAATCCCCATCCCTTTTTTTTGAGGATTCTACATTCTGTTTTCCAAAGATTTATGTTCATTACATTATAAAAGCTAAATTATGGTAATCCTGTGTTTTTATCATAAACAATACAAATACTCAAAACCATGTTATATATTAAGTATGGATTTTGTACATGGAAATAAGTGAGTCAATGAATGGGCCTATAACAAAATTTCATTGTCAAATTCTTTTATTTTATCATATGTAACTTTAGGTTTTCCTGGACAAAGTTATGATATAAACATAAATAATGGAATATTACAGCCTAGAAAATTTTCTGAATTTCCTCTCCTTAGATCTATTTATTTTCTAACTTATTTTTAGACTGATTTTTTAGTTGTTGTTTGATTTGTCCTATCTTTTGTCCTATCTTTGTCCTATCTTTGCTATTATGATTTTAACAGCTGAACAGAACTTATGTTCAGTCTTAATTTTCTCTTTAATATATTACAAATATCCACAATTTCTTTATTTTACAAATGATTTTTATAGATATTTCGCAAAAAGTAAACATGAGGTCTCAAATATACAATGCTTCAGAAGTAACAAGTGTCCTTTGTTATTTATATGAAATAAAAATATTTAATCAGTATTATAACTATATTTGCATTACCATATTTCATTTTTATAGTCTCACTCTTGACTAGTTGTTTCTATTGAAAATGCTTTTGTGCTTTCATTTTTAGTATCATCCTCACAAATAGCACCCTAAAACTGAAATCATAACTAAAGTATAATTATGTGTGTTATATTACATTTTATATATTCTACATATATATGTATACATACACAAAGGACATAAATGCCCAAATAATTGTTAAGACTCTAAAGAAATAAAGCGATTGTCTTGAAATACTGTTTTAAGAGTAAGAGCTCATTTCCAAAAGTCCATTACAAATTAAATTTCTTCATAAATATTAATATTATCTTATAGTATTTCAAATAGAAATTTTTTAATTTGGAAATAATTGCTTACTTTATCTCCATATATATGCAATATGATGGGTTATCTACACAGTCTTTTGCTATCTCTGTTGTTAATCTTTATTAGTTGTTTCTTTAACTTTCTGTATCCTAATTCCTTACATCAATTATGTAGTAACTCTATTTCTAAACTACCTTTATTACCAGCCACTATCAGTCTTTTATTTTCTAAATATCTCATATATATTTCCTTTCTGTTTCTGATTCATCCATCTTAATATTTCTAGTGACTACCGTATGATATTTGGACTGTTCTGAAATCTTTGTGTCAAATATCTCTCTTCATCTTAGTTGTCCTATTAAACTAAATGTCTTGATTATTCTTAATTTTGAAGGTATATTTATTCCTTGAAATATCCTTCTACAATTAACTATATAAATTCTTGACATGTCTTATTGCCATTTGCTCTCTTCTTGATTCACTAAATATTAATGTTATACCAATTTAATGACACCTGCATTTTAAGTTTTTAAATCTGCTCTTCCAATAAAATCTTATTTCATGAAAAGTAAAATATTAATTCACATTTGAGTGAGTTTCTCTACATAATCTGTCTATAGAAGTTTCTTTCTCACCTTGGAAGAGCACTATTCACTTTTCTTCATTTACAGTCCACTTACATTTCAATCTCTTACTTAGAATATAAGATTATATCATATAATGCCTGATCATTTTTTCTCCTCCCAATCATAAAAATTTGATATTACTTTATTTACCCATTTAATGATTCACAGTATGACTTGCAAAACTACTCAATAAATGTCTGCTGAAAATGTCAGTCTGAGGAGGGTTCATGTTTGTAGTATTAATAACAGTAAAACAACACAAGAAAGTTTACTTATATTAGTATAAGTTATCATTGCCTATTTATATACCTATATAGATATAGATGTATGGGATAGGCTGAAAAAAGGATATCATATTGCATCAAGAAGATGTGGGTTAGTGGATCTAGCTTTCCAAATCAATTAATTTATTCATGGAAAATGGAATATAAAATTGAATATAATTTGTGAGCAGAATATAGTATTGCATAATAAGTTCTTAAACAGATTTACAATCATAATCCAGATAAGGATGGCTTAAGCTGAAAATCAAGGAAAATTATGCCATAAATTCACTTAAATTATAACAAAATATGTTATATTTAATTTTATTTTTATTTTACACCAATATTAATTATATTATACTATAATAATTATATTAATAATTATATTATTTATATTATATTATTTCATATTTATTTTATTATATTTAACAATAAACCTATAGAAGAGCAAAACCCAAAAGTGTGTATTTTAACAAACCATGTGATCAATGTTTGTTTTATGTCTCCCACTCCTTTTTGAGAAAAAATAAAATAATTCTCTCAACAGAGACATTGAAATCTTCCTTCTTTTTATAGTAAATGTCCAGAATTAGGTCATGTGACTATTTCAAAATAAACCATTTCTAAGGGATTGGAATATCATTATTGATTTACACTAATAATAGTAAATAAAATTAGTATTCTGTACTCAAGATAATTCTAAATACATGGAGTAGCCTAATTTTTAGAGATTTCTTCTTCATCAATAACAATTTTTTCATTAAACATGTAATTATACAGAACATTCTCAGTAAGTTACCTTGTTGATGATGAAGATGCAAATAAAATGAGTATGGTACACCTTATAGAAATTGTGGTAGAAACTTACAGATATTTAAATATAACCACATTTAGATAATCATGTGTATCATATACATCCTACTACTTAAAATTTAAAATATTGGTAAATATGAAATAATTAAGAGAGATCAAATAAGTCTATATTATATGCATTAATAAAGTTCAACAGATAAGAGGTTTAAATATTTCATGTTGAATGTAAAAAGAAAAATATAATAGCCAGTCTTTTGAAGGCATATGTGAATATAAATATGACAGGAAACATTACAGTTGTTAATGTTTCTATAAATATATGTATATATTTATAAAATATATATAAATATAAAGCAGATGTAACTATACATACATATTTATATATAAAGCTTTCATTTTTATACTTTTAAGATTGACTGATGGCAGGTATCACTACAGGATTAAACGATATATTTAAAATTAAAATAAATATGAAACTGAAATGACTCCTGAGTACTGTAATATCATAGAACATTCTATGTCATCCCTTACAATGAATTTTATAATACTTATAAAAGTCAATAAACATTTTCTTAAGATAGTTTTTTTGTTTTTTCTTTTCGAATCATTCTCAAGACCCCACATATGTCTTCCTCCTGGTGTCTACTTCTTTTTTAGAAAGGTAAAATAATTAAAATATCTTTGTCCTTTTATTTCATATCTGTATTATGTATTATCTGTATCCCATTATGACATTATGACATTACAATAAATTATTAATCCAGATAGACTTTCATTTCTTGGCCAGTTCTTTGTGGATAAATTTTATAATTGTTTTAAACTATCTTCCAAAGAAATAATCTATCAGTTTTAGAGATCATGACACATTTTTTCTGCTTCCTTTCTCCATGACACATTCTCTCATGACACATTCTCTGCTCTCTACTCCTCTCTCTCCCATAATTTTAATTCCTCCCACTTTAGGTCTTTATTTTTAAAGATATATTATACCAATCTTCCTGAAACACACATACATGTACATGCACTCCCCTAAATAAGCGATTGACCACACGCAACCAGCATTCCTCATCTGCAGGATGGGGTGTCCATATGTATGTATATTAGGACTCTTTGGGATAAACCAAGCGGGTCCTCTTTTGAAGTATTTTAGGCAGATTTATTACACGTGCGGTCTCAGCTGGTATTCTGCCTCAAAGAACTGAGCACAGGCTTGTGGTTAAAGCACACTTATATAACCTACAGCCAATGTGGGAAGATAGAGATGCAAAATAGGGGAGGAGGTTTTAAGGGCAGGAAGGTCTTTGTCTGCTGGCAACATTCCAGCAAGCTCAAATCACTGGATATTTTTATGACTTTGCTTCATGGCTGATGGAAGAGGTGAGCAGGACTTTTTCTCCCATACAACCTCCTCTCCCTTCCTTTTTCCTAAAAAAGAAAAATACATATGGTGATTACAGTATTTTTCTCCCGAAAAGAGGCATAGCATCATAACTGTACATAATGTTCCAAATGCAAATAATGAGTGCTGAGTGTATGTACAAGATGAGAGGAGGGTATAGAAAAGAAGAGATGATCAGGAAAAACAGCACTTCAAGCTCTGTGGAAAGACAAATTGATTTTTCTAGTCATAGACTGTTAAGTCCATTCTTAAAAATCAAAGGAAAGCACAGTTTTTAATGTGTTACTTTAGAGCATTTATGTAAATATTCTAAGGAGAGTCACTGCTGTAGTTAAAACCCGCACCCCATCTTCTTGCCCTGTGGGCCAGCTGTGGAGACCAACAAGCTATCAGGAGCCTTGCAGTCTGGGCTGGCTGGAATGTTGTGAGACAGCCAAAGAAGATACTGGCCAGATAAAAGGACTTTTTTTTATTACCTGAGAATGGAGTTTTATGTGCATTTTGCAAATATGTGCTTACTAAACTGAATCATGTGAATTGCCAATGTGAAGAATTCACAAATAACTAACTTGGGCTCCATTTGTAATTGCTACTCTAATTTGCACCTCTCTCTCCCACACTCCCTCTAACCATATATAAATGTATTCCCAGCTCACTGGTTTGCTCAGGAATCCAAACCCTGGGTCCCCATGTAATAAAGCTGCTTCCACTACTTCTAAAAGAGCACGTTTGGCTTCTGTCTGTGGAGAGAGGTGTAATACTACAATCTGGCAAGTGCACAGTATAATTTTTCCCAAGTATTCCTATGTCTTATATCATGATATTTCCATATTTCCAATTTTTACTCATTCTGTGAGAGAGCATTTTCTTCGTCCCTTCTTATTTTTGTCTATGATTCATGCAGACGTAGTTTTAGAGGGCATTTTGTTTCTTTTCCCAGTTCCACATAAAGTCCATCAAGTGTAAAATTCTTTAGAACATATTTTGATGTGTTCATTTTTTTTCTTTACAATGCTTCTGCTAAATTGATCAATCCTACATGCAATGTTAGTTCAATTTTGTTTACTTTTTTGTTAGCTTTCTTGTGATTATTTTATTCTGTGATGCCTTATTGTTTAATAAGTATTGTTTCATTAATGAATAGAAGCAAAAATATATACAGTACTATTGTTGGGTATATGTCTTTAATTATTTCAATATCTGAATAAAATCACATGAAAGTATATGATTATTTCTTCTGTATATTGACCTATGAGAAACTTTGTTTCACAGGGCGAATTTAGAATAAAATACAATGCCAGATGACAAAGTGGTAATAGTTGTTCACCATCATTACAAGCACTTGGATTAGAAATCTTCATTGTAGTCATACTAGGCAGCTTGTATGGTGTTGTATTGTGATTCAAATTAATATTTTACTGATGAGTAACAGTGAGGAAAATGTTTTTTTGTTCCTTGGGTATTTCCTTTCTTAAATTGACAAATTAGTTTTGCTCTTTTTATATATTTTCTAACATTTATTGTTTTACAACTATCGATTTAATAGATTTATATCAATTTTAATACATTATTTTAACTGTTACAATTATTAGACTTATCAACTCCCAGTTAGTGATTTGCCTACAGGATTATCATCCTAATGAAAACTATAGTAAAAATTATTGTCATATTTTTCTATTATTAAATAATATATTGTTACTTTTATTTGCTATTTATTACATTGAAAATGCATTTTGAATTATTTTTCAATATATATTTCCTTTCTTTGACTTTGAAACATTTTTCACTAAAATTTACGTTAATTCATTTTTATGTTAAATTAACTTTTGTTAAAGGCAAAAAACTAGTACTGCATAGAAATGAAATAGAGAGATAATTTGTCTTGTTAGGCATAATATATTAATAAATCATGAAGAATGCTAGACAATGTATGTAAGATGCAGACATACACATATTGGTAATTAATATTACAAATGTACATTGTTATAATATCTAATAAAATCAGGACAAGAAATTCATTCAGTAAGAAATTCTATTTATTTCATATGAAGATATGTGTTAATATTAAATTTGCTTCTCTGATCTACTATTGAAAATGTGTGTGGGGGGAAGTAATGAACAGGAAAATATTTGTCTCTAAATGACTCCCTCCATGCTAGATGCACATAATAGAACATATCTCAAGAGACTCTGAGGTTTTAGTTCTGGTTCATATAAGGAATTCAAATTGGATTTGTTTTCAGACAAAACCCTCAAGGATCCTAAGTTTGGGTAGTATAAAACTTTATTCTGTATAGTAGTAATTCTATACATTTCTAACCTTAATCCTCTTGGAATTGAGTATCCTATTTAATGTTTACAGGAGATAGAAATCTGAGACTCTTGTCAAGCACTTAAGGGATAGGCTATAGCTGGATTTATTAAACACGTATAGTCTATCTCTCAACTATAAACATATTTCCTGATGGAAAAAAATGGTCTTTACTGGATCATGCTGAGACAAAAAATGTTAAAACAGAGAGATCTTAAAGTTGTGATATGAATAATGCTCTCCACTTCTAGTAATGATTGTATGCTAGGGTATGGACTTTGATAATAATAATTAAAAAGTAAGATCATCCATGGCCAGAGCATAGGTTTCTAAAGTTGATAAAAAGAGTGAGAAGTGAAAAACCCAGAGAGGAACATTAGGTACATTCTTACACGTTCACTGATGATAGACTCTATTTTTCAATGTCAATAAAATGCATCTCAAAATTTGTGTTTTTTCCTCTCATTTTTCTAAGGAATCAATTAGAGATGAAATTGTTTGCCTTTCCGTTTATACTTCCTTCTCTTTTCCTTTCTTCTTTGTCTTCCTATACTCTTCCTTTCTTATATTTTTCTATAGTACTATGTTATTTCTTCTTGATTTTTTCTTCATGAAAGAAGAAAGGAAAGCGAGAAGGAAAAAAATGGATATGAGAGGAAGACAGGGCAGGGGATGAAAAAAGGAAGGAAGGAAGAAAGGAAAGAAAGACAGAAAGAAAATATTAGAAAAGTTGTAGGTTAGGAGTATGGATATATTCAGTCTGATATTGGCCACCATTATTGTCATGTCAAACTTGTTTTTACTTCTCCCCAAATTTCTCCGTGAAAAAATATTTTCATTGTTCCTCTCAAATTTCTTTATACCACCATATACAAGTAAGCACAGAATTGTTGGAAATATTTTAATATTTTGGGAATTTGGTAACCAGAAAAAAATTACGATTCTTACTTTAATTAACATCAGCATATCAGTATCAAAAATATGCACTTCTCTTTGGGAAATGATTTTCAGTTTAAAGTATTTCAATATTTGTGAAACAATTTTCATACTGCAAAACAGTACAGTATATCTAAGGTGGTATATGAGTTAGTATGAAAAAATTAATTAATGAAGCAAGCTCTCTAAGTTGTATCTGAATTTCTAAATATATGCCATAATAATTGACACTAAAGAAAATCATTTTATGAAATCCTACTGAATTTGCTATGATTTTACATGACTAAGTACACCTATGTTTGCATATGTATTGCCATATTGTATATGTATGTGTGTATGTTCTGTGATATTTTTCACAATGTGTTTAAGTAGGGTATATTTTCTCTTCAAAGATGACTGGAATGTCAAAAAACAAACCAAAAAAACCAATAAAAAACGTACTCCCTGCATGTCTATTTAAATTCATTCAAGTTTTGGTATAGTTTTCAGCAAAAAAACATTATTGAGTTATTATTGTCCAGAACCTCAGAGAAAGAACAATCAAAAAGTTAATGGCCCTGCCATGTATAAATAACTCCTATATCTGTGCTTACATCTAATCTTGGAGTGAAATGTTAAAATTAATCTTAATTTAAAAAATAGAGAAAAATAAGACTACCAGATCATTTTTGAGCTACGCATTGATAACTTTTCAATTTTCTTTCTACAAGTAGTCAACTTCTTCTCTTCTTGTCAATGGCAGGATGGTCCTCACCAATACTACCACTTTCCACCCAGATACCTTTTTTCTCACAGGCATCCCAGGTATTGAAGATTTCCATGGCTAGATATCTCTGCCTTTTTGCTCCATTGCTGAGCAATGCCACAATTTTGTTAATCATCTGGTCTGAATGCTCTCTGCTGGAGCCTATGTTCTACTTTCTTTCCGTTTCATCAGCCATAGATCTGGCCCTCTCCACATCCTCAGTGCCCCACATGCTAGGCATCATCTGGTTTGATGCACATGAAATTTGCTTTGGAGCCTGTGTAGCCCAGATGTTTCTGATACACACATTCACAGCAATGGAGTCTGCTGTTCTCCTGGCAATGGCTTTTGACCACTATGTGGCTATCTGTGCAGGGCTCCACTACACCACCATTCTAACACCTTGAGTGCTAGGAGGCATTGCTGTAGGTATAATATTGCACCCAGTTCTGCTCATGTTGCCTATTCTATACCTAACTTACTGTCTTCCTTTCTGTGAGGCTCAAATTATTGCCCACTTGTACTATGAACACGTCAGCGTTGCCAGGTTAGCCTATACCAACATTTGCATCAATACCATTTATGGACTTTTTGTGGCTTCTTTTCTTTCTCTTGGATCTGATACTGCTTGGAATCTCCTATGGCTGCATCCTCGGTGCAGTCTTATATCTCCCATCAAGAGATGCTAGTCACAAAGCCTTGAACACATGTGGATCGCATGTTGGAGCTATGTGTGTTTTCTATACTCCTCTCTTCTATTTCCTCACTCACCATTTTGGAAAAAAAATTCCCTATTGCGTCCACATCCTTGTTGCCAATCTCTATGTGGTCATTTCATCAGCTCTCAATTCTCTTATTTATGGTGTGCAGACAAAGCAGATTTGTGAGGGTGTGATCCATGCATTCACCTCAAAGTAGAGTCATGTCTTAAAGGTATGGATTTAACTGAAAAAAAGTTAACTTTGTCTCTGTACAAGATAGATTATTTTTTATACCTTCCTCATATGAAAGATGCTGCCAATCTAAATAGCATGTTTCTGGTCTTAAATTCCAGTGTTTCCTCTCCACAGTAGTGTTGTTTATTTTTATGAATATAACGTTCCATTACAGTAAGGAGAAAATCCCACTGGAAACATATTCATTTTTAAATACGGCAACTTAGTCAACACTCATGCCATTTTATTTGAAAATAGTATAGTAGAACAGTTATTTCAAGTTAACTGTTTTGCTTTCTCTGATAAAAGCACCAATTTTGAACATAAAATAAGAAATATTTTGGTGTATTTTCAGTTATGAACTTATATATGTATGATTTTTCTGATCTCAGCATTATAGACATATGAGAGAAATTTTAAAAATGTTCCAGTTCTTCCTTTTCATCTTAGCATCTTTTCCTTTTCATCTTAGCACCTTTTCTTTATTCTTCATAAAATTCTATAGGCACCATTTATTTACCCTCACTGTGCCATCAACTAGTTCTGGAAAAAAATGAACTGAAAGTGCATGAAAACAATAATGTGTTAAAGGATGTGAATCTTGTTTACAAAAGAAGCTTGAATGTACAGAATTAGAACACTGGGATCTAGAGTCATGCTTAATTAGAGTTTCTCAATATCGTGTGCATGTGTATGCACACGCCGGTGTGCTAACTATATTGAGCTATCTTATATCTATATGATCATCATTCTACTCCAAAGACCATTTTATTTATGTTGTATACATCATCACTTTGTGACTTCATGCTTTGCAAAATTAGATGAATCTCAGACAAGCACATGTAGAAAACTAAATTTTAAAATCACCTATTTTCACAAGAATTTGTTGGATTCAAATGAGCATTCCATGTAACATATGTATACATACATATATGTGTAGGTGTTGATAGATATGCATAAAAACAATCTCCAGTATGACTCCTGGAAATCAAAGATGTCCACCCTTCTAATTATTCTTCTGGAATTTTTCTTTGGCAAAAATATACTTTTGATGTGCACATAGAAGTAATAAAGTAGAACAAAAAATTGATTTCTCAAGAGGAGAGGATTTCATTTTCAAATGTCACCTTCATCAATTTATGTTATAAAAACTCCTGTACAATTTTGCAACATGATCAAATGTACTAGAACACATATTTTCAGGTTTTTCAAGGTGATAGATAATATTTCAACAAAAATATAGCTTAGAGACTTCTATAAAAACTTTCTGAAAGGAATCAATTGAAGGTAACACAAAGGATATTTAACTATGGTTTTCTGATTTTATTTCCTGTGAACATTTTGAGCACTTGAAATATTCTTTTATTTTCAAGTTAAGATAATGCATACAATGAAATTTTGATATATCTTTTGTTAAAAGTGCATCCAGGTATGCCCTAGTGGAATAGGTATTAGTTGTACCATTGTTTGGAGCAACCCTCACCTATTATGTATCTCATGATGATAAAAGTAAACAAACAGTTTAATGAATAAAAACCCAGAAATAAACACACATAGTCATTTTCTCTTTGACAAGAAGCAAGGCAATGCCATGTAGAAGAGTCTTGACAAACGGTCCTGGAACAAGTGAACATTCACCTGCAAAAAAAATAGAAAAGAAGACTAGAGATAGATCTTACACCTCGTAAAATTTAACTCAGAATGGATAAATGGATCATGAACCTAAACATAAAATGGAAAGCTATAAATATCTTAGAAGATGACATAAGGAAAATCTAAATGATTTTGACAACTGAAATGACTTTTTAGATATAACACCAAAGGCACAATACAAGAAATAAATAAATGATAAGTGGGATTTCATTAAAATTTAAATTTTCTTGTTCTGCAAAGAAATGCCAAGAAATTGAGAAGAAAAGTCACAGACTGTCAGAAAATAATTGCAAAACATATAACCTTTGACTTCTTATTTTATCCAAGAATCATTCAGAAAAGTATTATTTGCCCTCCTATTTTAGAAGTTTCCTGCTTTCTGTTTGTGACTGATGTCTAGTTTTATGCCATTTTGATTGGATAAGATACTTGATACAAATTCAATCTTGGTAAATTTTTTGAGACATGGTTTTTTTTTCAAACAAAACCAGATCTAGCCTTGAGAATGTTATATGAGCACTTAAGATAAATGTTAATTCTGTAGTTGTTGTATGAAGTGTTCAGTAAATGTGCAAGAAATATATCTACTATAATTTATTTCAATTAAAGCTATCATGTGTGTTAATTTTTTGTCTGGTTGATCTGTCCATTGTTGTAATTGTGGCATTAAAGTCTCCTACTATCATTGCATGACATTGATGCCTCACTTGTGGGGGACCCTTTATATATAATTCATTTATCTCTAGCTGATTTCAAGATTCTCTTTTTATTTTGTTTTGGTTTTTTTTGACATTTTAATGATGGTATACCTGGGTATAGTTTGTTTAAATTACTTTTGCTAGGAATTCTGTGAGATTCCTGCCTCTCAAGTTCTGCTTTCTTCCTTAAGTTATAGAAATTCTTAGCTACCATTTATTCAAATACAATTTCTGTCCCCTTCTTGCTCACTTTTCCTTCTGGGACCCCTATAATGTAAATGTTGATGTTATCCCATAGGACTCACAGGCTGACATCTTTTCTTTCTTTTTTTTGACTCTTTACTGATCTACTTGGATGCAACCTGCTGCCAACTAGATTTGAGCTAAAATCTTCTAGTTCACTGATTTGATAGCAAAATTTTTCTGCCCTAATTTTCAATCCCTTCTTTGTGTTCTTTAGTTCTACTATAGTGTCCCATAGCTCCATGAACTCTATTTAGAATCCTTTCATATTTTCCCCATTTTTGTTGCTATGTTCTTTTTGTGTCTCCTTGTTTTCAGTGAGTATCATTAAAACCTTTCCATTAAAATGTTCATCTGGTAGTTTACTTAGGTTTTTTACATTCAAATATTCCCTTGGAGTCTTGTTTTGGGCCATCATTTTGCATATTTTTTCTTTCTCTTCAATCTCTGTAGAATATGTGTTTATTTCTGTGGGTTAGGTTTCCCTCATGTAAAGGTCTTGTGTTAGGTGTCAAGTTGCAGAGTTGGTTTTGGTCTGTAATGTTGGACTTTCTTTAGTTTTATGATCTCAAGATTTGTCAGATTTATTGAAGCTCTGGAGTAAGCCTGTGTAGAAATCTGAGAGTTCAGCTTACAGGGTTGGAGTTGGGGTAGGGAATGAAGAGGCTTCCCTCAGAGTCACAAGATTGAAAACCAAGGTCTAATGAGAGAAATTCAGTAGTTGTGGGCCCAGTCTGCTAGCAGTACACAATCCTAACAGAGCCCACAGGAAAGAGAGTAGGGAACAATCTTAGTGGAGCAGACATCCAAGTGACAATTCCTCAGTCTCCTAGAGGAGTGATAGTTTCATTAGGGGCAGTAAATGAACCCCTGAGCATAGGGTTACAATGTCAGGAAGTATCAAGTAGATAGGTGGTGTTTAGCTATAACCTCACACTGGGGAAATTGCTATTATTATGCCATCTTTCCAATTATCTTTCCTGTGAAAGGGGTAAAGTAGAATGTGTCTCACTAGAAGACAGATGTCCACACAGAGTTTGCCTATCTTGTTATCTGTCTCTGGAAACCCATGGAAAGTCAATTGTGAGAGTCAACAGTTCTGCACAAGTGCATTAATAGTGGAGAGGGTGGAAGAAACCCTTGGAGCTTCCCTGCAATGGTAGTCTCCAAATGGTAGCTCAGAAGTAGGTTCTTGGTTTACAAAGAGGTTATCCTCTTTCCACTCCTCTCCAGGATCTTTGGTTTAGTGATTAAAAGCCAGTTACCCTAGTTCCTCCCTATAGCTCAGAGGTCTTAGAATAGAGTAGCATGAAGTCAGACAGATTGGCTTGTACTAACATTTATCTCAGTGTATTTCCTTTCCCTTTATAGTGGCACTGATCCCTGTTCCTCAATGGAGGTTATATTTGCTAAATCAATTTAATTTGGATGTAGCTGTAAAGGGTGAGTTTGTGATCTTAGTGATCTTAGCAATCCTCTATTGTGGAACTAGAATTAGGATATGCCTAATTTACTAATTTTGGAAAATTGATTTTGAACCTCTATTCAATATGTGAATCATATCCCTATCTTTGACATCACACAGAAATAAAAATACCTTTCTACAAAAGAAATCTAAATTTATAATATATAATCTTTATTTTTACCAATTTATTTCTTTATTATTTTTATTTTGTTTTGTTGCATTTCACAGCTGAGTTTCCATGTGCTAGTTGAGACAAACAGTGAGATGGACAGCCCTTGTACAGATAGTTGACTGGCTTCTAGTGACACAGATATATGGATATATTGTTATGTATATGTATTATGCATATATGTATGTTTATATGTATATTACATATTATATATAATACACATATATTATATATATATCCCAATTAAAATTTAGCAAATGATTTGTCTCACAAATAAATGTATAGATGGAAAGTAAACATACAGAAAGATAATGAAATGTATTTACAACAATAAACTACAAATTAAAAAATTCTATGAGAATCATAAAAGTGACTAAAATTAAAGATAAATGAAATATAAAACAATAACAAAGGTAAGTAAAGATATAAACCAAAATATCCTTTCATTCATGCTTGGCAGGAATAATAAATGACAACAGCCATTTCAGAAAAAAGGCTTGGAAGTTTTTACCAAGCTGTATCATCATATAATCCAGCAATCACACTCTAATAAATGTATACAACTAGTTTAAAATTATATCCACACATATCTACACAGGGACATTAAAGCGAGGTTTTTCAAATTTACCAAGAATTGGAAGTGATCAAGATGCTCTTCAAAAGGGAAATGAAAATTCTCAAGTGATGCATCCATTGTAGATAACATAAAGTATATTTTTCAACATTAATCAGAAATAATATTTCAAGCCAGGAAAAGAACGTAAAAGTTAGAGGAATATTCTTAAGTAAAAAAAATAAAATAAAATCTGTGGAAATATCAGTCTTATCCATGGTTGTAAGCAGAGGTGTGATAAGATGTTGAACATGCAAAGCAATTAAGGATATTTCAGTTGAGGAAATAATTCTATATGATAATTAATGGTGGATGTATGATATATATCTGACATATATACTGAAATTTACAAAACAAAAGATGTCTTAATGCGTGCAAATTAAAAACACACTTAAACACTTAGGAGTTCAAGGGATCATTGGATGAAATGCACAGTGTAGTAAATATAATGCATTACAAATATAGGTTGAAACATAAAATAGATGGAGGAAATGTTTTAAACTTGAAATGTTTTAAATTTGAAAATGAGAAAAGTTTTAGAGAAAGGTAAAATGAATTCTACATAAACACTGTACTATATGGAATAAAGCTTTTATCCACTGACATGAGGTTATAAGTTAGCAATTCTAATAGAGTTACATATGCATGCTATTATAGAATAATTATGGAAAAATGATAATGGTGGAAACCAGGTTACTCATTATTGGGCTAAGAGTTTATAGAAAAATAATGGAGGATATTGGAATAATTAATATAATAATATAATTAGAGAGAGTTCTATAGTTTAAATAGAAGAGAATGATTACACAGATACAGAAAGATAGATGTAGATATGTGCATAGATACAAAGTCTACCACACACATATATTTATTTGCTCAACCAACCAAGGGAAAAATAAAGCACTGACATTCCACTAGCAAACAATGCTAGCTCACAAAAATTTGCTTCTTATACCATTATCCAATTAAAGAAATCAATTAACATAGAAGGAATGTCACTTTTTAAGACTGGGACAGTTGATACACAAGATAAATAATAACATCTCTTTCTTGGAAACTCAAAGTAAGTAAATAACACCCCCACAAAAAATAAGAACACACAAATTTGGGTGCAAAAGGACACAATAATCAACTGAAAAGAAAACTCCCTATGGCCAAATCTGCATAATGTGGACAAATAAGCTAGTATTGGATTTTAACCTACAGTATAAAATAAATATAGTGAGGCTATATTGATATAAACAAACGACTGAATACATCAATAATCTGGGGAAATTCATATAGCTCACATAAAAGAAATGAAAAATGAGAATTGTCAACCTGAAGGAGGTAGAGTATAACTTCTCGCTGTTTAATTTAATGGCTGTACATTTCAACTTATTTCCAAAGTATAAACTTGAAAAGCGGAGAGAAAGAAATCTGACAAACATTGCTTCTACCAGGTAGAAAATGTCACCAAAAATAACAACCAATTAGGTAGATAGCATATACCTATATTATGTTTTGATATAAATGGTATTTTACCTCATTGCTTTTCCTTCAAAATTATATAACCCTAATGATGATCCATAGGGGGAGTACAAAAAATGTCTAGCTCCCCAGCATTCCAGGTCCTTGCAGCTGTCTTAGATTACCATGAGGGAAACCCAGATACTAAGTGGCTGAACCTGACTGTGGGAGACTAGCAGCTAAAGGTTCAGCCAAGCAGCATCACCATGCAAAATCATGAGCCCCCCTCACAGCCATGACCACGTGGAAACCCATCTTACCACAAAGCTTCCAAGGAAAGCCACCTTGAAAGTTTTTTTTCTCTTGGCTTCTTTCCCTCTACTATATTCTACTACCAGACTACCTGCTGCTCCATTTACATAAGGTCATTCAGAAACAAAATCAGCTGTTTTTCCTCCCTCCTTCCTTTATTAAAATCCCCCTGCGTCATGTTTAAGTCCTCTGACTGTTGAAGGACTGGTTCCCGAAAACCTGCACAAAAAATTAATGCTCTCCTCTCTTCTCAGTCTCTTAAAGTTCTAGGTTCTGATTGCTTTTAAATTTTGCCAAGAGCCCTCTTTCTCCACTAAGGGGCATAATGGTACAGAATGCTTATTCCCAAAGGTCCATATGTCAACTAGCACTGATAGAGTCTTGTTAGGATGGGTAGTGAGGGTTCATAGTCTCATCCATCACTACCTCAAGTAGAAAACTTCCTGAGGATACTCTGTGGGTTTGAATTTGATACATGGGAAGAAGGAAAAAAAAAAAGGTATTTTTCCTCTGCAAGGTATTTGTGAAGATTCTTTTCCTTTTATTTTCCTTTTTGTTTCATAGATGGAAAATCAGCCATCTGTACCAGTGAGCTTCTTTAGGAATGACTACTTAAAATGAATGAACAAAAAAATGGGAGTGATTTAATCATGAGACCCTGAGAAGGACAGGATGGTATTTTTTTTTTTTTTAATTCTGCATGGTCACAATATAAACTAGAGGGAGGTCTCCACTGGTCAGTGAATGGGAACCTCAATTATGAAGTTATAGTGCAGTTAGACATGTTCTGTAGAAAACTCAGGAAGTAGGGGAAAATGCCATATGTGTAGACTTTTCTGGCTCTGAGAGAAAATAGAGAACTTTGTCAATCATGTAAAATAGTTTCAGTCTAGATGTTGGCTTTAGAGAATCCCTTACAAGAAAAAATGAGTTAAAGGTTAACAAGGAGAACTAAAAGGAGCCACCTCTTCAAGAACCTCTCCCAAGCTATATTCATCCCTAAACTCCATGGGGATGTTACCGCTCTTCAGGAAAAACCAAGTGGGTACTCTTTTGAAAGTATTTTAGGCAGATTTATTGCACATCCAGTCTCAGCTGGAATTCTTCTGAAAGAGCTGAGCACAGGCTTCTGGTTAGAGCACTCTTATATAGGCTAGAGCAAATGTGGGAAGAGAGGGATGTAAATTGGGGTGAGGGTTTAAACATGAGAAGTTCTTTGTCTGTTGGCAACATTCCAGCAAGCTCAGGTCATAGGATGTTTTTGACTTTGCTTCATGGCTGCTGGAAGCAGTGAGCAGGCCTTTCTCCCCCACAAGGATATCTAGCCCTTCTTATTTAGGACCCCCTCCAGTAACAGGCAAGCTAGAATGATTATGCCCTTATAGGAGACTACTTCTGATGGTTTTGTAGCTAAATTACATAGTCTTTACTCTATCAAAGATTTTAAGCAGACTAAAGTCAATCTAGGAAAGTTCTCAGTGATCCTGAGGGATACATAAAACATTTTAAACATCTGACTCAAGTTCTTGACCTGATCTAGAAGGATATTCTTCTAATTCTGGGCCAGACACTAAGTCCCTTTGAGAAACATAAGGCTGTAAATACTGCCACCCAGTTTGGGGATGAATTACACATAATGAATGAGGACTATCTAATGGCGATCACAGCTGTCACCCTCACAGACCCAGACTGGGATTACAGGGATGCAGAAGGAGATGGATGCAGGACTAGTTTGTGTCATGGAGGTTCTAAAAAGAAGTAGGGTAAAAACTGTTAACTATTCTAAGTTAACCTCCATCTGTCAAGAGCCTAGTGAGAATTCTGCAGCCTTCTTTGAAAGGCTAAAGCAGGTATAAATAAGTTTAGTTATATGGACCTAAGTCATCACTGGGTCAACTCTTGTAAAGAATAAGTTTGTTACTCAGTCAGACCTAGAAATATTGGAGTAGCCTCAAAAATTAGCTTTGAATCATCAAATAGCTTTTAAAGAACATATTTTATGAAACTGCAAGCTGTGTTACCTGCAAGCAGATCTTTGCATTTGTAATGTAAATGCAAGGTGAGATAGGAGACAAGAAAAGAAAACAAAAAACAAGGGAAAGTCCTCACATTCCAGCCAAGCATGAAAAAGACAGAGCGTTTTTTTTTGTGGCCCCTGACCAAATGCCGCTCAACCTCCACCCCTCTGCACTCTCTTACATTCCAGCATATCCTGATAAGACTGTTGACTAGTTATCCCTAAAATCAACAGGCTCACCAGGTTGTCTAGTCAAGAAATCACCCCAATCCCGCTGCACTCCATAACATATCAACCCATGGACTCCCTACCATTAAATTAATAGCTCAGCCAGATGTCCTTTTCCGGAATTCCACCTCCAGCCCCTTACCATGATAGTTGGATATGGCTTCCTTGACTCTCTACCCCTAAATCAACAGCTCAGCCAGACAGCCTTGTCAGGATTCCACCCCTAACACCCTCCATGCTAAAACCAGTCTGCCCCCTTAAAAACCTATCACAGTTTTCCACGGATTGCTCTTTGCTGTCTCTTCTCAGAGAGGAGCTTTCCTGGCTTGCACATTGGACAATGAAATCTCACTTAAGAGCCCATTGGGCTCCCTTGTTTCTGCCTCTTATTGCCGAACCAGCTTACACAAAGCAGTTAAAGATCTCTGACTTAAAAATTAACCTACTGAGTAAATGCGATTCATTTAGGCTTAAAAAATCATTCCTAATTTTCAATAATGGAATTAAATTCATGTCTTTTTCTCTGTGTTCTTTCATCTTTAAAAATACTATTTTGATTTTATGACTTTCATTCTTAGAAAATCTTGCATAAGCATCTAAATTCTTGAATCATGTGCCCTGTGCCTACTAAGATATTGGCCTATAAGAAAGCACATCATTTGTAAATCCTATAATCTAAAAAAGTCAATTAAATAATCTTGTGTTTAATTTGTAATTACTTAAAAATAAAAGTTTTAATAAAAATTTCCAATTAATGCAAGATATCAAAATTGATTCAAATAAGAAAGTATAACTGCATGTAAAGAAATCACGGTATGTATGAAAAAATTTAGTTTATGTGAATTTAAGTCTTAATTTATTTCATAGACAAAAAGGTAAATGTATTCTTAGATTGCAATAAACTTTCAATAGCAAATTTCAAATTGTTCAAAGTTATCTCTATTACATCTTTAATAAAGTAAGGGTAGGCATCAAGGTTTATCAGAATTATATAAATATGACCAAATAAATCAGAACTGTTTCATTACTGTGTAACTTAACTTCACAAACTTACCTAAAAGTGAAATTCTGAATAAATAGTTGTTTTGAAGAAATATAGGAAATCTTAGAGCTCTCCTATTATATCCCCTATATAGGAATAATTCTCCTTGAAAAAAGGAGAAATATAAAACAGATTGAAATTGAACTAATTTGGTGTGGTACAATCTTGTGGGAAACATTGTCAAAATACAGGTCATACACAAAATATGTACTAATACTTGTTTTTTTCAGCATATATTCATGTAAAAATGCAATATATATCTATACATACATATATAAATATATATGTTTACATATATACATATGTTCTGAAATTTATATAGAATTCTTAAGAATCTAATATTCTAGAATGTTGTATGTCACATGATGAAGCAGTTTCAGGTTAGTTTGTCAATCATTACAGTTGCATCTTTAACCACGGTCATTTAAAATGTCCTTGCCATCCACAGTAACTATTTGTCCTTTCTAATGTTTCTGGCAATGCTATCATGAAACTGAACTAGGTAAGAACATGCAAACTTATCAGAAAGAAAAAAAAGACTTCTCAAGTAGCTTATATACTTAGAAAACATTAAATAATACACTAAAATACTAGAAATAAATTCAGTAATATGGTGATATACTATAATCAACATAAAAAGTTTCTAACAATCCTATATGGAAACAATTAATTAAAGAAAAAATAACCTTGAAAAGCAATCCCATTTACATCATTATAAAATGTATATGGGAATAAACTTAAGAAAGAAGATTTGACATCTAACACTAAAAACTATAAAGTATTCTTAAAAGAATTAGATTATACAAGGTGAAAGGTTTTTTTCTCCGAGCTCTGCCGAGGAAAGAATGCCCATCAGACAAAAAGTCAAATAGTCAGGGCTTTATTGGGGTTTGCACACCCAGGGGAGGTTCTCTAGTCCGCAGAACGGAGCGGGGAAGTCACACTCCAGTTAAGGGAAGGTGCTCTTAAGCAAAAATTTTGCGGGCTTTATGCGTGGCGATTGGGGATTGGTTCTGTAACTCCAGGTGTAGGCTTTTCATTGGTGACTGGCCCAGACCCGGGTTGCCATGCGGATGTCCGCCTTGGCCCGGGCCTCAGTTTCAATTATTCAGTTTGACTTCAGCCATCTTCTTTCCCAGGTACGGCTGCCATTTGTCCCTCCGCGCCAGCCTAACACAAAGTAAGGTAAACATATTTGTGCTCAAATATTAGCATAGTCAAAATGGGCATTTACCCAAAGCAATATACAGATTCAATGCAGTTGTTATATAAAAAAAAAAAAATAACATTTTCAAAGGAAATAAAGAAAACAGTACTAAAAATGGGATAATTGAAAAAAAGAATTCAAACACCTAAAGTTATACACAAATAATAAAGAGAAATGAAGAAATCAGACTCCCCAAATTCAAAACTACGTAACACAGAGCAATTGTCATTACAGAAGTTTGACAGAGGAATAAAAATAAGCACAGACCAATGAAAAATGGAACATTTAGAGTCAGAAATAAAACCGTACCTATATGGAGAGCTGTGATGAAGGAGCCAAAAACGTACAATGGAGGAAGAAAAAATTCTTCAAAAAATTACGTTGGGAAAATTGGGCAACTTCTTTCAAAAAAATGAAAATAGATCAGTCTTAAACACAATGAAATTAATTCAAAACAGTAAAACTTGAAATAATTGAAATTATAAAGTACATAGGAGAAATCCTAGGAAATAATAACATCGGCACACAATAACCCAAGGGGAATTGTAAGATCTCAAAAGAGAAGTGGTAGATAAAAGTAAATTAATCATCAAACATAAGAAAATCGTTAGAGACAGACCAGAAATAAAAGACACAAAGAATTGAAGCTGATACTGGAAAGCTCAATAAATAGACTCAATCTTACAGAGGAATGAATATTAGAAATTAAAGACAAAATCACAGATGGCAAGAGAGAAGAAGCAAGACTGTGGAAAAAAATGAAGAAATCTTTGAGAAATATCAGACACCCCTAAGAATAACAAACATAAAGATCATAGGGATCCCCGAAGAAGGGGAGAGATAAAAAGACAAAGAAAATCTACTCAAAGAAGTAGCAACAGAGAACTTTCCATATCTGTTACAAAAATTAACAATAAGGTAGACAAAGGAGAAAGAACACCAGAATTTCTAAACACAAAAGGACCTAACTCTAGGCACATGATAGTAAAACAAGCAAAAGTTAATGACAAGGAAAAACTACTCAAGGCTGCTAGATAAAATGAAAACATAAAATACAATATTATACCCATAAGGTTGTTGGCAATTTCTGAGCAGAAACCCTGCAAGTCAGGAGGGAATTCAAGGACATATTCAAAATACTAAAGAACAAAAACAACCAGCCAAGAATGCTCTATCCCGCAAAACTATAACTCAAATATGATGGAGAAATAAAGACCTTCAATGATAATTAAAATTTAATAGACTTTTCTACCACCAAATCCACTCTTCAAGAAATCTTGAAAGGGGTCTTATGACAGACAAAAAGAACCAAATATCTACCAAATCCTTAGAACAGTGGTAAATAGGGAAGCAAATGAAGAAACAAAAACAGGACCAGATGGGAGAGAACAAAGCTTACTATGAGGGAAATAAAATTTTGGAATACATAGGAACATATAAATATGAGAAGGCAACAGGTCACAAAAGAGTATCAGAAAGAAGTAAAGATAGTGATAATCCAGATAACAGCTACAAAATCTAACTTTAAATAG
This sequence comes from Solenodon paradoxus, assembly GCA_004363575.1. Lineage (NCBI taxonomy): Eukaryota > Metazoa > Chordata > Mammalia > Eulipotyphla > Solenodontidae > Solenodon > Solenodon paradoxus. Next base: position 387,107 of record RJWH01000928.1, read on the forward strand.
ATGAATGGCTGGAGAATAGACAAAATTGAATTCTACTGAAAACTATAGAGAAAAAAAATGGAAAACGAAGTAACTGATACAGAAAACCACTAGAAAGCAAAGGCTCAAATGACACCAATAAAGTCATATAGATACATATATATCAGTTATCATCCTAAATGTAAATTGATTGATAACACTAATCATAAGACAGAGTGATTGGATGGATCAAAAAAACAACATCCATCAATACTATGCTTGCAAGAAACATATCAGATCCAAGGGCAAACATAGGTTGAAAGTCAAAGACTATGGGAAAATGTATCAAATCAACAGAAATGAAAGGAAAGCAGGAACTGCAATACTAATTTCAGATAAGATAAACTGCCACCTGTGAAAGATTTCTTGAGGCAAAGAAAGGTAATACTGATACAGGAGACAAAAGGACTGAAAGTTGTCACTTTCCAACCAAGCATGAGAAACAGAACATTTTGCAGTCTGAAGCAAGACCAGATGCTGTTGAATTCCCCTCCTGTTTAATCCCCCTCCTGTTTAATCCCCCTCCTGTTTACCAAACTCAAGGACTCTATCCCCATCCCTCTGCATTTGCCTAAAATTCCAGCCCATTGAATCCTTACCCTTAAATCAACAGCTTAGCCAGATGGCCTTGTCAGAATTCTACCTCTAACCGGCTCCATGCTTGTCAGTGACTACTCCCTTAAAAACTTCTCTCTCACAGCTTCCCTCAGATTGTTTCTTCTGTGTCTTCTCAAAAAGGAGCTTTCCCGGCCTGCCCATGGGACAATAAAATCTCACTTAAGAGCCCAAGGTCTCCCTTGTCTCTGCCTCTTATTGCCAAACCAGCTTACAAATATATTATGGTCAAGGGGGACTTCAATACTTCACTTACATCAATAGATAGGTCATTAAGATAGAAAATCAACAGAGAAATAAATGAAACAATAGAGTACATGGAAGTAACAGACATACAGGGTATTCTACCCTAATTAAAAATAATGTACATCTTCTCAAGTAAACATGGAATATTTTCAAATATAGACCACATTTTGGGACTCAAAACAAGTCAGCAAATTCAGCAAGATTGAAATTATGGAAAACAGCTCTGATCACAAGGGAGTGAAACTAAAAATGAACCAGAACTAAACTGCAAGAACCTCAAAGATGTGGTGATGGAACAACATGCTCCGAACAACTCATGGATGATGTAAGTGGAGTATTGAAGTCACCTATTATTGTCGGTTTACTGTCAATGCTGGCCTTTAGCTCTCTCAGTATTTTTTTAAATATATTTAGATGTTCCAATAAGGGTAAATATATGCCAATGATATATACTTCTTGATCTGTTACCCTTCTTGATCATAATGTAGTATTCTCCTTTGCATTGATATAAATTATATCTTTATGGTAATAAATGCAGAAAACACATTTGGCAGAATCCAGCACCCATTCATGCTAAAATGCTGCGTAAAATAGGAATAGAAGTAACATACCTCAGCATAATAAAAGGGTTATACAACAAACCCACTATCAATTTAATACTCTTACCACTACAATTCAGCATAGTCCTGGAAGTCTTGACCAGTGTAATAAAGCCAAAAAAAGGAAAAAAAATGAACATTAAAGGAATTTAATTGGAAAAGAAGAAAAGAAATTATCATTAATTCCAGATGACATGATATTATACCTGAAAAGTCTTAAAGATGCCGCAAAAAACTGCTGGAAACAATGAACATAGAAAAGTAGCAATATATAAAATCAACATTCAAAAATTTTTAGCATTCCTATAGAAAAGTAATTAAGTAGAGAAAAAAATTAAGAAAGAAACCCCATTTTCAATAACACCTAAAAAAGATCAAACATATGGGAATAAACCTAACAAAGGAGGTGAAAATCCTCTATAATGAAAACTATAAAATTTTAATAAAAGAAACAGAAGGCACGAAGAGATGGAAGAATACTCCATGATCATGAATTGGAAGAATTAACTTCATCAAAATGGAAATCTACCAACAGTGACAAACAGATTTAATGCAATAGCCATCAAAATTTCAGAGATTCTTTTCAAAGGAAATCAAGCAAACAACACTGAAATTTATTTGGAATCACAAAAGACATTTGTTTGGTTCCCCTGAAGATTTGGAGATTCAGAGTAACCCAGCAAAAGTGAAATTTTTCTAGTTACTTGTTTCAAAGTATGGTACTGGAACTAAAACAGACACATAGATCAGTGGAATCAAATTGAGAGACCAGAAATAAAACCACATGATATGGAAAGTTAATTTTCACCAAAGGAACCAAAAGCATACAATGGCAGGAATGTCTATTCAATAAATGATATTTGGAAGACTGCACATACATCTTCAAAAACAAGAAGCCAGATTATTCATTAGCAACATACATGAAAGTTCACTTAAAATATATCAAAGACTTGGACATACGAGCCAAAACTATAAAGTACTTGAAGAAGATGTTGGGGAAATGCTCCAGGACCTCAAAGAGATTTATATGACAAGAACAGCTACAACAAAAGTAACCAAAGTAAAACTAAATAATTGGGACTACATCAAACTAAAAAGTTTCTGTACCGCAAAAGAAACTGCCACTAAAAGAAAACTATTTGAGAAAATATTCACGCAACATACATCAAAAAAGAGCTTAATCTCCAAAATATACAAAGAGCTCACACATTTCAAGAAATGAAAGTAAATGACCCATTCAAAAATTGAACAGAAGAGTGAACAGACACGTATCTCAAGAAGACACACAAATGGCCTACAGACACATGGAAAACTGTTCTTTATCACTCATCATCAGAGAAATGAGAATAAAACCACAAAGTGATGCCCAACCCACACCATCGAGAATGATTTATATCCAAAAGTTTAGAAATAAGTGTTGGAGGGGGTAAGGAGAAAAAGGAACGCTCCTTCACTGTTGGTGAGGATGTAAATTGACTCGATCAGAAAAACAGTATAGAGATTCCTCAAAAAATAAATATGAAACTATCATTTGATCCTTCAATCCCACTCATAGGCATATGACCAGAGAGCACAAAATCTCTAATCAGGAGAAATACCTGCACCTTTCTGTTTATAGTAGCACAGTTCACAATAGATAAGACATGGAAACAGCCTAAATTCCCATTGATAGACGACTATATAAAGAAACTGTAGCATATATACTGAATAGAATTCTATGCAGCTACAAAAAAAATGGAGGGGGGTGGGGATCGTGCCCTTTGTAATAATCTGGATGTAATGGAAGGGGATCATGTTAAGCAAAATAAGTCAGAAAGAAAAATAATTATATGATGGTTTTACTCATATGTGGAATATACTGAGATGAAACAAATAAACAATTAACTCCCAGCAAAAACACACGACGCAATTGATGGAGGTGCGACCGGGGAGGAGGGAATGTACAAGGTGGTGGTAAAGAACACTAGAAATCTGGTGATGGGTGTGGTGTGAAATACCCATAGGTTGAGAAATTAGTTCAACATCTTAAAATGTATATGACTTTGTAAACAAAATTAATGACAATACGATTACCATTTTATTAAAAAAATTGGAGAATATATGTTACACTAATAAAGTCACTCTGAGAGTTGCATATATGCAAATAGACCAACACATACATAGTCATTCTATGTAGAATAGATAGATTTGAAACAATTGGGTAATCATATGCAAAAATATGTTCCTCAATCCATAAACTTTTTCCTATACAAAAATGAAGTAAAAGTGAATCATTAGCCTAAAAGTGTAATCTAAATTTATAAAACTCCCAGAAGAAACAATATTAAAGATCAAAACCCAAATATATTTTAAACGTTAATGAATTAAATTGTATGAAATCAAGGACTTCTGTGCTTCAAAAAAACTGAGACAATGAAAACACATGTTACAGACAGGAAAATAATACAAATAAAATATCTGATAATGAATTTGCATCTGGTAAGATTTAAGGAATTTTAAAATTAGATAAATAGAAATCTAATCATTCAGTAAAAGTGGGCAAAATATTTTTTCACCAAAGATAAATTCAGATTAAAAATCATCACATGGAACATTCTCAGTGTCATCAGTAATTAGAAAATGTAAATTAAAATTTAACTGATATTCAGCACACTATTATGATGTCCAATTATTAAAGATATACTGACTATAGTAAGTGTTTGTGAGGATGTGGAACAATTAGAACTCTTATACATTGCTTTTGAAAAATGACACTTATAATTATTTTGGAAAAGAAAACATTTTCTAAAATATAAATTTATACCTGAAAATAACAATTTTTTTTATACCTAGGTAATTTGAAAAAGTTATGTACGTAGTTTTAGGTTTAGAGAAAAAATAAGTAGCATGTATGGAAATAACCTATATACTCCCTATATCCATACACACATAGCATCCATCATTATTAACGTCCCTTTCCAGAATGGTATATTTGTTACAACCGATTAACCTAATTTGACACATCATAACACTAATATCCATAGTTTATTTTGACATTCGCTCTCATATTGTATATTTCATTAATTTAGACAAATGTTTAGATATATGTCTCCATTATTATAATATCTTGCAGAGTACATTTACTACCTTAAAAGTTCTCTACATTCTGCCTGTTATCTTTGTCCTCCCTCTCAAAAATTGGAAACTACTGATGTATTTATTGTTCCATATTTTTCCGTTTCCAAAATAACATATAGCTAGAAGCAGATAGCTTATATTCTTTTCAGATATTCTCTTCACTTAGTAATAAGCACTCAAATTTTCTTCAACCTCATAATTTGAAAATTCATTTCCTTTTAGTGCTGAGTAATATTTCACTGTCTGAATGTGCCTGATTTATTTGATTATTTAAGAACATCTTGTTTATTTCAAATTTTGGCCATTACGTACACTAGTATAAGCATCCTTGTGCACGTTTGTGTCTACATAAAATTTTTCAACTGTTTTGACTAGATATAAAGAGTGTAGTTGCCAGCAAAGAACTTCCTATGTTTGAAACCCTGTCCATTAATTTACATTCCTCTCTTCCCAAGCTTGCTCTAATCTATATTAAGTGTGCTTTAACCTGAAGCCTGTGCTCAGTTCTTTGAGGAAGAATGAGACCACACACATAATAAATCTTAAAGCACTTCCAAAAGAGTGCCCACTTGGTTTGTCGCCACCAGGAGAACTGTAACAAAAGCAAGATAATTTCCATCTTTTTTTCTGGCCAGAGAATCAGGAAAAAGTTCTCCGAAAGATGGAGAGCAAAAGGAGGATCCCCCTCCTTTCTGTTTTCTACTACACCTTACTGAATGTTATACCCCTTTCATCAAAGAATACATGTAGATAGAATAGCAGAAGTTTGATCTTTGTGGCCAGTTATGATGAAGAAGTGAAGAAGAGAGAGAAGGGAATAGGAGGAGCTTAGAATAAGAGGATGTATATAATATCCTTATTGCTTTTCTTCTGTTCTCTTTCTCTCTTTTTCCTTTTTTTGTGTGGCAATTTCTAGAGACACAGGTGGTTAACACTAGTATCCAGCAGACATAGACCAGATATACCACTAAGAATCTGCAGCACACAGGATAGCCCTCAAAGCGAAGTATTATGTCTCCAAAACTAATCATCATCCTCCAGAGCAATTACAAAGTTAATAAAATAATAGCATAAAATATAAAATAATCAAAATACTATGAATATTAAAAACCATTACTAAAACTCTTCGTATCCAAAAAAAGACAGTAGAAGGAGGTGTGAAAGGAACACACACAGATGAATTTATAGAAAATTCATATAAAAAGGTTTGACTTTAGACACATCAGTAATTGCATTAAATGGAAGCACTAATTTAAATAAAGTGAGATCAAACTAAATAAAAGAGCAAGATCTTGCTATTTACAACACAGATGGACCAAAAGGGACTTATGCTTAGTGAGATAAGTTGGAAGGGGAAAGACAAAATCATCTGACTTCACTCATGTGAGAGACCAAACCAACAAATGAACCAAGTTAAACAGCAACAGACTTTTAGTCAATACAATCAAATTCATGGTTAACAGAGAAAGGGGAAGGGGAGTGGGCAAAGTGGGTAAAAGGGATCAATCATATGTTGAAGGATAGAATTGGAAAGTTGGTGGTAAACTTTATTATGTACAGAGGTTGATTTATAATGAGCAATTTTAAGCCTATATAATGCAGTATTTCTTCAGTAAAATTTAAAAAAAATCAATATATTCGTGTGCAAAAAAACTCACTTTCAATATAAATATGCCATAGGTTTAATTACAAAGAGAGAAAACATATGCCATGCTTTAAAAGATGGTTAAGTATCAATATAAGATAAAGTAGAAATCAGAACAAGGAATACTGACAAGGACAAAGATATTATATAAGGATCAAAATAGTTATTCAAAAACAAATAACCATGTTAAACACAGATGCTCTTAAATGCAGTTTCAAATTACATGAAGGAAAACTGATGAAACTGGAAGGAAATACAAAGGAAATTACGAGAATCAATATCTCTCTTTCAAAAGCCAAAAGAACAAGTGATAGAAAATCTGCAATCAAAATATGTGGGACACAAATAAGATGTAAATTAGAACAAAATTTATGGCATCAAATGTTACTAGAAATGCCTTTAATAAGTGTATCTTACTTTGATTTATCATCTTTCTACATGGATTATAAAATTCTCTGAGGGAAGTAATTTTAATTCTTTGATTTACTTTCTTATCTTTTATTCCAGATAAGTGTTTGCATATAATAGATGCTTATTGTTTATTTATGTGGATATGTAAGTGAAAAATAAATGTCATCATTTAGTCTTCCCCACTAACTGGAAAAAAAGAGTTTGATTCTTTGGATTTCCCCACAAGTTTGAAGAAGACCGAATGCTTGCACCAGCTGTGTGAATAATCTGTTGCAATCTATTTCATTATCAAGAGTTCTTAAAATGCACCTTCCTCATTGATTGCAAGATGAAAGTCATATGACTTAAATGTTTTTTCTTCTTCCTACTAATCATCTGATTTCCCTTATAGTGACAGTAAGAATGAAAATTAATCCAACTCTGTCACCTGGATTATTTACTTTTAAATTATGTCATTAAACAAAAAAGCTACAATCAGAAGGATGTTCTTATTTGGTTAATCTTATACATTAGTAAGTATTTTTTTCATAAATACACTGAGCAAATACATACACAAAGAAGGAATTATAGTGAAATAATCTTACCTTTATTAAGTTCTTAAATATGCTAGAAACAGTACTGAACACTGCAATCATTAACTTCTGAACTAAGTATTGCTATATCTCTTTTACAAATGTCCTGGTTAAATATATACTTTCCATTTGTGGAGACAGTAAGTGGAAGAATTAAGATTCTATTTCCTGTTGTTGCAGTTACTAGAATTTATATAAATACATTTACATAAAAGAATTATACCATAATGAAAACAAGAGAAAAAAAAGAAAGAAAAGTAGGTCCCCAAATTCTCAGCTGATTTTGGTCACGAATAATCGTAGAACACATTCTCTTATCTGTTTGGTCCTTACTCCATAGATAACAGGGTTCAACATGGGGGGAACCAATAAATACATGTTAGCCAGCAGTACGTGGGTGTGTCGTGGTATTTGCCTACTAAAACGGTGGGTGAGGAAGGAGAAAAGAGCAGGAATATAGAAGGTGAGGATGACACAAACATGAGACCCACAAGTACTAAGAGTCTTCAACCTGGCATCTTTAGAAGGAAGATGAAATACAACACGGAGTATTTGTATATAGGACAGAGAGATGCATGTCACATCAGTCCCAACAATTAAGATAATGACTGCCAAACTATAAAAATTATTGATAGAAATGTCAGCACAAGCCAATTTCACCACAGCCATGTGTTCACAGTATGTATGGGGGACAATATTTGTTCGACAGTATGGCCACCGGCCTACAAGGAAGGGATGTGGTAGCATCAGCACTAACCCACGTAGAAGTGCCACTATGCCAACCTGAGCCACGACAGAATTTGTAAGAATGGATGAGTGTCTTAGAGGATTGCAGATTGCCACATATCGATCTAGTGCCATGGCCACAAGAAGTCCTGATTCCACCCCAGAGAAAGCGTGAATGAAAAACATCTGAGTGAGACAGGCATAGAAGTTGATTTCATGATAATTAAGCCAGAATACCCCCAACATCTTTGGCAGAGTGGAGGTTGACAGTATGAGGTCTGTGATAGCCAACATGGAAAGAAAATAGAACATAGGTTCATGGAGAATAGTCTCAGTTTTGACAATGAAAAGGATAAGTATGTTTCCCATGAGGGCAATAATGTACATTGAACAGAAAGGAATGGATATCCAAACGTGTAAGTCTTCTAGATCAGGTATGCCCATCAGGATGAAGGTACTGGGACTGGTGAATGTGGTAGAGTTAGAGTAAAGCATGGTGATTCTGGCTACATGAAGATATATTCTTGTTCTTTTTCTTTCCTTTGTTCCTGTAGTAGTCAAATACATACATACTTTGATAAATATACAATGGCATTATTCGGTGTAAAGAATATATAGATAAGAAAATGTATTGATATTTTATGTTTTCCTTGGTGATCTCTGAAATTAGAAGTATTGCATTCTTCACTGCCAACTATTAATCTCATTAAGGAATAGTTGGAAGAGACTATTTCCTTAGACTTAGAAATGTCTGTGATACCAAGGTGAGTAAAAATCCTAATAAACAGCACAGAGTCCTCAGATCCTAACAAAGCAATTGAGGAAAAAAAAACTGTAACTTTATCCTCATTGAAAAGGTGGTCTCTTAATAATTATGATCTTGGAGGGTTTTTGCATGACATGAATTCTAAATAGATATTTGTGAAAGCAACACGTGAAGGGAAAATAAATATTTCAAGATTATAATTTTTTGAATAATAATATTTAAAAAAATTCTTTGTTCTAGCAAATTTGGGGACATAAGAAACTACCATCAAATCACCTTAGTGATCTAAGATAACACCAAATTCATTGACACTTATATGTAAACAGTACACTATTGGATTTTCTGATATCCCTGGAAAAATGTTACTTTGGCAGATTGTCCATGTTTACATATCTGTATCTCTGTCTTCTGTTTGTCTGTCTCTCTCTCTATATATACACACATATATAACTAAAATATTGCTTCAATATCATATATAAATGTGTATTAATATAGTATATAATATATAGATATTGAATGCTTAATATGTATATGCTATCTATGTGAATATATAAACATAGACATATGATATACATGCAAATATACACACACAAACATGTACCACTAAATGAGTAACAATTTAATCTTTTGAAATCAATTTTATATTAATATGATAAATAGTACAAGACTTCTAAGTTATAACAGAATGTTATGAGATCACCATTATAATTATGAATTTATAAAAGAAAAGAAACTTACACTTTTTGTAACTAAATATTTCTACAAAGTTACATGCCCAGCATATTGTTGGAGAAAGCACATACTGTTTTCACTGCAAAACATCACTTATTTTTCTGCTACAGTATGCAATCAAAATAGAAGGAAAACTCAAGTAAAATGCTTTTCATGGTTCTTATAAATATTCTCACAGAGTACTCAGAAGCAATAAGACAGATGCTCTTTATCTTTTTGTTTTAATATTGTGGTTTGGTGGGTTGATAAGCATGACATAATAAATCTATAAAATATCCCTAAAATTTATTTTCTAGCATCTCATTTGATACCAAAGCAGTCACTGTGAAACCAGTGGTCAATTGTTTTTAATAAATTAGTCTTAAGGGAATATACTTGCACATGCTTTCTTTACCAAAGTTTGTACCAGTTGACTGGTGGACAACAGGTTTAAAGAATGGTGAAGGAAAACCTCAAAACCATCTGTTTTAAACTCACAAATGGCCAGTTCCAGTGTGGTTGGACTACACTGATTTATCTGTCAGCAACGAGGCAGTGTAGAGATGAATCTAACTTATCTTCAGAGAGACCACATCTTCTGATGGATCTCTATTTTCAATACAGAAGAGATTCAACAATCTATACTAATTTTGAATATATATATATTCCTCAGTTCTAGAAAGCTCTCCTACACACCAGCATGATGTAGTCCCTTCATGCTTGCTTCTCTCACTTCTTGGACTTGAGGAAGCAGAGATAAGTTATCCTTCCCTGTAGAAAATTGTGTTGAATCAAAGTCAGAAACTAAGAAATTTGAATCATTCTCTGCATGGAAGTCTCTACATGAAAGTCCCTGCATGGAAGTCTCATTGCAGATTATATAGTCTCACTAGGAAGAGTCCCAGGGGCTCAAGCTCTACAACAGATGCTTCTTCATCTTCTGGGAAGTGTAAATGATGTCTGAGGGGATATACATTCTTTTCTATCATATGAGATCAGTTAGTAATAAAATTTTATTTGAGTTGATTGAAGAAACTTTTTAATGAAACTAATTATGTCAACTCCATATCTCTGACCACACTTGTTCATCTGATATTTATGATGTACTCATATAAGGAGCTTAAATGAGAAGGTAATACAGAAATAAAATAGAAAGTTGGAAATTTGTGATATTGTCAGATTAGCATGCATGGGAAGGTGCTCTATTTCATAGATGACTGATAGGTGATGATAGATTATAGATATATAGATAATGATAGAGAGTGATGAATATAAACATGATTATATAGAATAATATATATATGACTATTATATATGATATGCAGATGTAAGTCATATATACTTTCATATATAAGTATCCCTATGTAACGTCATATATACTTTAATATATATGTATTACTATATACACACAAATGTACACATATTCAAATGTTTGCATATGAAGACACAAAAAACCATAAAGATTCTTGAACTTATGAGAAGCAAGATGATATCTATACCAAGGGAAATAAAAATATACTCAGACATGTGTGCATTTGTATATATGAGTGATTATAACAATTTGATATTCAGCAAATATCCATTGAATGTTTACTATGTATCTAAGTCAATGCTAAATGTTTTAGAAAACCCCATTGGGTAAAAATAACCCCATCACTCCTCTCACAACCTTATCCACTAGTGATAGTAACCAAATCATTAATATCTTAAATAATATATTACAGAAGAATTAGTTCTATAGAGTTTTAAAGAATGATTGGGTGACTGCCTTAAGTTGTTTAGTTAAAGGAAGCCCTTTTAAAGAGGTGAATTTTTATTGAGAACTAAGTGAAAAAAATGATGTGAGGATATAAAACAAAAAGGGTGCAAAGCATTAGAAAGAGAAAATGAAAATATCTGAATAGGAATAAGCTTATCAGATTGAAATGACAAATTTTAATCTATCTAGAGCACACTAAATAAAAAAGCTGATATTTTTACAAGAGAAACTATTATTCATAGATCTTTATAGAGTGGTTTAAGATTTTGAATTTTGTGGTAAATAAATGATAAGTCAAGTGAAGATTTTAAGGAGAGGATGGAATTGATTTTTATGTCACTTTAGATACATAATACAGTGTAGAGGAGTAGGTTTTTATTGTCACATGCTTTGACTGAGCTATCAGAGCTGATCTTTAAAAAGGTAAGTCTAATTTTACATGTTTCAAAGAGGGTTTGGGAGTTTCAGAAAGTACTGCATTCCTAATCTCTCAAGGTGACTGAACAATCTATGGTGACAAACTCTTCGTTGTTTCCTGATTAAGACAAACTAAATATGATGATGAGTTCCACAGTGAAACACATCATATGACATGCTATTGAAACAAGGAGTCTTTTCAGAGTAAACAGATGATATTATGCAGAGAAAATGATGCATTCCATCATAACAAGATTGTCACAACTAAACAGTGTTAAAGTCTATTAAAAATCAAGATTTTCTGGTTTAAGTAGCATAAATCTATAGCGTTTAGTCCAAGATGCAATTGTGCAGTACACAGAAAGACAGAACAATCAGATGAAGCCTTTTAGAAAGCACAACTCTTCATAGACTTCTATATACACACATTTGTAATTCATTATATATGCATATATAAAACTTTTTAACATATATTTTCAGTGACCATAAAGAACATCACATGCATTTTAAACTGAATTACAAATTTATGAATTTATGTTTTTTCTAAAAATAAAGTATTAAACATTTTTATATTTTTATTTGACATTCTCTTTATATTTCCGTGGGATAGGTTTCCCTGCAGTGACGGCCTTGTGTAGGGTATTGACTTACACCAAATAAACCTAGATATTGATTTGAACACTGGGAATTCTAGTTTTGTGATGTCACCACTCTTTGTATTTGTTGAAGTTCTTAGGTGGACCTTGTGTTGGGCCCGAGATAGATCAGCCTATGGGACTGAAGTTCGTGTGGGAGATGCAGAGCCTTCTCCCAGCGTCCCAGATCCAAACAGTAGAAACCACCTTGTCCTTCTCATAACTGGCAATCACTCTGCAGTCCTGCCTCCACCCACAGGACGGTACTAGCTGAGCGTTTGCCCTTTCTGGATGACTCTTTTCTTCCTTTATGCCTGAAGGTAGAATTTCCAGTTGAGTAGATCCTTTAACTCTGGCACAATATGGTTGTGGGAGAGGACAGGGTTGAAGGATTCCAAAAACAGCCTTTAGGTTATGTAAATTCCCCACAAGCACTCCCATTTAGACCACTGGACCACGTCCTTCTTTCATTCCACATTTATAGAAAAAAACACATTTCTCATTGTTTCTCATTTATTTATACATATGCAATTTTAGTTTCGTATTTTCTTCTATAATATTTTTTATTTTTATTTTTATTATAATAATATAATAAACAAATGCATTAATTTAAGCAATTACATATGTGTGTATATATGTATATACATATATGTGTATATATATAATATATATTTTATATATTTTTGTATATTTTTATAATATATATTTATATATATGTAACCCTTCCAACTCCCTCACACCAATTATTTTGTTCGTTGTTCAGCATAAAAATTTTTATGCTAGATATTTTCTACCAGAATTCACTAAAAGACATGTATATGTATGTCTATGGTGACTACTAGTAATAATAGCTGAAAAAAATGTGGGTACTCTTATTACACACCTGTTTGAATGTTAAGAGATTTACATATATCATCTTATTTTATTTCAGAGCTCTGCTAGTCACATAATATGCTAATTCCTTTGCAAATATAAAATTTGAAACATATAAATATTGCAGAAAGTTCAAATTTGCAGAGCTAAAAATGTTTAATTATATATTTGCAAGAAAACCTACTGTCTCTGGAGTCACTTATAGTGGGTGCTAACAAAACACTGTTGAAACATTAAACATAAATAGCTGCATAAACAATGTAAAATGTCAATGCATCTCATCAACATTACTTATCATTTTGCTTATTTTTTCTTATACTGCATTACTTCTAATGATATATTCTTTAAAAATTAATTTATGTTGCTCTCATATAACCTAGGACTCCAAAGCTCATAATTTGAGAAACTCCTTAAAGAGAATTTATAGAATTACACAGAGTGAGTTTTGATACTTTATCTTCTTTATTAGGGAGCAGGTAGAGAGAGTGGAAAACATAATCCCCAAGAAAGTTTTAATGGAGGTGATGTATTCTAAGCAAAATATTGAGTATTTTAAGCATAACGATATATCTAAATACATCTTCTTGTAGAAGAAAACATAGATAAATACTTTATCCTCTTGAAATAGGCTATGGTTACTTTACAAGGTCATTACCACTAATAACAGCAAAATGAAATAAAAATAAAGAGCCCATTGCTATGTACCAACATATATAATGATATTTTGTTTGACTAATGTGGTTTTTCAAATCAATAGGGTAAAGTGTGCCTTTAATTAGAGTTGCCAGTGTCCATAGGCTATTTTTCTACAAAACAACTCAAAATACATATGAAAAATAAGGTCTAGAGGTTCTAAGGAGGTAAAGGACACCAGAACTCTGGTAGAGGGTGTGGTGTGAAATAGATTGAGATACAATATTTAAATATGAATGTAGTATCATGAGCAGATTATTAAATATCAATAATCTGAAATATTTAAATGTACAAAAACAAATATTTTAGTATGTATAAAAGTTTATATTGTATTAATGCAATTTAATTTTATATAATCTAATTTATATTATTTAATATGATTTAGGTTATATATGTATATATACACCTATTTATTTTGGTAGATAGCTAATTTTTAGAAAAATTAAAAGCAGAAAACAAAATCCCATAATTGAAAATATAGAGGCCCGAAATATTATTTAGTTATTTTTGACAATTAAAGCAAAAGAAAACACAATCACAATGCATCTTTAACAAGATTAAGAGAAAAAAGATCTTTCACAGGAAATGGTAGATGGAGGAGTAAACTCTTCAATATACAGTGAAATGTGAAACTCATTTGAAAATTAATTAACAAACAATAAAGGAAAAAGTGAAAGAATTTTTACATGTAATTCAAAAGAGAGCAATTCTGTATGTTCTAGATATTTAAATAACTACTCAAGTCAGTATTTGTCAGGAAAATGAAATATCACTTACATGCTCTAGAGGAAAAATCTTCAGCAACATGATAGGTAATGTTGATGACATATGTTGGTCTTTTACATTTTTATGTAACTATTCATATTTAATGTTTCAACAGTGCTTTGGCAGTGCCCATTGCAAAATCATTATTCATATGTGGGGGCAGAAAATAAATTGCCTCCTACCCCTGTGAGTTCTTCTTAGGGTAGTAGAACAATTAAACTCTGATCAAGACCAAACAGTTTAGCTAGAGAACAGAAAAAAATACATATGTATGGAAAATCTAAATGGATGTAGATTCTAAAGTCAAAGTGGTAAAAATCAGGATATATATATATGCACATACATACATATAAGTATATATATTTTATAATAATATATATGTGTGTTTGTATGTATGATTTTGAGTTGACATGATTTTAATATTATACCAAAAGTATGGCATAATAATTAAATGGCAAGCTAGATTTTGAGAAAAAGATGATTTGTCACAAATTGAGAGAAAATATTTAAAAGACATTATCTGATAAAAGACTACTATACAAAATATACAAAGCATTCTTACAATTCAGCATTAAGTAAAGGAACAATTCAATTTAAAAGTTGAAAACATATCTAAACTGATACCTCACCAAAGATCTCCAGATGACAAATTGCATATGCAAAGATGCTCAATACCCAATGTTATTAGAGAACTGCAAGATGAAATAACAATTAGGTAACCACAGCACAGCTATGATAATCAGGAAAATCCAAAATACCTAAAATTCCAAATATTGATGAGGATGTGTAACAATAGAACTCCTATATTCATTGCTTGTGGAAGCACAAAATCACATAGTTACTTTGGAAGATAATCTGTCAGTTTCTTACAAAATGAATATTTTTACTATAAAATGCAGCAGTTTAACTTCATGTATTTACTGAAAAGAGTTGAACACCTATAGTCACATAAAAATCTCCACACAGATATTTATAGCAACTTTATTCATAATTATCAAAACTTGAAATTAACCAAGATTTCCTTCAGTAGGTAACATGGATAAACTGAGTCATAGTCAGGAAATAGAATATTATTCAGCACTAAAAACAAATGAGTTATCCGGCCATGAAAAATCATAAAGGACAATTAAATGTATAATACTAAATAAAAGAAACCGATCTGCAAATGTATGATTCCAAGTATACAATCTTCTGGAATATATGGAGATAAACAGATCAGTGATTTGGGGGAGTTGGAGTAAAGGAAGTAAATGAAATAAATGAAGAGGTAGAGCACAGGTTTTCCACGCATTAAAACTATTCTGTATGACACTAATACAATCAATACATATTATGATATGCTTGTCAAAATCTACAACATGTGTTTTAATACCAATAATTAACTTAATTTAATTTAATACCACTGCCAACAGTGGACTTTCGGTGATAGTGATGAGCTAATGTAGGCTAATTGATTATGACAAATGCGCCATTTGTATGGGATGTTCAGAGTAAGGGAGGCAAGTCTTTATGAGGTCAGAGAATATGTGGGAACTCTGTATTCTCCTCTCAATATTGCTATGAACCTAAAAGTATTCTTAAAAAATGAAATTTATGCAATATAGAAAGACAATAAATAAAACTTTTTGAAAATAATAAAATGAGCACCTAGTAGCAAAGAATGAATGTAATAGTTTTAATATACCATGGATTATTTTGTGGGATCAAAAAGGATATTGATATTGGTGTTATCCTTATTCATAAAGTTATCCTTATTCATAAAGTACAATGTGAGCAAGTATGTAATATATAATATCACTTAAAGTATGTAATCCATTTTTTCAGCAATATTTAAAACCTCTTACATTCTCTTATACCTAATGTTTTCTTTAAACCACAAATAAGGTAATGGTGAAAGTTATGAGAGGAAAAAATTAGTTTACATGAATTAACCTGAGAAGAACTTTTGAAAACACATAAAAAATGGTGGGAGGATATAAAAGTTCTGAAAATGTCTCATGTGAAAAAAAGTAAGTATACATTATCTACATTATAGAAAACTATATTATACATGTATATTCCAAATTGCATAGTTTCATTAAAGGCATGCTAGCAATGTGCTTTTTGGTATATACTGGATTTGCACTTTTTAAATTTTTCCTTCCTTTTTAACTTTTCAGTGCTTAGGTTTTTCAAAGAAAAACTTTCAATTTCATAATCAGAAAAACATAGTAATTGTCACTGAATAAGTTGAGATGATCTATAGCATACAAACCAATTAATTAACAGATGTTTCATTTTTCTCAAAATTAACCCTAGTTGTCAAATAACTACTTTGATGAAGAAAATTCTTCCTAGATGGGAAAATTTTAAGCAGATTTTCAGTTAAATATCGTGTAATTTTGTTTCTTTTCCTTTGTCTTAGTTGTATATTTCTTTTCGAATTATGAACTTTTAATGTATTATTCTTAAAACAAGTCAACTTCTAGCTTCAGCACATACTGACTTGCATAAAACCTCTCTATTAATTACAGAAAATCAAGAAGTATATGGTGAACTAAAACAGAACAACATATATTAATTCCCAATTTTTAAAAAATAGAATAAATTTTAAAAATGCATATTTTGCTCCCAATTCTTCTTCTGCTTTCAGTTTCTAGGTTAACTGGTACAAAAAAGAAAATGAATGATGAATTTCTATTTATTTAATCTGACATCTGTTTACCAGTTACTTCAAGTCAACATGTATATGCCTGTGTAAAGAAATGATGGAGTGAGTGGACATTTGTCATTAAAAACATATGAATGGACTTATAGAGCTTGAATTTGATTCTAGATGTTGGGAAAAACAAACTAAAATATAAATCCAGCTTTAAGACAATTATCTATTTCTCAGAATAGTACATAATTGCCAAATCTACTCTACTCCATATATTAATCATACTACCTTATTTTTGAGAAAATATGCCTTAATATTCACTTGGGAAGTTTCTGTCTTCTTAGGTAATTCTGATTCACTTGGATATAAAAAAGCCACAGTTTCATGATATTGCTTATCTTGCTAGTTAATTAATAAGCCTTGCAAACTTAAACATGAAAATTTATAAAGACTTTCAGAAACCTCTCCCGAATATTTTTGGTTTTGACACCATAAATGATAGGGTTCATCATAGGAGGAATAAGAAGATAAACATTGGCTATAAAGATATGAATGTGTGGAGCTATGTTATGACCAAATCTATGGGTGATAAAGGAGAAAAAGGCAGCTTAGTGTATAACACTAAGATGACCCAAACATGAGAGGCACATGTGCTCAAGGTCTTTAGTCTAGCCTCCTTTGATGGGATATGAAACACAGTATGAAGAATGAGAATATAAGAACAGATTATCAATACGAAGTGCACTCCACCAGTAAGGCAGGCAAGAATTAAGCCATAGTATCTGTGGAACCTGGTATTGTTGCAAGCCAGTTTGATCAGAGCCATAAATTCACAGTAGGTATGAGCAATGACATTGGTTTTGCAGTAAGAAAGCTTCACCAATAAGAAAGGATGAGGAGTCAGCAGAATAACTCCACGTAGAACAATGGCTATATTCAAACCCATAATCACTCCATGTGTCAGGATAGTAGAATACCTCAAAGGATTGCATATAGCCACATATCGGTCAAAGGCCATGGCCAAAAGGAATCCTGACTCCATGGTGGACAGAAAATGGATGAAAAATATCTGGGTGAGGCAAGCATTAAGGCTGATTTCTCTGTCATTGAACCAGAAGAGACTGAGGATCTTGGGGATAGCAGTGGTGCTAAGCATCAAGTCATTCACAGAGAGCATACTCAGGAAAAGGTACATGGGTTCATGAAGACTGGGATCTGTCTTAATAATAAACACAAGAGCACAATTCCCTATCAGAGCTAGTAGGTAGACCAGGCAGAAGGGGATGGAGATCCAGATATGAGCAGCCTCCAGGCCTGGGATTCCAAGAAGGAGGAAAGCAGTTGGGTGGAAATTGGTTCTATTTTGAACTAACATTTTCAGAATCACTAAATATTCTCCAGCTTAACTGTGAAAATTATTTTCAATAGATTGAACATAAAAACTATGCTCAGTATCTAAAATATGTGACACATATTTTATGATAATCAACAGTAGGAAAATTTTGGCCAGGTTCAAATAGGGAGTAGGGGGTGTGGAAATTGCCAATAATATTTATTTTAATCTAAAATTATAGAGCTAAGAGAGAGCATGGACTCTATTCTAGGGGAGAGAAAAGTTAGGATCTAAAGTTGGTGTGTTTTTACTCAAAGTAATTTATTCTTCATTGTATAAACATTATCTGTAAGTGCTAGAAATAAAACATGAGCTTATTTTATTTTTATTTTCATTAAAAAAATGAAAGATTTTAAGTGATAATTAGAAAATTATGGCTCGGATTATAGTTTTAAAACACGTTCTTACCTATGAAATGTATTGTCTCTTTTTTGGAAAATTATGATTATATATACACACATGAAAGTGAAAAGCTATTTTATATTAAAAAATACTTAGTGAACCTAGTTTAAGTCAATTTATGTGAATTTGATCAGACTGATACAGAAAAACGAAACCAACTATTTAAATAATTTAAACAGAGCGTTATATTTTGACTTGATCTCTATGTTAATATCACTTTATAAAGTGCAAACAAAGCATCCAACAATATTTCTTAGACACATCTCCGTGCGGTGGCCAAATGTGCGCTACCTCAGAGTATAACAAACTTCATTTATTCTTCTCAAACATATTTAAATTCCTAAAATATTTTGTTCAGTTTCATGTACCAAATCCCTAAGGCTGCTTTTCTTATTTAGGTACAGTAATCTGTACTGGCGGATTGGTAGAAGCCCTTAAAATTTAATCACAAAAGTAGTCAAGATTGGTTAACAGGAGAAATTTCTCACTCTGCTTAAGTCCTGTGATTGGATTTCATTTGTTCTTCAATATCTGAACTATTTATGTTGCTAAAGTATCTTTAATTTCTCCTGATTTTTTAATTTCTCCAGTAGAAATGATGTTGTCTCATGTAGTCCTACCTCTTCATCTGGTTAGTCTTTTTTTTGTCTGAGGTGCAGTTTATCTTTCAGAAGACTCTAAGTCACTCCAATTGACTCCTGCTTCTTGCTGTTACCTACAGACATTTGGAGGTTTATATAAAAGTACTGCCTCATGAGGTCTGCTGTCCACAATCCTGAATGATCTTAGTTCCCTAGAGGAGTCTCAGACTGAGATAATGACATTCTTTGAAAGTTTGACAGTCACTAGAGGACTAGCCTAAGGAACCACTAATTAATGAAGTCGTGGGTATTAGGCTCATAATGGTAATTATTTAACTGCACCTCTGTGGGATTACACATATATAAATTATATAGGAAAAACTTTGATCTTTATAGCATAAAGTTTATTGTACTTTCTAGACCCCTCATATTCGAACTTTAGAATTATAAGTCAGTAGGACTTAGAGCAATGCTCCTAAAATATTATCAAAGAAGTATTTGCCTCAAAATCATTTATTATGGTATTTCACAAGATAGCCCCTGAAATTTAATATTTTTCCAGATATTACAAAAATAATAGCAACTTAGGTGATGTTATTTCTTTGTATGAAAAAGAGAGATAGTAATGTCTACTTTTTATCTTTATATTAAAATTTAGTCTATAGAATAAAATTACTCATATACTATTTTACAAATAAAGATTCATTTTATATTTATTTTTATAGTTGTTATTTTAATGTTTTCTTTCAAATATGATATTCTTACTGGAATTTCCACTTTCAAATGAACAGGAAGGAATAAAAAAAATGTAAAACAGTGTAATTAAATCCCCATTATTCTTTAATTGATTGACTTGAATGAATCTGTGATATCAGTACTGACAATCATTGAGGACAAAGAAGATATTGTACTTGATATGAGTACAAACAAAATATAATGAATTATTTTTTACCCTTTTAAATCATATCTCTCCTGTCATTATATGTCTTCTTTTATTTCTCTTAACAATGTTTTATCATATTTAATGTACAGGTCTTTCATTTCCTTTATTAAAGTTATTCCCAGATAGTTTATCCTTTTGATATTATTCTAAAGGGGATTTCTTTATTAACTGCTCTTTCCTCTAGCTCATGTTTACATATAGAAATGCCACAGTTTTTTACAGTAACACTAATCAGAAAAACAAAACAAAAAAACCTGTGTTCATAACAGCAAATTTCACAATAACCAAGACTTTGAAACCACTTCAATGTCCATCAATACATGACTGAATAAAGATGCTGTGATCTTTATACTCATTGGAATTCTATGAAACTATACAAAAACATGAAATTGTGATCTTTACTTCTAACTGATGGAACTTAAAGGGATTATAAGCAAAGTGTACCAGAAAAAAAAGAAAAGTGCTAAATGGTTTAATTCATGTATTAAATTACAAAAAACTAACAAAATATGAGAAAACTCCCAGGATGAAATCGTGGTTATAAGAGGAAAGGGAGCATAGAAGGAATCAGGTTGAAGGACTAACAGTGATGATGGTGATGGACACCACTGTTGCGGTAGTATGTATGGTATGAAGCGCACATACACTTGGGTGTGAATATCTTATCTTAATAATATAAACAAAAGAAACAATGAAATTAAGTAACAATACAACAAGGAAAATTACCATAATAAAGTATGGATTCTAATAGTGTGCATATATATGTATAAATATGTATATATACATTTCATAATGTATTTAGGAAGCTTAAATAAAACAATAAATTTATAGTCTTAAATAGAATGAATAACATGTACCATTGTAATGAATGGTAGCAGTGATAACTAAAGATTAGTGATGTAGTGATGATAATGTTCTTTGTTTTTATGGGAAGATGACTTTTACTTGACAAACTTTCTTCGTGAGATGTGTGGGGTTTGTTAATTTTTTTTCTTTTAGATTACTTTATTTTCATTTTGTTTTACTTTTAATAGAGGGAAACAGTTTCTCTAAATAGAATGGTACTAGAATTTCCTTTGTGTGAGACTCTTTTGGATTTAAATATTTCCTTACTGGAAAGAGAAGTCTCCCTTATGCCCTATAGCCAGCTGTCTTTAAGAGACTTAAATTCTTCCAGCTTTTCTGTAAGCTTGATAGGAGAAAATACCTGTGTAAACATCAATTTCAATAAAGTCTTGGTCATGACTGATTGGGTAATTATGTCTAGAGTTCATTACATATTATAATAAAGCCAAAGTTCTTCAGATGAAAACATTTTTCATAACCACAATTTTTAATCACAGTTTATTCTAACCAAAATTATTTCACTTAAACATTTAATTTCTTAGTTGACTCTGAATAAGGACAGAGCAAATGTTTTATGTCATCTTGTCCCCTGTCCCACATTTCTAAAACAAGTAGTAAGGTTTTCCCTTTCTTTTCTTCCCACTCCACTATATATCTGTAATGTCTGCTAGAAAACCTTTCAGAAGTTTACTAAAGAATGTGAGTAAAAGTTACAGGAATAGATTTCTTTCTACCTGACAAACTGATAAAAATATTACCAGATATGAAGATTTTTTTATATGCAGAAGTCTCTCCCATATTTTGAACCTAAGTTTTTTAGCAGATTTGTTTGTGAAAAAATCTAAATACCCTTTTGTGGCATATATGTAGCTTATTTGTAATTATTGGTGCTCCTTTTTGTAAGTTTTTCTCTCTCAAAATCCTTCCAAAACACACTTACTCCTTATCAAGAAAATATTCACTCAGTTCAACAGTTGAAGCAAATGATTACTTCTCTGGCAACTATCTCTGGCTCTGGTGATAAAGCCCAGGACATGTGATCCTTGTTAGTGCTCGAGTACACTTTCAAGTGATTGAAATTGGTGTATGTTAACCAAGTTTGTGTGTGTATGAATATACATGGTATAATTATCAATCTCCTAAAGAAGTTGTAGTTTCTTAAAAACAAGATTCAAATTTTATCATGCTTTTGTTCTGGATATAAATTTTTCACATTGCAGAACCTGATTCCCATAAGGGAGACAAAAAACAGCAGCAAAACAAGCAAACCAATTAATCACATTAACAATAGAATTATTTCACATATCACTAAATTTTATGTTATAGGAAATATGGTGAGTAAAAATGTTTAAGATCACATCAGTTTGTATCTCATTATTTAAATGAACAACAAAACCAAACACATGAACCTGTTCCAGGTGCATTTAAAAACAAATATTTGCTGTTACAGCTAATATTTCTATTCGGTATTTCTACATCAGTTAATTGATATACTGATAACCAATTGTCTAATAATTTATACCAGTATGTTAATATATGTATGCAGGAATAATTAACAGAATCAGATATAAATTATCTATATTTTCCTTTATTTTAATGGCCACAAGCATTCTACTCTTCTGTTTATAAATAACATAGCTTCACAAATAATGACAAAATTAACACAGATCAACAAACTGAAATGAATAATAAGGACAAATCGAAATGGTTAATTACTGCATGAGATTACCTGAAAAGTTTTGTTGTCAGTTAAAGGACAATGGGTTCTAATTGTTACTGTTTCTCAGTCGTGTATAAAGTGAAAAGAATGTGCTTCTAATGTGTGGGAATTTCCAGGTCTCCTAGATTAATATTAGGAGATAAAGTAATCTTTTCTACTTCCTTAGAAAATGTTTTTACTTAATTAAGCAAGGAAAATAATGATGATAAAGCAAAAGACAACGTATTAAAGATAAAAAGCTATAGCCTACTCTATATACTTGTTGACTTGCCCTCAATTTAGATATTTTAAGGCAGTCTATGAAGGTGCATTTTATGTGTGTATATGTTGTTTTCTTCAGCTAGTTAATAATTCAGGAAATGTTTTCAAGTTGTATAGTGAATCTTCATATTTAGAGTTTAGGTAGTTAATGATTTCTAAAATCTGAGCTTAGTGGATTGCATGGATATATTCAGCTCTGGACAAGTAGGATGTATCAGGGATATGCATGACACAACCAAAACCAAGCATATATGAAATAAAGATACTCAAGATACTGGACATCAGGCATGAAAAAGAGTAGAAACTGTGAGATGGGGATCAAATAAAGTCATCTCTGTAACTGCCCATACTTATTACATAAAGACAGTTCCCAAAACACATTAGAGAAAGGTGAAACACAGGCAGAACTCAGCTTGTTTCCTAAGACTAGGATCTGGATTTGGAGTTCTTGGTGGAAAAAAACAAAAAGATTTATTAGATCAAGATAGTAGAGACAAAATATGCATGGAGAGGTAACTCCATTGATCTACAAAAGATCTGCATTGAGTGCTTTTGATTACTGACTTCAGTTCATGTGTGCAGTCATTGTGGAATATTTCATAACATAGTGATGTATATTACTAAGGATGGCTATATAGTAGAAAAAAACAAGAACTAGTTGACACATTGCACTAATTTCACATAAATAACTTAAAAACAAAACTTGTGAAGAGTGATCTACTTTCAAATAATCTTATCAGTTCCCAGAACAAACTTGAAAATCCTTACAAGAATAAGAAAAAATAGTCAGAACCCAATAAGATAAAAATCATCATCATGTCTGACATGCAATTTAACTTATTGGTGATGAAAAAAGGTAGGAACACAAAAGTGATAATGAGTGAGAAAGAAATTAATTGAAACTCAAATGATACAGATGTTAAAATTAATAGACAGACATTTATTAGCTAATATAAATGCATTCTTGATAGTCAAAAACCAATATCTTAGCATCCAGGGGAAGGAGTGAAAATTAGTTTGAAGGTGTAAAATGTACCCTCAGAATAAACTGTCACTGTTTGCTACATCTGAATGAAAATATTCTTTTCACAAGACTTCTTTTTATTTGATGTGACTCAGAAATTTCTCTGTTAGAACAAGGCCTTTGTAGTGGTAGTTATTTGGCATTAAAGTGTCTTGAAGTAAAGTTGCTGATTAGGTTAATAAGAGACTTACCATAAAACTCAAATGGTAAAGCTAGGGAATAAGATGTTTATAGTGGGATTTGAAAAAGTCCCAATGAATCTAGAAGACCACAAACAGGTGCAAACCATATGGGCAGAATTTAAAAAAAAAAGGAACTAAGAATGCTGAAAAACATTGCCCAAGACAAAATAATCCACTGGAAATTAAAACATTATTTACTAAACAAAGACTTGATGTCAAATATAAATATTTTTAAGAATTAACATAAAAATTTTGTCTAAAAAGAGAAAACTGAGAAGTATGTGAGAATTTTGTCCTATCAAATAGAAAGAGAAAGTAATTTTAAGATAATCAAATAACAGAAAAGTAGGATAAACTAGTCTAGAATAGAATAGAAAATAACAGACAATTATAAGAAATAAATTATACTACAAGTATTCAAAAGCTGATTTGAAGTAGCATAAAAAACTAATAAATTTAAGATAGGTCATTTGAGACAATTCATTAAGAAAAGCAGGAAAAGTGCAGAAAAATTTAAAAAATCTCAGAGATCTGTGAATATCAGCAAAAAACACCAACACAATGACATGCCTTACAGGTAGGTTAAAAATCCTAGAATGAGGGGAGAAACAGAAATAGTATTTGAAGTAATAATGGTTAAAAGTTTTCAAAATTGATGAAAACTTTTAATCCTCACATACGGAAACTTAGAACATTACAAGTATAATGAAAGGTTTATCACCTATAATATATATTATCCATCTTTTGAAAACCAAAGGGTGAATCTTCAAGGCAGCAAGATATGCTTTCAAAAACATTTGGTTGCTAATAATTTAAATAATCCTTCCCTTATTCTTTTGGTTTTAACACCATAAATGATAGGATTCATCATAGGTGGAATAAGAAGATATATATTGGCTATAAAAATGTGAACATGTGGAGCAATATGGTGGCCAAACCTATGAGTAAGAAAAGAGAAAAAAGCTGGTGTATAAAACACCAAAATGACCCATACATGGGAGACACAGGTATTTAAGGTCTTTAAGCGGGCAGCTTTGGATGGGAGATTAAAGACAGTCAGAAGAATAAGGACATAGGAACAGATGATCAATATGAAATCCAATCCCCCTGTCAGGAATGCCACAATGAGACTATAGGCTCTACGAATCTTTGTCTCAGAACAAACCAGTTTTATCAGAGCCATAAATTCACAGTAGGTATGGGAGATGACATTAGTTCTGCAGTAGGAAAGCCATCTTAGGAGGAAAGGATGTGGACTGAGGAGTACAGCTCCCCGGAAGACAATGACCAAACCCAAATCTACAATCACCGTGGGTGTTAGGATAGTAGAATGTCTTAGTGGGTGGCAGATGGCTATGTAGCGATCAAAAGCCATGGTCAAGATAAATCCAGATTCCATAGTTGACAAAGAATGGATAAGATACACTTGAGTGAGACAGGCTTCAAAGTAGATCTCTCTGTTATTGAACCAGAAGAGGCTGAGTATTTTGGGAAGTGTAGAAGAAGTAAGCATCAAATCAGCCACTGAAAGCATGCATAAAAAGAGATACATAGGTTCATGTAGTTTGTGGTCTGTCTTGATAATTAATAAAAGGGCAACATTTCCTATCAGTGATATTAGGTAGACTAAGCAGAAAGGGATGGAAATCCATATGTGGACAGCCTCTAATCCTGGAATACCAAGTAGTAGAAAAGTGATAGGCTGAAGATTAGTCCTGTTGAAAGCTAACATTATGCAAATAGTAGACAGTCCATGATCCTGTAGAATTAAAAAATCACAATGATTGTAAATATATGAATACCGTTTTTTCTACTCATTAATGCCAGCTAGAAGAGGTCAGCATCAAGAAACATAAATCTGGCTAAT
The DNA here is from genome assembly GCA_004363575.1 of Solenodon paradoxus. Classification (NCBI taxonomy): domain Eukaryota; kingdom Metazoa; phylum Chordata; class Mammalia; order Eulipotyphla; family Solenodontidae; genus Solenodon; species Solenodon paradoxus. The sequence continues at coordinate 413,532 of RJWH01000928.1, forward strand.
GAATAATTTCATCAGTAGTATTATTTTGCATCACATTATATAAATGAGACTACCCTTTTGGGGGTGTAGAAAAAAATTATAGAAAGTATTTATCCACCATTTATCATCTATGTATCATCTATCAATCTAACACATTAGGTATTTTTCCAGGAAAGCAAAAAAGCTGTTGCCTGGTAATTAGATATATTTTATTAGTATTATACTTTTATAGAGATAGTAGTTGATATGTTATTTAATATGAATATAAACATTTTGCCATCTGAAATAATTAAAAAAAAAAAAATTTTGACCATTACGGATGAGATTAGTCAGTCATTGATATATTTAATTCCTCTTAACTCCTTCTCAATGATAAGGGATACACACACACACACACACACACACATATATATGAAGATTTGGGAAATACTAAAGAATAATTGGGACAATTTGCTAAAAATGCAAAGTAGAGAGTTATGAACAAAATAGGTCTGATATTGAAAGGTGAGCTACTGAATTGATAAAATAAGGACCACTTTTTCTTCATAAAAATCAGTTAAACAAAATGGTAAGAAATCACCTTGGGAAAGATTATTCAACAACAAAAAAAGACTAATTCTGGAAACACGATATTCAGATTACTAGATATCTGTACTCCTTAATAAATGATCAAACTTTTCTATAAGGTGGATAGCATGTTCTTCAGTCATAAAATATACTTGACACTATTTTTGCTTTCCCCTCAAACTTTTAAATGCAACTGTTGGCTCCGGGGTATTAACTTATCAGAAAGAATGCTTAGAATTCATGAACAAATTTTTTAAGTGTCTTAATAATATTAAATATTAAATTGCGGAATAATTATTTTGTCCATATAGTATATATGATGAGCTCACATAATATAAGACATCCTTTTCATCTAACTAAAACTAAGTATAATAATAAAAACAAACAGGAGCACTAAATTCTATGGCTAGTTTAACAAAACTTATGGTCAATGTTCATGTCTCAGCTTAAATATTTAGTTCATCTCTTAGATCATTTTTTTTAGATTTTCAAGTCGAGAAGTTGGACTATTTTTCATACAGTCACAAGTGTTGAGTCGATACAACTTAAGACTGGATCAAGAATCTCTATCCTAGATTCTACAGTTTCCTTCTCATGGAAGCACTGAATTCTCTCATCCCACCTCAATCACAATTCTCCTGCCCATAACCTAGCTTGGTTATCTTACCTCTACGATAAAATGGTCTTAATGTTCACTCTGAAGCTCAGCTTAATTCTGACTATAACTACACAAGCATCAGTATACTGCTTATCCTAGGGAACCAAAGACCTGCAAAGAATAACCTATACATAATGTCTCATGAGAATACTGTCTAATTGTAAGCATTTTCATTAATCTCTCTTGGTCTCTCCAGGAACTGCTTGCTCCCTTTTAAGGGAATCAATCTGTAGCTCCATACCACCTGAGCTCTGAGTTTACAAACTGTTAGGAGATGGTCTTTTGATTCCATGTCTCTTAAGATACTTGATTTATTGTGCTTCTTTAGCTTGAGAACAAATGGGGGCTGTGAATTAATGCTTTCTTAGAACACCATGTTGGTGGAGCAGCAGTTAGGGCAATCACCTCCAAAGGAGCAAGCCACATATCCCTTGGTTTGAGTCCTGGTTCTGAGGAGAATCAACCAGCGTGAAAAACTAAATAAAAATAAAACAAAGGTGCTTCTTTCTCCTTTCTCTTCCTGACTGCCTGCCTACTCACCTGCTCACCTTCAATTCTTTAAAAATAAAAAAATAAAATAATAAGAACATTATGTGATGAAAGCTGAAATGAGTAGAGGATATCATGGGGATCTATGTTTATGAATTAGTCATGAATATCACATAAATATTCCCACGTCTCCATATGTTCTTAAATAATTTATCTGAGTCATTTGTAGTGCTGAAAAACAAAACAGTAAGACATTTCCTAGTCATGTTGCTCTCATATTCCCCTGAATTTTACTTGTTTATTAAAAAGAATGCATTATCCCTCCAAATGTATCATTATTTGGTTAGGACGTTATCCAAAGACCATACATGTTTTTCTTATAGTCATATTCCCTTCATCCTTCTTTCCTGATCTGTATTTAAATAGTGGTGAGCCTTACAAACTATGTTTCACAAAATCCTACATCATTTATATTTATGCTGGAATTATTCAGTGGGGATGCTGGTGGGAAAATATTAAGGAAAAAGAATGAAAAGTCAGGATATTTATTACTCACCTCATGTTTATGTACTCCATAATTCTAGATCCTGTCAAAGGAGACTTCTATGGTCTCAGATTCCACTGAGAGATTCATATCTGAAATACTATTTAAGTACTGGAAGTTCTCTCTGCTTTGCAGACTAGAGTTTGGGTGGTTTCCTGCAGCTTACAGCTTCCTAGAGAGTCTTAATTGTCAAAAGTTTGACTTCCCAGAAGTTATGTAATGTGTGTAAATGATTATCAGTATCAAAGATGTTGTATACTAAAATTCTGACTACTAGATGCCTTTCACAATAATATGTTAGTGATACATAACTGACAGATTTAAAAGAAATGATAAATTATTGTGTTCCTATTTAGCTGTTTTTAAACATTAGGGAGGGATTAAAAAATCTAACAGCAACCCAACATAATAAATACTGTATATATACATATACATATTCAAATACTCACGCCTAACTTTGTACTGAATGGTGAGATGCTAAAGCTTTTCCTTTATGATCAGCAAAAAGGTAAGGCTGCCCATGTTTGCTACTTGCACAAAGCATTGTACTGGTAGACTGAGCCAGAGCAATTAGGTAAGACAAAGAAATCAAAGACATCCAAATTTGGAAGGAATATTTCAATATATCTTTGTTTGCATATGACATGATGTGATAGTTAGAAAGCCATAGCTAGCTCTCTCATCTCATACACACACACACCTGCTAAAACTAATAAACAAATTGAGCAAAGTTACAAGATGCAAAATAGTGCACAAATCGGCTGTATCTCTGTACATTGACAACGAACATTCCAAAAAGTAATGAATTGTGAACTGAGCATTGGTGAATATAGAAATATTACTCTGTGGATGTGGCTTCCTATGAAAAATAAAGGTTAGGTAAAAAGAAATAATAGAGCACAAGTTTCAAAAGAGTAACACAATTTTACAATTCCAAAACATTCAAAAGTTTAAATTGTTTTAAAAACTGAAAAATTTATTAGTGAACTAGAAAAACTAGTAGCAATAAACTAAAGAAGAAAGTAAGTTCTTCATATTGAGCTAATTAATAAGATTTTTTCAATTTCTATAGTAAACAGAGAAGCCATAGCACTAAAACTTTTTGTTCTAGTAGTTGTTTGTCTGCTTCTTTATGCTTTTTTGGATATTCACTTCTTAATATCAATTTTTAATATTTATGTATCATCAGTCATATTTCTTAATATCAATAAATAATACTTCTTCAATTTGACTCCATTGGAAAATAGAAACAATATATATCATCTATTCCGTGAAATCACAGCAATATAATGGATCAAAACTGTTCAAATTTCCAGGTATATACCACCTATTATTAAGTTCTTGGGAAATTTTCCCCCTATATTGTTTACTTATCTTTTTACTCCTTCCTTTACTGTTCATTATGTTTTAAATTATCCTCCAAAATATAAATATTTAGGAGATTAACAATCTGTGTTTGCAATATTTTTAAAAAGCTAAAATCACTTTTTGAATTAAAATTTAAGTTATTTACTTTTCTTACAGTGTTTCTTTTATTTCCATTTATTCTTTAGCCATCTGTTTTATTAGTTCATTAAAATCAAGAAACTTTGGCCATTAGTGTTCTAAGAACATGTTCCCGTATTTTCTTAGTTCTTACTCCATACACAATGGGGTTGAGAAAAGGGGGCACTAAAAGGTACATATTAGCAATAAAAATATGGATATGTGCAGGAATATTTTTCCCAAAACGGTGAGTAAAAATGGAAAAGCCAGCTGTGGAGTAGAAAACAAGAATAACACAGACATGAGATCCACAAGTGCCCAAAGCTTTAAAGCTAGCTTCTCTGGATGGCAGACGGAATACAGAGTGAAGAATGAAGGCTTAAGATACTGCAATGAGAATGGCATCACATGAGCCAATGATAGAAGCCATACTGAGGCTATAACTCTTGGTGGCCCCTATGTCCATACATGCCAACTTCACTACAGCCATGAACTCGCAGTAGGTGTGGGCAATTATTCTTGTTTTGCAGTAGGGCAGCTGTTTGAGCAGAATGGGATGTGGAGAAAAGAAGACTACACCCCTAATCACTACAATAATACCCATTATGGTAATGCGACTGTGGGTGAGAATAGTGGTATGATACAACGGATGACAAATGGCCACATAACGATCAAAGGCCATGGCCAGGAAGAAACCAGATTCCAAAGCAGTAAAACTATGGATAAAGAACATTTGGGTTAGGCAAGCATCAAACGCAATGTCACGGGCTCCGAACCAGAAGAGACACAGCATGCGGGGCAGTGTAGATGTGGAGAGGACCAGGTCAGTGACTGACAGCATGCACAGGAAGAAGAACATAGGCTCATGAAGTCTTCGTTCTACTCTCACCACGGCCAGGATGGTCATGTTCCCGACCACAGCCACTATGTACATGGAGCAGAAGGGAATCCCAATCCAGACATGCAGGTGCTCTAAACCTGGGATGCCCAACAGCAAGAAGGTTTTAGGAGAGGGACGAGAAGTGTTGAGAGGTGGCATGATGGATTGTCCTCTACTTTTTATCAGACTTCTGAAGATCAAGCTGCTATACCAAGATGATCACAACCAGATACTGAAAAATATAGAGATCTTGATCAGGAGCACCATTAATGATGTATTGTTAAAAACAGTTCACATTCATAATCTGGAGTATTTAAGTTCATGAGAACCTGATCAATACAATTAGTAATAACATACCAAATTACTCTGTTTAGAAGTACAGAAAGATAATACTTGTTTTATTTCATATTATCTCAGAAAACTTTATATGTCACTTTGTTCCTTCATTTCCAGTAAAATGTTTTATCAGTAGACATATCTATACTTAACATAACAAATATTTACTCCTTTGAGCTCTCATTCAGTATTCCTCTCATGTCACTGAGTTTTCCATAACTGGAAAGTGAACAAACAGAAGGCTTGCAAAAATTCCAGGGAGTTATTGAAAAGACTTACATTAGGTAGAAGATTCAGACTCACTCATTTGGGGAATACAAATAATCTCTACACTTTTTGTCTGGCCATGATATTGAAGTCTTTGGCATAGTTTTTGAAATAAAATGAACTCTATATCTTCAGCTCTTCATCTGCCACTTTGCATATGTGATTAATCTAACAAATAAGATATTCTTATTTTGCTTTTTTCCTATTGTTTATATCCTTTATCATGTATACTTTGAGTAGGTACATGACGACATATATACATATATATATAGAAAGAGAGAGCGAGAGAGAGACAGAGAGACAGAGAGAGAGAGAGAGAGAGAGAGAGACAGAGAGACAGAGAGAGAGAGAGAGAGAGAGAGAGACAGAGAGACAGAGAGACAGAGAGACAGAGAGAAGAGAGTGTTTAGGATACTGTTTTTAATATTAATCTCACTACCTTCTCATTTTTTCTACAGATTTAGATAATTTCACTGTGCAGGCAGCTCCTAATGTATTCCTTCATATGTTGATTCTAAAATCTAAAACATGCACAGCACTTGATTTATTGTATAGGTACATTGACCTAATGCTGTCTGAACACCAGTTACTGGTTAAAATGATGTCTTTTTACTTATTTCTATAGTTCCAATTGGCAGCCAAATCCTTACGTCAGAAAAACCTTGGAATAAAGTAGTTGAACTTGAGGCAGGGGTAGGGAGATTTAAAGAAAGGTCTCTTATGTCACCAAAAAGTCCTCAGCTGTAGGCTAACTCTTGGTTATTAATTTTCTGTCTTTCCTATTTTCCATTAAGGCAGTACTTGGTACTTGTGTAGTTTTGCCATCAGTTCTAAGGAGAATATGCTTTTCTTACATCTCAAAGAAATTATTTTAATTGTAATATGTTAATATGTACCAAAAAGAGCTTAAACAGTTATCTCTGCATATGCGTCTCAGAATTATTCCAACTTATCTCTTCACCACAACACATTTGCTGAAGAAATATATTCTAGGTTTTTCAATTTACTAGACCGTAGGTTTTATTGTAGTGAAAAACACTTGAAGATTGCAAATATGGATTATTCAAAATATGGATTTAGCTTTAAGTAAGCAATTACACTTTAAATTTAAACAAATGATTAATAAGGCAAAATTACATTTTTGCATGAGTTATATATATAGAAATGACCAAAAGGGATCAAATTAAGTTTAGTGAGTCAAGAAAAACCTTCTTGAGTAAATGACACTTAGGATGAATGTGAATAATATATGAGTTTGAACCATGGGATTTGAATATAGATATACAGTTGTGAATATAGGCAATTGCTATCAATAGATCTATCTACATACATAGGTAAAATAAAAGAAAGGGATATAAACAAAGTTACATCAATAAGACAATGACACAATGAATTAAAATTTAATGTTGTTGGGACTCAAAGACAACAAAAAGATTCAAGTGAGAGGAGAATCTCTAGGTATACCAGGGTCTCACACAATGTGTAATCATATAACCAAAAGGAAATTTTACAATATATATTCTCTACCTCAGTACAATATTGTCATTATTAGGTTTCAGTAAGTTTATGTCATATGTACATATTTATACATATACAGAGCAATGAAAGAACAAATTTAGAAAGTACACACACATGCACACATACAAACACATACACAGACACACTGGTTTCTAAACATATTTTTGTACAAACACACATGATTAAATCTCTGTGATATTTTCGTGCTGACCTGTAGTTGAGAGCAGAAATCATGAGGTGTCCATATTTTTATTCCTTCCAGAGACTATACAATATGAATTATGATCAAAATAGTAGATAGCCCTTACTTCCATGATAACCTTGAACAAGATTTTTGCTTCTTTAAATCTATTTTTTCCATCATTTTATTCATAAAAAATGAGAAATATATAGTCCCTCTGCTTTAAAGGATTATATCTCCTCTGAATTTAAGCCATTTATAAGTTCAGGAAATCCAATTTTCTTTAAAGTTTTCTTAGATAGTTCTATCCAACACTTTCTAGTTTCATAACAATCTTTTTATTAACTCATAAACAAATTCAGAGCCAGAAGTAACCTACACATGTAACTTCTATACGTAGCAACTTTAACATGGTAATCTCAGAGGGTAAGTGGAAATAACATCTGAAAAAAAAAAAGTCCCTTATGAAATCATTGGGAGAAGAGGGAGTTTTGCGATGTTGGTGATGACTGATGCAATTCTTAATTTCAGGGACAGTAAATTGCCTGTTTATTCCCTTAGGTTTAAAGATGCAGGTGTAGCCATCCTTCAGTATTTTGATAGAGTTTACTAACCACTAAAGAGTAATGGTCCTATTGGTAACTAAAATGACATAGATCACATTCTTTACCCCTTTAGTTCATCCCAGTGTCAACCTAAGACATAAACTCTGCAGTTCAAAAGACAGTGGACTAATATATTTAATGTGCTGTGAAAAGAACTCAATAATTCTATATCTGGCAAAATAACCTTTCAAAAGTGAGGGGTAAGGAAAGAAATTGTCAGATAAACAAATGTTGAGGCTGAAAATTGCCATTCATATATCTTACTCCACAAAAAATGATTATAGAAGCTATTGAAGATAAAATAATCTGGAGCATAAATTAAAACCTATATATTAAATATAGTTTTCTTCAGTAAAGATAAGTATATATACAAATATAAAAATCAGTATCCTATTGTGATATACACAAGGATTATGGCATGAATCTATTATCCCAAAAATTATATAGTATTGTAAACCAATTGTGTATCATCAAAATTAAAATAAAAAGAAACAAAAATCAGTATCATTACAATTTTGAATCCTAATTCCATTTTCTTGCTCCAAGATTTAAAGCACAAAAGCAAAAATGTAGTTATAGATCTACGTTATGGGTACCTAATACAGAAAGATGCTATATATGATATTAATAATATGAAGTATTGGGGCATATCTCTAAGGGAATAGAACTTCTGTTTGTCCAAAGTTATTATTAGTTTGAAACATATCGTTTTAACTTTAGGATATTAAACACAATCCCCGTGTTGTGTAAAAGACAAAGAAAACATTTGTAAAATATATTAAAATGGAAATGATAAGAAATCAAAATTTGTCATTCCCAAAATCAAGTAAACACAAAGAAAAGCAGTAAAGGAGGAAATAAAGGACAAAAATCATGTAGGACATGTAGGAAATACATAACAAAATCGCAGTAACAAGCCCTTACCTATTAGTAACCATTAAACTACCTTTAGATGCAATTGTTTTAAAATTGTAGTAAAAACATATAGAGTAACAGAGGGGATTAAAATCTACAGGATCCAGACTTGTCATGAGAGAAATGGGAAGCTGACATTCTTTTCGACAAAACACTTAACCAAACATGAAAAAATAAACAACTCTTCATAGACCCGTAAGAGATGTAGTCTTGGTGCAATGTGTTGTCCTTTGAACTGAAAAATCTAATAAGTAAAAAGAGAAAATCAGCTTTCAGAACACCAATACCTATAAGAGTCCATCCCACGATAGGAAAATGAGAGCTATAATTGACTAATTGCTAGACGCTTAGTGTGAGAAAGCATAAGAGATAAATTCCTGAGATCAGTCATTGATGAGCTCTTACACTTTTGTGAATTTTACCTCCAGAAGCTTATTAGGTTCTCTCAGTGATATCAAAGAAAACTTCCCTCATCCATCCAGCAGGAGAAGGGGAAACTGGACCATTCTGAAATGTGTCAAAGCATTCTATTCCTCTTAACAAGGACTGCTCTCAGGAAAAACTATGTAACCAGACCTTAACCTGTTAGTTAGGATTTTATGAGAGTCTAATGAGCTAGAGAAAGGAAAATACATCTGACTCTAGCCTTCAGTGTGAGAAAGGAAAATCGCCAATTCCAGTTCATTGTAGTCATCTGGTTCCCCCTACAGAGTATGGAGGAGGCAAATAGAAACAATATAGCATGAGGTTCACAGCCCAGAGGCAAAGGTTTATTAAAAGATTGATAGCCAGTCACAGACAAATATAATATTTCTTCTTTCCCCACATTTTATCACCACATTCCTAAAGATCTACTTAAGGTAGTTGTTTAATCTTATGTACAATGACTAGCAAGGCCTGGACAACCCTTGCTGGCACCAAATTCCATTTTCCCTTGAGCTAATAGATCCATTCATTGCATATGACCCTTTATGCACATACCAGATACATGTGTTTTTGAGAAGAGACCATACAAAAGCCTGAAGTAGCTTGGAGGAGAGACTGCACATGGCATTGGTCCTTTAAGGGATGGACCTCTGTCTCCTGAACTAGGGACCTATATACAGCTGATCTAGAGTAATTCCTCTTTCTAGATAAAAGCTTAAAGATAGCTCTTACCAGTTCCCTGTTGCACACACCCAGACTGAGTTAGTTCTCCAGCATCCCTGTGAACACATTGCTCTTATTCACTCCTCTGTAAGTCCATCTTCCTTCCAGCTTCTAGCATCATTCTTATACTCAGGTTGCAAAGTGTCACCAGTCTGAGAAAACTCTAGCTGGCCTTATGGCTTAAGGAGTTGGGAAAGGTAGGCAAAATGTTCATAGAAAAAAACCCATGAGGTCAGGGGCACTAGATCCAAGGCCACACTGTTTTTGAGAGAACCAGTTTCTGACAAAGGCCTAGGCCTGAATGTTAGAGACACCTACTGGCTCTCAACTGCTGCTGAGATGTTGCTTTTGGATGACATTGACTTCTACATTGGAGACAGAATCTACTCAAATCAGGCAGTCGCTGCAACTTTAACTCTCAATCTTAAGAAGTCTATCCTCAGAGGATCTGTAGTTTACAAATACTCACTTCCATCTTTTTGATTGCTAGCTGATATCTCATCATTGTTTTAATTTGCATTTCCATAATGACTAATGATGTTGACTCTCATCTTCATGTGCTATTTGTAGATCTTCTTTTATTCATTTTTTTAAATTTTAAATGGGGTATTGATAAATAAATAATAAATAACTTAATAAAGGCTACACATGTTTTTATATACTGGATATTAGATATACGATTTACAATATTTTCTTCCTTTCTGTGGGCATTGCTTAGTTTCTATGATACTCTACTTGGACATAAAAAAGATTGATCTAGATAAACTCCAATTTATTGGTTCTTTTCCATTCATAAAAGCACTTTTAGTGTTATAATTAAGAAAATATTGATTAATACAAAGTTAACAAAAGTTATATCTATGTTTTCTTCCAAGATTTTTGCAGTTTTAGTTTACAAGTTATCAACAATTGCCTCAGCAATACTTGTTGCTCCTAGTCTTTTGATATAGGCCATGCTCACAGCTTTGAAGTGATACCTCATTGTGATTTTGATGTGCATTTCCCTAATACTAAATGATGATGACCATTTTTTCCTGTTACTTTTGGCTATCTGTATATTTTCTAAAGAGTTGTGTTTATTCAAATCTTCTGTCCATTTTTGTTGTTGTTGTTGTTAAAATGAGCTCTTTACATCTTTTGGAGATTAACCCCTTATCTTCCAAACAAATGTCTACCATCAATCAATAGGTTGGATTTTTGTTTTTGTGATGGTTAATACACGGTATAGCAACTTTTCAGTTTGATATAGTCTTGGTTATTTTTATTTGTTTTATTTCCTGCACCAGTGGTTTTGCTTCCCCAAAGGTGTCTATAAGATAATGTCTTAAATCATATTGGCTATGTTTTCTCCCATGTATTTTATGTTTTAAGAGCTAACTTCCAAGTCTTTTATCTATTTTGAATGAATATTTATATATGACATTAAATAGTCATCTAGTTTCTTTTTTAAGGTGATTGTCCTGTTTTCCCAACACCATTTGCGAAGACATTTTCCTTGCTCCATTGTATGTTATTGAGTCCTCTGTCATAGTTTAACTATACAAGTATGTGTGATTTTATTTATGTAATCTCAATTCTGTTCCATTAATCTGTGTGTATATTTTCAGTCCAATGCCATAATGTTGCTAGTAATTGCTCTGCAGAATAGTTTGAAATCAGGACGGGATCACTCCATTTTTCTTCTATTTTTTTTAAAGATAGCTTGGACTAGCTGAAGTTTTTGGTGAGTTCACACAAATTTTAGTATTGTTTGTTCTATATGCTGAATTTGTTAGGTATGATGGCCATTTTAACCATGTTCATTTTTCCTATCTATGAGCATGGAATACTTCTTCATTTTTTTGTATGTTCTTATATATCTTTTAACAATGTCATAAAGTTTCCAGTATATAAGATTTTTACCCCCTTTGTTTAATTTATTTCCAGGTATTCTATAAATTTTGTAGTGATTGTGAATGGTATTTTTATTTTGTTTTTACTTTTTCTTTCCTCTAGTTCATTGTTTGTATACAGAAAAACCACAGATGTTTGTATCTTGGTCTTGTATTCTATATTCTTTAATTGTCTCTAATAGTTTTTTTAGCAGATTCTGCAGAGTCTCTTCTAAGTATAGTGTCATATCATCTGCAAATAGGAATAGTTTTACTTTTTCTTTTCAATATGGAATTCCTTTAACATAATTTTCTTACCTAATTGCTCTATCTAGGACTTGCAAAACTATGAGAAACAGTAGTGGTGAGAATGGGCATCACTGTCTTTTTCCAATTCTTAGATCAAAACGCTTTCAGTTTTTCACCATTGAATGTGATATTAGCTGTGGTTTTGTCTTTTATGGTCTTAGCATGCTGAGATACATTCTTTCTATTCCCATTTTATGAAGAGTTTTTATAATAAATTGGTGTATCATGTCAAATGTTTTATCTGTTTCGATTGATGTGATCATTTTAGTCTTTGTTTTTCCCTTTGTTGATTGAGGCATTATATTGATTAGTTTGTATACTGCAACATTCTTGCGTTCTATAATAAATCTCACTTGATCATGGAATATTATTCTTTTAATTTGTGGTCTAATATGATTTCCCAAGATTTTGTTATGGAGTTCTGCATTCATGTTCACTACTGTTACTGGTCTAAATTTTCTTTTTTTTTTTCTTGTCTGATTTTGGAATCAGTGTAACCTCACAATATAAAAATATTTTAGAATGTTAGCTTCAAATGTATATGAGAGTATTTCCTCTACTTTAAGTGTGGTGAAGAGTTTAAGCAAGATAAGTGTTCAGTCATTAAGGCTTCAATATTTAATATGGTCCTGGGTTATTAATTTTGGGGTGATTATGTTTTTATTACGATTTCAATTTCTGTGCTCATGATTAGTCTGCTCATGCTACCTATTTATTCCTGATGCAGTTTCTGAAAATTCTATAAGCCTAGACTTTTGTTCGTTTCTTCAGGATTGATGAATTGGTTGTTACATAAATGCTCATAGTGTAGAATTAAAAATGCACCCTCAGCTTCTAACCACCATGGGACAGCTGTGGAGCCCACCAAGATATCAGATGCCTTGCAGTCTGGGCTGGCTGGAATGTGCAAGACAGCCAAATAAATTACTGGCTAGATAAAAGGGCTTTTCTTTATTACCTGATAAGAGTCTTATGTGAATTTTGCAAATATGTGTTTAGTAAACTGAATCCTGTGTATAACCCATGTGAAAAATTCACAAATAACTAACTTGGGTTCCGTTTGTAATCCCTATTCTAATTTACAGCTCCCCTCTCCCTCACTCCTAATTCTATATAAATGTATCCCCAACTCACATGTTTTCTCAGGAATCTAAAGTCTGGACCTGCGTATAATAAGGCTGCCTTCAGTAATTCTAAAAGAGCACATGCTTGCACCTTAGCTAATATGCCTTTATCCTCACAAGAGGAATGGCCAGGCTGGCATCTATTTGGGTTGCTTTGAAAAGAGACTATCCCTCCTTTGTCTGTTTCGTGCCACTACTCAAGTGTGGTTATGGGAGGGAATCAAAATGAGTCAACAATTTTGAACTGCATTTTGAAAAATTTTATAAAGGACTTTCTGATATAAAATTGACCCCAGAAAGTTAAATACCCTATGTGACATTGAATGGTCCGCCTTTGGAATGGGTTGACCAATAGAGGGTACTTTGTAAGTCCCAGTAGTCCAAGATGCATGGAAAATAGTGGCAGGTGATTCAGGTCCCCCAGACCAATTTCCATACATAGATTCTTGGTTAAGAATCGCCCAAACACTGCCCTGGTCGGCTCAGTTGAATTCAATTAGAAAGGATCAAGCTAGGATTCTCTCAGCATCATCATTATCAAGAGGCTCCTGAGAGCCACAGAGAACCCTGAAATGCCCCCCCCCAAAAGCACACTAGAGCCTTTGGAAGACCCTAAGTCCATTCCCCAGGGCAACCTTGGAGAGCAGCTACCGCCTCCCCGGTATTTTTCTCTAGCACAACCCACAGGCCTGCTGGGAGGAGGTTCAAATACTCCATTGCCCAACCTCTCACCACCAAGGCCAACTCAAGACCCACACTCTCCTGACCAGGGAAGGTGCTTATGCCCCTAAAATCAGAAACTTGCCCTCCAGATGCCCCTTTGAGAAACATGGGGACTGTACCAAATAAAGGGAGACAGTACCATCTGTCCCGGATGCACCATGATTTATTATCAGCCTTTTTTAACCACAGACCTTTTAAATTGGAAGCATCATACTTCTTCCTACTTAGAAAAATCCCAGGTTATCATAGACCTCCTTGAGACTCTCTTTCAAATACATCGTCCTACTTGGGAGGACTGCCAGTGCTTACTTCATACCCTCTTGAAAACAGAGGAGAGATGGCACATAATGAGAGAAGCTCGTTGGTACCTGGAAGCAAATGCCCCTGCTAGAGTTTTGATGTAGTCGCCTGGGCCAGGATGATAGCTCCAGAGGGACGACCCAACTGGGATTTCAATACGGAGGAGGGACAGGCCAATATCCAATGATACCAGGCAGCCATCTTACAGGGGATGCAAGCTGGGGCCCGAGAACCCACCAATATGTCCAAAACCTCCACCATTACGAGCAGACCAACGAGCCACTGGGAGACTATTTTCAACAGTTATGTGAGGCATTCCGAATTTACACGTCATTTGACCCAGAGGCCCCAGATTATCAGAGGATGATAAATGCTGCCTTTGTAGACCAATCAGCCACGGACATCTGTAGAAAGCTTCAAAAGCTGGAAGTTTTCACTGGAATGAGTATCAGCCAGCTCTTAGAAGTAGCCAACAAGGTATTTATGAATCAGGAAGTAGTAACTAGGGGGGAGGCTGACTGTAAATTGAAGGAAAAGGTCATGCTGCTAGCTGCAGCTCTCCGGGAAAAATGGCTGCGCGAAGGTGAAAGGGGCTGGAGACTGCAAAGACAGAAGGAAGGCGGACCCTGGTTCAGGAAGGACCAACGTGCTTACTGGCAAAGAGTTTGGTCACTGGAAGAATGAATGCTTGCGAAAGAGGACTGCCAATAGGCCAGACCCATGCAAAGGAGAAGGGCAGGGCTCGAACTTCCTTGGAATGGTGGAGGCTAACATGGACCGAGACAGACCATGCTCCTTGAATTTAGGTCCCCTGGAGCCTGTGGTCAGATTAAAAGTTTGGAGGTCAACCAACAGAATTTATGATAGATACCAGAGCAGAGTATTTGGTTGTAATAACCCCAATGGGCCCATTCGAAACAAAGACTGCTACTATTATGGGAGCCATGGGGTATCAGGCAACTTGACAGCTTTTTTCAAAGCCTGAACTTGTGAGCTCAGGGGCCACAGAGTAAAACATGAGTTCCTGTACATGCCGGACTGCCCCTTACCTCTGCTTGGGTGAGATCTGCTAGCCAAACTCAGGGCTCAGATTTTGTTCAATCAAAAGGGAACAGACACCCTGTGTCAGAGACCTGAAACCACATGGCTTGTTGTAACTTCACCATACCCCAAGAAGAAGAATGGTGTGTTTACAGCCCACAGGCAATGGGGGAGAAAAACACGCCAGATTTTCTCTCTGCTTTTCCATTAACTTGAGCAGAAGGCAACCCTGCAGAATTGTTGAAAGGAAGACCTCCAGTTATAGTTGACTTAAAGCCGGGGGCCCAGCACCAAAACCTGCTAGACTAAGGATATAAGAACATTCAGACTGATTAAAAGAATAGGGTATTCTCAGAAAGTGTCATTCGCCCTGGAATACACCTCTGTTGACAGTTAAAAAGCCAAATGGGGGAGGCTACCGGCCATTATAGGACCTAAGAGCCATTAACCAAGTAACCATTTCACTGCATCCTGTGTCCCAAATCCATACACTCTGCTGAGCCAGTTATCCCCAAATGTAACTTGGTTTACCTGCCTAGACCTAAAGGATGTGTTCTTTTGCATCAGACTGCCCCGTCAAAGTCAGCCCTTGATTACATTCGAATGGACTGACCCAGATCCAAGCCTGCAAATGCAGATAACATGGACTAGACTGCCCCAGGGCTTCAAAAACTCTCTGACATTGTTTGGAGAAGTCTTGGCTGCAGACTTGGCAACTTTTCCCTGTGAAAAATTTTGTTTTACTGTCCTCCAGTATGTGGACAATCTACATCTGTTTAGTACAACCAAGGAAAATTGCCTCGCAGGTACCCATGCCCTTCTCAACCATTTCTCCAAATCGGGGTACCAAGCCTTGCGGAAAAAGGCCCAGATCTGTAGAAATAAAGTGCACTAGCTGGGTTTTGACATTTCCCAAGGGCATCGAGGGCTCAGAGCCAAGAGAAAAGAAGTCATTTTAGTTCTACCTTGACCGAAGACCAGGAGGAAGCTTCATGAATTCTTAGGCTCTGCAGGGTTTTGTCAAATCTGGATTCCTAACTTCTCAGCCCTAGCAAAGCCCCTATATGAAGTTCTGACTGGTTCAGAACAAGGTTCTCTCATCTAGGGGAAGGAGCAAGAGAGGTGTTCTGGGTAATTAAGCAATCACTTGGGCAGGCCTAGACTCTATGACTCCCAGATATAGAAAAGCCCTTTAACCTTTTTGTCCATAAAAAGGACAGAACAGCATTGAGAGTACTTATTCAGGCAATTGGTCCATGGCAGAGAGCTGTGGCCTACCTATTTAAAAAGCTGGATTCAGTCATCATGGGATGGCTTCCTCGTTTAAGATCACTGGCTGCCACCATTCTTCTCATTAGGGAAGCAGGCAAGCTTACGCTTGGCCAGGAAATAAATGTGAAAATGCTTCATGCAGTAATGCTCTGATGAATAGTTGGGGGCACAGATGGCTGTTTAATGCCTGGTTTGCAAAGTACTAAGGGCTACTCTGTGAGAACCCCTAGTTGACTCCTTTAGAAACTGTGCAAACTCTAAACCCTGACATATTTCTACCTTCAGAGGAAGGCAATCTGGAGCACGACTGTGCTGAAGTGATAGATGAGGTGTATGACAGTTGCCCAGACCTGCAATATTGCCCATTACAGAACCCTGATCACAATCTCTTCACAGATGGTAGCAGTTATATGAAGGAAGAGGAAAGGCGGCTTAGTTGCACCGCAGCCACAGAAACTTCTGTAAATTAAGCCAAAGCGCTCCCCCAGGGTTGGTCAGCACAGCAGGCTGAACTTCAGGCTTTGATCAAAGCCCTAATGCTAGCAAAAGGGAAAAGAGTTAATATTTATACTGACCCCCGCTACGCATTTGCTACTGTGCATATATATACACGGAGAAATGTACAAACAGAGGGGACTACTAAATGCCAGGGGCAAAGACATTAAAAACAAAGAAGAGATTCTGAAACTACTAGAGGCTGTTTGGCATCCAGTAGAGGTCACAATTCTGCATTGCTGGGGACATCAAAGGAGTATAAATTTTATCTCTATTGGTAATAAACTGGCAGATCAGACTGAAAAAATGGCAGCAGAAGGCAGAGCTGGAGAATCAGCCTGCCTCCTGGCCTCAGTCCAAAGATGAACACAGCCTCAGTATACCCCTCAGGAAGAATGGGCCAAATCAGAAGGGACCATCAAAATACTAGAGGAATGGTGGCAACTTCCATATGGCAGAATATATGTTGCACATGCACTTGAAATCCAGCTAGTCATGGATTATCACCAACACTATTACCCTGTAAATGGTGCAGAGAGACAGGCCTCAGTCCTTGTGTATTTTACCAATGGGCTTGGAGCAACTCTAATGGTGAGGATAGCCTGGGTTCATTGGTATTGGAGTCTAACCTACCGGCATAAAAACTATATTTGGCATCCTAGGTCTAACCTGTGGAACTGTTCATATGGCACCTAGGGAAGTTCACCAATCCTGGGATCACCCCCTGAGAGACCTAGGAGACTACTATTATCCAAATTTGAGACTCTATGACCAAGAGCAGATCTTTGAAACCACTACTTGTGCACTGAAAGGTCACTATTGGATCTGTGGCAAAATGGCCTATACCTGCCTACCCCAAGGTTGGATAGGCACTTGATACATTGGCAGAATTAAGCCTCAGTTTTTCCTCTCAGGAGATTCTAGAGGGGAAACATTGGGAATTAGAGTTTATGATGAGTTATACAGACCAAAGTGAAGTATAGATGCTAGTCTTACTTTGACTGGTGATGCCAAAGGATGGGGCAATCAATGGCCTCCTGAAAGAGTAATTCAAGTCTATGGCCCTGCCACTTGGGCACAAGATGGCAGTTGGGGATACTGAACCCCCATATATTTCCTGAATTAATTAATAAAACTGTAAGCAGTAGTAGAGATAATTACCAATCAAACAGCTACTGCACTAGACTTATTAATGAACCAGGCTACCCAGATGAGAGCTGTAATCTTCCAGAACCAACTAGCCTTAGATTACTTTTTATCAGAGGAGGGAGGAATTTGCACTAAGTTCAAATTAACAAACTATGATGATAATGATAAATAACGATAATAATAGATGATAATGGAAAGATAGTTAAGGATATTGACAAAGGTATGCGTAAAGTAGATCATGTCCTAGTCCAGAAAGGGGAGTTCCTCTTTGACTCTAAATGGTTCTCTTGTTTCTCTTGGGTCAGAGGATTCATAAGTTTGTTAGGGATCATGGGACTCATTTTAGGAGTTTGTCTATTACTTCCTTGTCTTCTGCCTGTCATAATAGGCTTGATTCGATCTACCATAAACACAGTTGTTCAACAGGTCACAATGAAGCATGTCTTACTGGCACAGCAGTATAACCCCATACCCCCAACAATGAACAAGAATGATAACTATATTCTGTCCTAAATTCAAATGGTCCAAGATGTCACACTCCCACTATAGCCGCATTCAGCAGAAAGTAGCAACATCAAGTCTGTGCCCCAATTCCCTATCTGTGGATCCATCAAAGTAGACTATCATCATTTCGAGGAACAAGAAGCGGGGAATGTAGAAGAAAAACCATACCCCAGCGTGTAGCCACCGTGAGCCAGCTATGGAGCCCCAAAAGCTATCAGGAGTCTTGCAGTCTGGGCTGGCTGGAATGTGTGAGACAGCAGAATAAGTTACTGACCAGATAAAAGGATTTTTCTTCATTACTTGAGAAGGGAGTCTTAAGTGCATTTTGCAAATATGTATTTAGTAAATTGAATCCTGTGTATTGCCCATGTGAAGAATTCACAAATAACTAACTTGGGTTCCATTTGTAATTCCTATTATAATCTACAGCTCCCTTCTCCCTCACTCCTTCTAATCTTATATAAATGTACCCCCAATTCACTTTTTTGCTCAGGAATCTGAAATCTGGGCCCACATGTAATAAAGCTGCCTTCAGTACTTCTAAAAAAGCACATGCTTGGCTTTTGTCAGTAAAAAGATAGCTATAACAATAGGAGCCTCTTATGATCTTTTACATTTATTCAGTATCTGTTGTTATTTAACCTCTTTCATTTCTGATATTTTTGTTAGAATTCTCTTCCTTTGTTTCTTCCTTTGTGAATCTAACTAGAGATCTAACATTTAAAAAATCTTTTTAAATCTCTTAGTTTCACTAATTTTTTTGTAGTCATGTTTATAATTTATTTTACTTCTGTTGAGATTTTAAACTTTTCTTCTACTGACTTTTGGATTCGATTTTCTTCATTGTCTAGCCCTTCAGATGTGGGCTTAGATAATTTATTTGACTTCTTTTCCTTTTTACATTTGGACCTATAGTACTATGAACTTACCTCTTGGTATTGCTTTTGCTGTATTTCATATGATCTGATATCTCATTTTTTCCTTTGTTTCTAATATTTTTATTTTGCCTTTAATTTTTCTCATAGATTCTGAAGTTTCTCTAAAGCGTTCAGTTTATTCTCCATGTTTTAGATCTTACAGTTTTCTTTTCTGGTTATTTTCTAGTTTCAAACCATTTTGATCAATGATTATTATATTTCAATCTTTCTGAATTTTTGAAACTCATTTTTGTGTCTCAAGATATGATCTTTCCTTGAGAATGTTTATGTTAACTTAAGAGAATGTGTATTCAGTATATTAAGGAAGAAAATTCTGTGTCTGTTAGGTCCACCTGGTTTATTATCTCATTTAAGACCATTGTTTCCTTGTTAATTTTCTATCTAGATAATTTATCCATTGATGCACATGGAATACTAAAATCCTCTACTATTATTGTGTTGTCAAATTATCCCTTTATATCTATATTTAGATGAACTTGTGTTGGGTGTATAAATTTTATGAAAGCTATATATTTTAATGGAATGACCTGTTAACCATATTATAGCGTCCATCATTTTCAGCGTTTTCCCTGTGATAAATCCTCTGTGTTTTTTCTCTTCATCCCTTACACCTATCTCAACCTAGAAACCACTGATCATATTATTTTCTCTATAGCTTTGCTTTTTCCATAATGTCATACATAGTTGGGATCAAACAAAATGCAGTCATTTTAGATTGGCATCTTGTAAGGAAGTAATATGCAATTAAGGTTCATCCATACCTGAACATTATTCCATGGATATACTACAGTTAATTTATCTATTTATGCATCTTTGTTGCTTCTAAGTTTTGGCATCTATGCACAAAGTTTTAGCATACTTGTGCAGAATTTTGTATAGAAATATATTTTAATTCCTTTAAGTATATTTATACCAAGTAGTGTGATTTGTGGATCACCGTTTTTGTTTCTCAAAATTAGCTTGTTCTAGGTCCTTTGCATGTCCAAATGAATTTTAGCGTCAATTTTTTTTCCAGAAAAAAAGAAAAAGAAGCTGGGATTTTAATAGGGCAATTAAGCCTAGATATCAATATTAAAAAAATATATTTTATATGTATATGTGTATATATATATGTAGAGACAAGGAGGAATCAAATATTACACAACCCTTAGGAAAAAGGAGATCCTGTCATTTGAATCAACATGGATGGATCTAGAGGAGATTATGATAAGTGATATAAGTCAAAAAAAAAAAGAATGACAAAGATAGTACCAGATGACCTCACTCACAGGTGGAATGCAAATAGACAAAACAATGAAACAGATAAAGCAAAACCAACCTTTGGACATTTGCAATACAGCTGAGGTTGCCAATAAGGAATGGAATGTAGGAGGGGACAGGGAGGAAGCAAGTGGTAGAGAAACCTACTGGACAATGATGAAGAACACCTAGTGATTTTGTGGAGGGCAGGTTGTGTTGGCATATATCTGAGAAATGGGGAATCTGCACATATGAGAAATCTCATATATGAGTTTATTTTCATCTGTAAAACAAAGATACTGCAATAAAATACTAAATGCATTAAAAAACTGACTTGCAATTGTTCTACTTTTCTAAAGTATTTTTATATTGTAGATGAAATTGCATTTTAATTTATTTTTTGGTATCTCACTGCTGCTGCATAGGAATAAAATAGTCCTGCATTGATTTGTATCTTACGACCTTGAAAATATCATTTATTAAGTCTAACAATTTTCTGGATCCCTTCAGCATTTCTATAGTTAATTTTATGCTCTCTGCAAATAGAGATAATACTGCTTTTTTCTTTCTTCTTTGAATGCTTACTTTCTATGTTTTTCTTGTCTTATTGCACTACCTAACATTACTAGCAAATTATTGAATAAAAGTAGTTTGAGGGATTATCCTTACATTGTTCCTAATCTCAGGGGACATTTTTCAGTCTTTTGTCATTAAGTATTGTGTTAGTTGTATGGGGGGAAAAGGCCTGCTCACCGCTTCCAGCAACCATGAAGCAAAGTCATAAAACATCCTGTAAACAGAGCTTGC
The DNA here is from genome assembly GCA_004363575.1 of Solenodon paradoxus. Lineage (NCBI taxonomy): Eukaryota > Metazoa > Chordata > Mammalia > Eulipotyphla > Solenodontidae > Solenodon > Solenodon paradoxus. Next base: position 434,877 of record RJWH01000928.1, read on the forward strand.
TGGAATGTTGCCAGCAAAGGACTTCCCATACTTGAAACCCCCTCCCCTAATTTACATCCTTCTCTTCCCGCATTTGCTCTAGCCTATATACGTGTGTTCTAACCAGAAACCCGGGCTTAGCTCTTTGAGGAAGAATCCTAGCTGAGACCATGCATGTAATAAATCTGCCTAAAATACTTCCAAAAGAGTCCCTGCTTGCTTTTCCCAAAAAGCTATAACAGATTTAGGCTTTTCATATATGACCTTTATCAGATTGAAGAAAATTACTTATATTTGTAATATGTTGAGACTTTGGTTTAGGTTTTACTTTTATTTATATTTCCTCAATCAGTGTGCATAACAATTACATCCAGACCAAGAGTTTTAGTCGTTTTGCTTTTAATCATGAAAACAAGTTATTCTTGGGAAAATGTTCATCTTTTCAGTACGGATGCATAAGATTTAGTTTCTTAGCAAGTATATATATATATATATATATATATATAATATCATAATGTTATAGCTCTCTCTCTTAACCGATAAATCCAAATGGTGCTCTTTTAGAAGTAGTGAAGATAGCTTTATTATGCATGGACCATTCATTTGTGAATTCCTCACATGGTTAACACACAGGATTAACATAGTTGTAAAATTCACGTAAAGTTTCGTTCTCAGAAAGGGGTCCCTCAGTAGCTTCCAGCCAGTCTAGACTGTCAGGTGTCTGGTAGCTGGGTGGCCACTGTTGGCCCTCAGTGGCTAGAAACTGGGGTACAGCTTCCTCCCTTCTATAATATGCATATATATATATATATATATATATAGTACTATTTACTAAAGTAACCATGATGTACGTTGAAAACTCAGAACTCATTCATTGCAACAAAAAGTTTATGCTCTGATTAATAACTCTTCATATTTCCCATCCCAGGCCCTGGGAAGCAAAATTATTATTTCTGATTTTCAGTTTGACTTTATTTTTTAATTCCACATTATTATACAATAAGCTATTTGTTGTTTTCTATCTTTCTTCATTTAGCAAGATTTACTCCAGACTCATAAATGTTTCCATAAATGTTAGTTTTTTTTTTTAAATGAATGCATAATATTGCATTGTACATACACTCCATGGTATTTTTTTATCCATTCATCCATCTACAGACACTAGGTTTTTTTCATATTTTGGATATTGGGAATAATGTTGCAGTGAGTGGGCATGCAGATATCTATTTGCAATATTAATTCAATTTTCTCTAGATTTATTTATGTTTATCTAGGAATTGGATTGGTTAACCATGTTAATCCTCTTTTTAAATTTTGGAGAACGCTTTACATCATTTTCCTTATGACTATATTTGTTCACATGCCCAACAATGGTGTATAAGGGTTGTCTTTTTTCCAGTCCTCATCACTTGTTTTACCTTGTCTTTTTGACAGCAACCCTGCTAATAGATATGATTAATACCTCACTGTGTTTCTGAGTTGTATTCTGCAGATAATTGGTAATATTGAGTGAGCATCTTTTTATATACCTATAAGCCATTTAATATCTTCATTGAAAACATGCTTATTTGAATCATTTCCCCATTTTCAATTGTTACTTGGTTCTTTGAAGTTCAGTTGTATGGGTATTTTATATTTTTAGATATCAGCCACTTATCAGAGTTTTAGTTTGAAAATATATTTTCTTATCCCATAAGTTGCCTTTTTAACTTTTTAAGGTGTAGGCAGGAATGAGGGCTAATAGACAGGCAGAAAGAGAAAGAAGAAAGAATCATTTTATTTATTTTTATTCAGTTTTCATCATTAGTTGTTTCCCTGGCCCTGTGCCTTGAAGCAGGCATATTTGAATATATGTGGACTGTGCCTGGTTTAAATCACTAAGCTACGAGAACATGCCTGCCTTTTTATTCTAATAGCTTCCTTTGTGGTTTAGAAAAAAGTCTCATTTATAATTTCTATTTTTCCCCTTGGTCTTGTTGCCTGTGTTTTGTGAATGCAAATTATATTACTGTGGAAGTGAAGACTTGGTGGCTCCCTTATATGTAATCTAGATGTCCATTGGGTATATTCAACTCTTGGCCTAAAAAGGCTAAGTAGTTAACAATCAAAGAAGCCAGTAAGCCACTTCCTTGAATGAATGAGTGAAATATGACTGAAAACAACCTGGCATGACAGAGTTGTTAACTATGGACTAAAAACCAGAGTACCTGTTAGTCCCATGTTAATTGTTACAGAATTTTGTCACACCATCTTGCTAATTTTCTTTGTGAAGGAAGTGCTGTGTCTAAATGAAAAAGGAACTTGCTCAAGAGATGGGAGCACTTGCTCATTTGCTGTGCTATCCCTCACTCAAGAGATGCCTGTCTGCTTGCAAGTTCATTGCAACTGTAAAGATGACCCTTGGCAGGCCAAGAGTCAGCATATTACAAAGTTCTAGTTATAAAAATATTGTATTGAAATAAAAACAGGGTATACCAGTAAAACAGAGATTGCCCAGTGAAAGGTTTTTTCTGAGCTCCGCGAGGAAAGAAAGTCAATTAGACAAAAAGTCAAATAGCCAGGGCTTTATTGGGGTTTGCGCACCCGGGCGAGGTTCTCTGGTCCGCAGAACGAGGGCCGGGGAAGTCGCGCCCGAACAAAGGGAAGCACGATCTTTAAGCAAAAGAATTTCACGGGCTTCATACGTCGCGATTGGGGATTGGTCCTGTGATTCCAAGTGTGGTTTCGTCAGCTTCCTTTTTCCCAGGTATGGCCGCCATTTTGTCCTCTGGGCCGCCATTTTGTCCTTCTGGGCCAGCCTAACACCCAGAAATAAATCCACTCATATATGATGAACTGATCTTTGAAAAAGTGTCTAAGAACCCACAGTTAGTAAAAGATATTCTTTTCAATAAATAAATGTTCATATGAAAAATAAATTGAATCACATTTTCCACCACTGATAAAAAATTAAATTAAAATGGATTAAAGATTTAAATATAAGACCTAAATCCATTAAATTGATGTGAGAAAACAGAAAAAAAATGAGTCAACATTGATCCTGGCAATGCTTTTGAATAAGTCAGCTCAAGTACAGGCAGCAAAAACTTAAAAAAAAGAAAAAGTGGAATTATACCAAACTAAAAGAAAGAAACTGGCCCATCAAAGGCTCCACCAATAAATTTAAATTAAATTGGAGAAATATGCCGTATATTAGAAAAGGATTAATATGCAAAATGTACAATAAACTCATAGAACTCAGTAGCAAAAAGGCAAATAATATAATTAATATATGGATTAAGCACCCAAAAAGACATATTCTCACATATGATGCTACCAGACATCGGTTCATATGTGCACAGAAAGTTCAAACATTGTGAGATGTATAGCAGCCTAGTCAAAAAGGAGACCAGAGTATGGCTCAGAATGGCTCCCCAAGATGGGATTGGCAATGAGGTTTTATAAGTTAGTGTAGGGAGGGAGAGTAGTAACTTCAAAATAATAACGGAGTAATAATAAAAGGGAGAGACATTAGTCATCTATGTGCATCTCTGGGGAATGTCGGTGTCTTCAGGGTTTGAATGCGTGATTTGGGGGACATGTGATATGCAGCTAGCAGTAGATTTAGAGGATATTGAATTAAGATTTTGTTTTTTGTTCAGTTTCTCAGATAAGTGCACATGCAATAATTGTAAGTCGGCAGTTAGTGTAAGGAGATTATGTTAGTATATCCAGTCATAGTCATTCTCAATGACTTATAAACAGTCAATGAGAGTAAGGTGCTCAAAATCATAAACCAGCAGGAAAATGCTGAACTACAGTGACGGATCATCTCCTGTCTGCTAGTGTTACAGCTCTTCCTGCCGACAAAAGCCAAGCACATGCTCTTTTAGAAGTAGTGAAGACAGCTTTATTACATGTAGGCTCACTTGGAATTCTCTCCAAAAAATCTGAGCCCTAAATGAAACTGGGGTACACTTTTGTATAGGGAGACAAATAGGTGCAAATCAAGGTGGGAGTATCAAGCAGGAACCCAAATTAATTGTAGTCTACATAAGATTTCAGTTGTAAATAATTTGGGAAGTTTGTACCTTATCAGCTGTCTGTGCATTTCAAAAGACAAAGGAGTACAAATTAAGGTGGGAGAGATAAGAAGGACCTCAATGTTATTGCAAAATTTCCACAGACACAATATACCTAAGATTCACTTGTAAATAACTAGAGAAATTTGTGTCTATTGGCTCGGTGATTGTCATGGTTACTAGAGTTGGCAGGCAGGTCCCTCCTCCTCTTTCCGAATTCTGATGATTTTCATGGCACAGGAAATAGCGGCATGGTAGCGGGAAAACAGTGGTGGGAAAATGGTGGCGACAAAATGGTGGCAGCAAAATGGTGGCTGGTTTTTCTCCTACATTAGGATGGCTAGAGATATAAAATGTGGACGGGGATGAGATCAAAGGGAACCCTTGTGCACCAATAGTGGGAATGTAAATTGACATAGCCACTATTGTAAATAGCATGGAGGTTGCTCAATAATTTAAAAATACAACTACTTTCTCATCCATCAATCCTCCTGGAATACAGCTGAAGTAAATTTTTTAAAAAGTAACTTGTAGAGTTATCTACACTACAATATTGATTTTAGCATTATTTATAATAGCCAAAATATGTAAATAACTTAAATTTTTATCAATTGATGATTGAAAATGAAGAAGATTGTCAATTAGCTAGTTAATTGATTTATTCCTGAGGAAACTGAGAGGGAAAAATCAAAGGAAAAAAATGAAGGTGATAACTGAAAATACCTAAAAGCATCTTCTTCTTCCATCAAAACGATCTTGCATGTATACTGAAGCTGGACAAATAATTCTGAAACTGAGCCATAACTGACAGATTAACAACACTGAAAAACTGAACATAAACCAACTGGAGATGTTCTCACATAAGCTGATCAATGAAATTTAGGTAGTTGAGCCACATTCTGGGGGAAAAAACCTACATACAAATTAAACTCTCAATTGATAATTACGATCTAAAATGCCTTTATCTGGGGTGTGCCCCGGTGGCCTTGTGGTCTAGTACGCCTTGGAGCATTCCCACATACATCCCAAAATCCAGGGTTCAAGACACAGGACCAGGGTGAACAACAAGTATGAACAACTAAATGAAAAAAGTAAAACTCTTTCTCCTCTTCTCCTTTCCTTCCTGTTTGCCTAGTCACCTTCATTCCTACCTGTACCCTTCCTTTTAGACAAAAAACAAAAACAAAAGCAAATAGAATACCTTTATCTGTAAGTCTATTAAAAGAAAGAAATCTTTCAATTTAACATTAAATCTGTGAATTATTAGTGATTTTGTATAACAAAGGAGTGATAAACTAAAAGCATGAAGTTAGAAGACCAGCTTATTATAAGGGTAAGTTAAGATATACAATTATGGGTTCTTCTTGGGGGGATTAAACAAATTAATATCTGACAGATTAGTAAGAGAAAAAATAAACTTAATTAAATATGTATAATGTACAGAGATATACCTTTTAAAGCAAAATGAGTATATATAGCTACAGAATGGAATAGGTGCTAAGGTCTTCAAGGAGAGAAAAGACTCATGTCAAATTGGAAATTAACTAGATATGCTGCAATTAGATGTTCACCCTGCTCTAATGATACATTTCTTCGATATAAAGTCTATTTCTGGTAGCAATCCTACTTTTTCATACTCTTAGCTTCTTTCTATTAGGTACTTAAGGATAGTAGCAAAAGTTTCTCATATGCCTGTAGGTCCTCAATTAACCTCAGCTTGATGAAATCCACATGTAAAACTGACACATCTTACGGAGTTCTGTTCTTAGCATTTTGGGGAAATCTATCTAAATATCATAGGAATATCTATCCTTTACATTAAAAATATTCCTAGACTTTTAGGAGAGAATCCATATTATGGATAATACTTCAGAAAACTTGTTATCTGGGGATTTTGAGTATATCACTAATGATACTAGACAAAGATTGCCATTGTAATTCATCTCAATTGCTCTCACTATCAAGAAATAGAGATGATAATGGCAAATTATTGGATGTGTCATTTAAGATAGAACTTAGGAATCACGTTCCTATTATTTTCAAACTTTATTTGAGACTGAAAGCTACTATTAAATTTCATACAAAGGGTAAATTTATTTAAATAGTGGTAGTAGTAGGTGTAATGGGAGTAGTGGATTATTTTTATAAGCAGATAGCACCTATTCTTCTACTTCATTTATAGACCTAGCAGATGATATAAGGTAGAAAAGATAATTACTCTCTATTTTCACATCTCGAGAAATCCCCATCTGTCACATTAACTTGAACTCAATCATAATGAGATCAAAATAAACTTGCCCTAAATGTGACCCAAGACCAGTTATTCCTTAGTTCTCATTCCTGAGAGATTCCTCTCCTCTAGAAATTGAAGCATTTTCTGACCCTTTGTTCCAGGCATAACACCAAATTGCTTCTGGGAAGGAAGATTGGTATGAAAAGAGTAATGATGCTCTGGGGGCATCAGAAAGATAATGATACTCTATGATCAACACACACACACAGGTATATACTGCTACTCTTCACCAATATGTGCTGGAAATTCTGGTGGTGATAAATTGACACAACTAGCCTATTCACATGCAGTTCAGCCCCTTAGTTCATACAAGGTAAGTTTACTTCCCTGCAAATTGGTAGCTGGGAGTTGACAAGGACTTAGGATGACTGTGTTAGAGCAGACAATTCATATCTTTCTTTATTCAATTTATCTGTTCATGTCTGCTCATGTTTATATTTTTATCAAATAATAAAGGTGAAGAACAGCATTAATGCAACTTAAAATTGAAATATTTTCAGAGATAATTAGGTGACAGTTTCTTACATTCCTGCATTGCAAGCAATTAAAGACAAATAAGGTTATGTTAACACTTTCTAATTCTAATTTTCTGCATCTTCATTAATGCTAATGTTTCCTGATTTTTTAAAAACAAAAATAGAGGCATAACTTAGAGGTAACCTACCATTAATATCTTTGAAGATGTGGTGGGTGTTTGAGTAAAATAAAAAGTAGAGAATATATGGAAGAATAGTGTACCTTGAAAAATTAAATAGGTGTTGGTAAGGGACACATGAACCATGGTGGCGGGTGTGGTGCAAAATACAGACAGATGCAATGTCAATATCCTCAATGGAATTTGGCATTATGAACTAAAGAAATGATAAGCATTACTCTAAAATTAATTAGTTTAAAAAACAGAGAACTTTAGTATCTGATACTGGCTATTCAGTTCTCTCTGTGTTAGGAGAAGGACACCTCAGCCTCCTTATTGTCCTTTTGACTCTTGGAGGGAGAGCACCTTTTTTTCCCTCTTCCACTCAGTAAACAGTAATGAGATAGCCTTTGATAAGACAGCAATTAGAATATTTTAAAAGGGTAACCAAGCCCTATTGTAACTCATAGAAACTGAATTTAATGAGATGTATATGCATATTTTACCCATTTTATTCCCTATTACTTTCTGTAAGCAGTAGAAGATATTTAGATATAGATGTATATATGTATGTATATACAGTTAGTTCCTTGATAAAATCCACAATATGTGCCAAATTAACACATGTATTATATTTATTATTTCCAATTAAAATGTCAGTGATGAATTATACCCTAAAGTATTCTCCCTCCAGTTTTCTCTGTCTTCTCTGTTGCCCCATGAAAGCAGAAAATAAAGATTTCTGTAGAAGGTACTCTACCTACACAGATGGAGACATCCTTAACCTCAGAGGCAGGGACAGGAAGGTATATAGACAAATTACGCCTAGTTCACCAAATGAAAATGAAAACTTTTAAGGATTTCTTTGTCCTTGGTATCCTTCACAGATTTATAGCTTCCTCCTCTGAAATCTCCATAAACTGGTGTTTTGGCCAGTTACTAGGTTTCATATCTTATGCGACTCTGCACAGGACATTAGATTGGTCTATTGTCTTGTTACTCCTTTTCATGTTAATTCATTATTAGGCTAGTCAAAGGAACCCAAGAAAGCTTAAGTAGTAGATCCTCCCCTAATTTCCTGCATTTCTTAATTCATATAACCATTTTAACAGCAAGAGTTCTATAAAATATCACCTTATTATTTTATTCTTGAACATTTTTTAATTGCTTGGAAGAATGACAAATCTTGTATAGAAGATGATGTTGAAAAGATCTTAGATTCTTTATGGGTCAAAGGAAAAGTTCCTCATTTCTTTGAGTTTCTTCAGAGGCTGGAGAATTAACATCAGGCATGATCAGTAAGAGAATAATTCATATTTAATAACAGCATATGTATAGAGAAATTGCATGGTGATAAATTCTGAGGTTTTTGGGGCACACATATCTTGAGTTAAGGCAAGGAAATTTCAGTGGAGAGTGGAAGTGGTCTCCAGATGGCAAGGAGGAATGACTCATCTTTACTCTTATTCTAAAAGTATAGATAACTAATTCCACTATCTACATTCTTCTAGAGAATAGGGATGAGACATAATTTCTTGATTAGAAGGGTGGAGTCCCAGGGAGTGGCTGATGGCTTCTTTGATTAAGGGAATAGCTAAAGGTTTAGAAGAATAGGAGTTTTTCCTTTGCCTCTGGGGCTGTCTTTTACTGTCCCAGATTATTTATGCCCAAATGGGGCATTTACAAGTGAATGATACTTAGAAACTTGAGCAATTCTGAGACAACTTGGAGTGTCATGCTTTAGTGCCATCAACTCTAGAAATGCCCTCTTTTCATGGAGGTTTCTTTCTTTCCTTCATCAAGAATTGATCTCTGTGTTTTATTTTTTCTCTCCCTTCAATGTCACACAACCTTTTTCAGCCTTGAAAAAATTAATCAGACTTTTTATAAGCTACCACATATTGACTGTGATCCAGAGAGTGATCTTTTTAGTAAGAGAAAAGTTTAAATTTAATAACATACTTTCTGATGAACTTGCATGGTATAAAGTTTGAGGTAGCTGGGTCAGATCCATTATTTATAGCCTGAACTGAGGCCTGGAAATGACACCTGGAGTGTGGGGAAAAGACAAGGGTCATCAGTGCATAGAAGACAGGTTTCTTAAGTAGAGAGGATTATTTACAAATTATCTTTTGGGTTAAGACTTTCTCAAGCTATTCTTTTACAGAATAGACAAAGAACATTTCTGGATAAGGAGAAAGGTAAAAGACTGAGAGGGAGCAAATAGCTTTTTCAGGGAAGAGATAAAAATTTCCAAGAATAGGAGTTCTACTTTGCTTCTGGGACTGTCCTTCACTGTCCTTGACTCCACATGACAGAATTGGGCATCCACCAGCGATTGATTCTGACAGATGTGGGAGTTCTGAGTTCTGTATCAACTACTTTATTATGTCCTTAATTTATAAAGGAGAAACTCGAGTAATTAAATACACATTTCAACAAAATTCTATAAATGAAGTAACACGAAGTCAGGATATTTTAATTTATTTTCACTTTTGATTTTAACCAGATACCAGGTAAAAGAAAGCATCCTATTTTTCTCTGTACTCATACCAACACTTCTGACACCAGATGTGTAGGATTGTTTTCTCTCACAAGTAATTCCCTAATTCTCTGTAGAGACAAATTCTCTCCCTATAGTTACTATCAGATCTCACAGGTTACCCAAAAGATTATACATCATTTTATATGCTATTACACATAATGGGTCCTGTGGTTATCCAAAAGTAGTGAATACTTGGGTTACTCACAATGTATGCCTGTCTAGGCTATAAATCAGAGGCTCCCACAACTCTTCAAGTTTCAAATTTGCTAGAATGACTCACAAAAGTCAAGAAAAGTAGTTCACTTAACATTCATGTGGAAACAAAGCACAGAATAAGGTATTTGGGAAAGAGAAAGAAATTTTTATAATCATTCTAAGCATGCTTCTGCATTCCCAACATCTCCACATATTTTAATAAACCTGGAAGCTCTCTAAATGTCCAAACCCCTCCACTTGTTACTTTAGGTATTACTATAGTAGCTTCACTATGTAAATACAATTGTTTAAATTATTGGTCATTGGGATCATGTGGGCCTAAATGTTCCAATCATTTGATCAAAAATTTGGTTCCTATGGCAACAGCCCAGTCCTGGTTACGGGGAACTTTTTACAATTTATTTCACTAACATAAATTCCCTTATGGTTGAAAGGAACTTTTTATGAGATCAAAAGACACTCCTTTTACCTTTATTACTTGTAAGCTACCTCAGGAACTGAAAAGATCAAATAAAAGACCTAATATTTTGACAAGAGACCCTCCCATTACTCTTATCACTTAAGAAATTTCAAGAGTGTAGGAGACCTATGTCAGGAAAGGGAATGAAGAGGAAGTAGAATTATAAATCAAAGAATCACACAGGGCAAGAAATTTGATGAAAAGCATTATCATCCAGTAGGTGGGGTTAGGCAGAATATTTATATGATTTTTAAGGATATATTGACTTTTTCAGTTTATGTTCTCTCTTTTTTCTTGCATCAATCATTTCTGGTGACTCATAAACATAAGTATTACCAAAAATGTTCATATATTTTACTATCTTCCTCATCACATACTCGCGAATGTCACATACAGGTATTTAGGAAAATTATTCTTCACAACAATATTTACTGTCTGAATTTATATTTATGACTAATCTGACTAAAGTGTACTCATTTGTATTGTTAGAAGAGCATATAGGACAATAGTAAAAGGGTTCTTTAGGGATACCAAGGCTCCTAGGAGATATTTCAGTTGTCGTGAAATTGGGATGGTATCAGAGAGTTGCTTAAAAGAAAATACCTAATGTTTCTTCAGGCAAACAAGGATAGAGTTGAAATAAAATGCCAAAGATCAGCACTCGTAGCTTCATGTCTTCCATTTCCACAAGAGCTAAGATCTGTCAGGAATCCTGAAACTTCCCCATTTTTTTAGCTCAGGATTATTTGCTTACCTCAGAGCATTCTGACCAAACGCCTTCCAAAGCACTGAAGTTATTTGATCAATGTTCAATATGATTGAATGATAATGGTTGAATAATAGCAAAAGCTGAAGACTTTTCACTTTCCATTCAAGGATGCTTTTATAAGCATTGGAATCAGTGGTAAGAAGACAGACTATGGCATCAATTAACATGTCGTATTTGAACCCAAGAACCGTATTTTTGATTGGAATTCCAGGGCTAGAGCATGTGCAATGTTGGATTGGGATTCCTTTCTTTGCTATCTGTCTAGTGGCTCTTTGGGGAAATATCATTTTACTAATCATCATCCCTACAGAACGAAGCCTACATCAACCCATGTACATCTTCCTGGCAGTGTTGGCAGCCACTGACATAGGACTCTGTGCAGCTATTGCTCCCAAGATGTTTGCTATCTTTTGGTTCAGATTTTATTCCATGGGCTTTGACGCCTGCCTAGTCCAGCTGTTCTTCATCCATACCTTGCAGTGTATGGAATCTGGCATCCTGCTGGCCATGGCCTTTGACCGCTACGTTGCCATCTGTTATCCTTTGAGGCACACATCCATCCTCACACCTTCTGTCCTGGGTAGATTGATGGTGATGGTGGCAATCCGAGCTACAGTGCTGGTGGGCTTGTTACCACTTCTAATCACAAGACTGCATGTTTTTCATTCCATTGTAATTGCCCACTCTTATTGTGAACACATGGCTGTGGTCAAGCTAGCTGCTGAAGACATCAAAGTCAATAAAATATGTGGGCTTTTTGTGGGTTTTACAATTCTAGGATTTGACATGATTTTTATCCTCATATCCTATAGCCTAATTTTCCAGGCTGTTTTTCGTCTACCACAAAAGGAGGCACGGCTCAAAGCATTTAATACATGCACTGCTCATATTTTTGTTTTCCTCGAATTTTATATTCTTGCTTTCTTCTCCTTCTTCAGTCACCGTTTTGGACATGTTGCCCCCTCTACCCACATTCTTCTGTCTACTATCTACCTCCTTGTGCCACCTGCACTCAACCCTATTGTATATGGTGTGAAAAACAAAGTAATTCATAAGAGAGTGGCACAGATTTTTCTTCTCTATCATGGATTACAACAATAATCTATCAAATGTTTGAGGTCGTGCAGAGAACACTTTTATTTCCTAGAGATGAGGAGGTTTGAATCCTATCCGTTAATTGTTGGCATTTCAGGACACCATGTTCAGTTTTAAAGATATTTATTCCAATGACTATTATTAGATTGACAAAAAATGGTAGTCAGGTTAACAGTGATATTAGCATTTTTACCTACAATGTATTTGGCTTCTAATACTATCATCATCATTTATTAATTTTGTTTCAAATTTATAGCTCTTTTTACTTTTTCATAAAGAAGTTTGATCATTGGTTTTCAAACCTTCTGTTTTAGAATATATGGATTTTAAACTATGATCTAATAAGATCTAGTTTTATGTTGCATATCATATACTTTGGCATTCTTTTTTTCTTTCCTATTTAATTAAAAATAGGGCTAACAATATTCATTACATTTTCTGTATTAATCTTGAGCTATCAGATTAATAATATTCACTATGATTTTTTTATTAACCCATGGGCTATCAAGATATTTTTACTTGATTTCCAAATACTAAAGGAATCCTTGATAGTGTGCTTAAATTCCAGTTTAATTGTATTGTGTTCTGGTAATATACTCTTTACAATATTAAACATCTGAAATATGTTAAGACATATGTATTGTGGTCCAGTTTAAGGTCTATTTTGTATCTTCTTAAAATAAATATACATTGTACTTATAGTTTTGTTGCTTTTTACATATAAAAACAAATTAATGGTTTATAATCTGAAAGAAAAGCATAAATTCAGCATTAATCATTGAAATGTGGCAATGATAAAACAGGTGTTAATAAAATATAAAGCAACTAGTAGGAAAAGAGTACAAAATCAGAAAGGTAAGAACATAAATCACTGACAAGATTATCATCATAAAGATTATCATGATGAAACTAGCCTAGACATTTTCTCAAACATTTAACATTTTTGTGTATGGTAAGATCACTTGATATCTACTTTCTTAGCAAATTTGAAGTATACAATGTGTTATTAAACAGTCATGTTGAGTATTAAATTTCTAGAATGTCTTCATCTTATAAGTGAAAGCTTGTACACTTTGTTTTCTATCACCCGTTTACTGCTATCTAAAATCATTTATAGCTCACATTCTGTTCCCTGTTAAGATGACTCTTTTCTTTTGGTAGATTCAACATACAAGTGAGGTCATGTTATATCTGTCTGAGTATTTTATTTAACTTATCATAATGTTCTCCCAAGTTGTCATGAATGTGTAAGTGTTTGTGTGTATTAAATTTTCACCTTTGTTGTATACATTCATACATGGACAGATTAACGTTGTTTCCATATTTTACCTTTGTGAATAATGAACATGAAAGTGCAGCTATCTCTTCGAGATATTATCCTATTTCTTTTGGATTTATATCCCAAAATAGGATTATTGGATCACATGGTAGTCCTGTTTTAATTTCTGAAGACATTTCATAATATTTTTCATAATGATTATACCAAATTATATCCCCACCAACAGTGCAAAAGTGGTCCTCTTTCTTTACATTCTTGCCACCATTTGTTATCTCCAGCTTTTTTTTGATAATAGTAATTCTAATAGATGTGCGATGATATTCCATTGCGATTTTTTTTTCAATCTGGCCCTGGGCCTCAATCCATCCCCTGCACTGAGACTCCCCAAGCCCAAGTTGCAGATCTCAGGCTTTATTTGGACTACCTGGAGTCAAGGACTTCACGCCTGAACCTGCAGGACAAGGCCTTAATATGATTTTGATTTGCATTTCTTTGATGATTAGTGCTTTAGGCACCTTCTCATATACCTGTGGTATTTGCATATCATCATTTTAAAAAGTCTTCTTAGGTTTTTTGTTGAGTTTTAATTAGGTTATTTATCTTTTTGCTCTTCAGTTGTATGAGTTCTTTATGTATTTTGGATATTTACTATTTATCAGATATGTTTTACAAATATTTTCTATTATACTGTAGAATAACTTTTTTCACTTTTTAATTTAGTTCTCATTGTGAAACAATTTTTAGTTTTATAGAAAGTTGTTTGTCTATTTTGCTTTTTAGGCCTGTGTTTTCAGATGTCAATTCCAAAAAATACATTGAGAATATCAATGCTAAAGAGATTTCTTAATGCTTTGTAGTTTCAGTTCTTATATTTAAATATTTAATCCATTTCACCTTATTTTTATGTGTGGTACAAGATAAACATTCAATTCATTTTAAATATGTGGATTTCAAGTTTTTCCAACACAAGTTATTGAGGAGACAATTCTTTTCCCTTATATATTCATTGTGACTTTTTTGAAAATTATAGTGCAGGTGTGTGAACTTTTTTTCAAGTTTCTCTATTCTGTTCCTTTGATCTCTATTTCTGTTATTATATCAGTAATAGAGTTATTTTGTTTACTGCAGTTTTTTTAAATCATTATTTGAAATAAGAGCTATGATGCTTCCAGTTTTGTTATTTCTTAGAGTAACTTTATTTGGTCTTGACTTTTTGTGATTTCGTTATTTATGATGCATACAAATATTACATATTTTATTTTATAATTTTCACACAAATCAATATATCTTTATATCAAATATTTAAGCAATAATGACAATCTCAAAAACTTTTTCAGGAAATATGAGGAAATGCTAGCTTCCACATTATTTCTTATTTCAAAAGTTGATAATGATATTATAAGATCTAAACTCATTTTGAAAATAGACAAAAATAGTTTTAGGTTTACCATGATGGAGTAGTGGTTACATCAGTTTCCTTCTGCCAGCACAGTGTATATAGATCCCAAGGGCCCGTGTTTGGGTCCTGACCCAGAATGATCAACGAAGATGACCAACTAAATAAAAAGTGCTGTAACTTTCTCTCTATTCCTGCTTGTCTGCCTCTCCTCACCTTCAATCATGCCTGCAACTTCCTGTTAAAAAAAATCTTTAAAAACACTTGAAAGTCAATTCCAAAAATAAAGAACATGACAATAAAACTTATGAAATGGTTCTATCTACAAAGGAAAACTAGAATGCTTTATCATTTTATATTTAACAATGTAACCATATTTTTTTAAAAAACAAGAAAATAAACATAAGTTCAACACAGTGTATTAAAAATACTAAAAAGACCATTTCAATAAAACTCAGGACAGATTCCCTTAATAATTTATGACTGATTCACAGTTAATGGTGAAACAAATAACTTTCCTTAAATTAACAAGTTAAAGAATTACTGATGCAGGGACAGCATAGCTTGAAATCTATAGGGCAGTATGCAGATGAATAAGCAGAAAACCACTGGCAAAACCTAAGACTTCTATGAGCAAAGACCCCAAAAGCAAGGACCCCACTTTAACCTCTTGAGCCTAGGACACATCCCTAGATACTCCCACTATTTTTACTTCAGGTAACCTGGACACACCCATGAAGGAAGAAACCCCCAACCTTCATATATATTCAAGAATTCATCTTCCCTGAGTGAGAGGCAGGCAGCACAGTTTGCACAGATGTAAGTTTCCCAGCCTGCAGGGCACTTAGACTCACTATTTCTTCTTTTAATAAACTTGCTGTAGGATCCTGACCAAACAGCTCTCTAAATGAATTCTTTCTGGAAAAACCCAGCATCTCATCAGTTCATTCTGCTCATCCTCAACCGCATCATTACTGCTTTCACTTTTATCACGTACTGTATTTGATAGCACATTGAAACAAAAATATTAACAGAAGATAAAAATGGAAAGAAAAAATATTTTTTCTATTTGATAATATAGCTATTAAAATAATTTGTACTATTAATTAATCTGGAGTGTTCAGGGTTATATAAGAATATACTTATGCATATATTGCAATATATATCATATGATGTATATTATATAACATCACACTAGATATATGTAGGTGGAAATTAAATGTAATTTGCTTATCATTCCATCTAAATTCATTATAATTTGAGGTGCATTTATCAAGTAAAAACAAAAACAATGCAAAATATTTGGAATGTAAAATGTTACAAAGTAATCAATGAGATTAAAAAGACATGTCAGAAGTTATAAATATTAGAAGGAGATTTATTAAGCCAGTGACCATGGGGGTGATAAGAAAACCCAAATCTCACAGTAATCTGTGTGGGTAGCTCAGAGTTTATATAGATATACAAAGAGTTGCAGAGAACAAAGGCAGTTAATAATATTCGACAAGTACAATCATGGCTTCCACAAAGTCACATTTTTAACATTTTTCCATTATCTAAACTTTCAGTCAAATCAACTAGCCAGGCACCAGGTATAATCTGGGGATATGTGCATAAGTAAAGATCACACCCTAAACTTCTTAAGCTGGTCTGTTCGACATTTAACTTCTTACTAGATCTCAACAGACTCACAGAAACCACTCCAGCCAAGGTCCCACTGGGCGGGTCCAAGGTTTCTGTTTCACTGCCAGAGGATTATCTGGAAAGTGGGGACCTGTGGTCTTTAGAGTAACACTATTGAAAAGAAGCAAAGTAGGGAGATTGCATCTTTCAGTGTTTATAATGAAGTTATATCAATGAACAGCATGTGATACTGATACAAACACAGAAAAAGGTCAATGAGATGAGAAAGCCCCGACATATACTCATACATATGTGGCTAATTTGTTCACAGAATTCTTCGCAATTTATTGAGAATTTTAGAAAGTCTTCCCAAAATGCAGAATTGAAACAACTAAATAATATGAGAAAAAAAACTTAGACATGTACCTCGTATCACATGCTGAAGTTGAGATGAATTACAGATCTAAGCATTTGAAGGGGGCTCAAAACAGGTCACTGCAAGTTTCTCAGAAATAACCTCCTGTAGATCTGCCCCACTCTGCCATGAAGATAATTTTGAGATCAGGATATGACAACCCAAAGACAAAGGAGAAACTCTTGCCTTTCTCCTAATTATTTTGTCATTCCCTTGATCAAATAAGTGCTCCCTACTCCCTAAGCCTCTATCCTTTTTCCTAATCAAAGAAGTAATAATTATTCCCTTCCCCCTTGAAATATCATTTTGGAGGGTATTAATCCAGAGGTAAGTTTATCTGTTTACAGCTTCTCTGTCTAATAAATCTAAATTTACTTTCAGAGTAAAAGTGAGTCATGTCATGTCATGCAAAAATCCTCTTCCTGTGTCCTTGATGCCTCAGACACCTTTTTTCATGTCTCAGAAAGGATATTAGTTTTTGGTCTACTCCATATATCTCAACATTTACTTCCATGACAATTTTCCATATGTATGCCATTACGACTGGTCTTTTATATCCTGCCTGATGCTAATTTATTGTTTATCCAGCCTGTGAATACACTCAGAGGTTTCTTTCCTATGTCCTGACACATTAAATTCAACAAAGTATTTAAGGAACATACAGGAAAATATCCCTGAATATTTTGAATTTGTAGTGCTTTCTTTCATATTATAAAAACAAATCACTAAATATATAAAAATTATAAATATAATTTAAATCTTTTACTCCTCAGAATTCAGTATTAAGAAATTTTATAAAAAATTTAAATTACAGATTTAGAGAAAAAGTCACAACATAACTATCCAAAGCATACAAAGAATTTTTAAAGTCAGAAATTGAAAGCTAAGTTCCATTAAAGTGAGGTTAGTACCATCAGTCTCCACCCTGCCATGGCTCAGGGAAGTACTGTATAGGCTATGAAATCTGTGGAACTAGGTTCAAGACCTAGGGTCAGGGATGAGGAAAAATAATGAGATTGAAGTTTAATAAAACTTTTCCTGAAGAAATTTATTAATGACTAAAAAGATAGAATGGCTAAAGCTGAAAAAATAAAAATGAGAAAGAATGACAACCTCATTATTGTTGAGTTTTGGAGCAGAAGAAATTCACTGCAAATCAGAGTGTAAAATAGTACATAGCCTTTGACAATGACTTTGGAAGTTTTTATAAAAGTGTGTGTGTGTGTGTGTGTGTGTGTATATATATTCATAAAATGATTACTTTAACATGGTATATAGCATTATTATACATAAAACCCCCAAGTGATTTGTCACTTTTTTTTGTTTAAATATTTTTTGGTGTACTTGTGCTGACATTTTCAAAAGTGATTATAATTTCACATTTGTTGTTGAATTTGTTCACCTTGACTTATTTACATACACACACACACACACACACACACACACACACACACAGAAAATTGATACTACAAATACTTTATCCTGCAGAATTGTACAGGCAATGGAAATGTCATCTTGCTAAATTAAACTTCATTAATACAAAAGGTCTTTCTACTGACTTATAATTCTAAGCTTTTATCACTTATTTAAAGAGTGTTAACAACACCCTTCTTACAGTATTTACAAGGAATTTGTATGAATAAATTGTTAACACATCAGACATTATTCTATAGGCTAATTTGTCCTTGGGTTAACTATGTTTTGTTGCCCTGAATACCTTTTGAAAATGTAATAACTTATTTATTTTCTGGAGGAACTGCCTATGATATCACTCAATGCATCTGGATAAAGAAGACTGTAACTGAAATATAAATACACGTGTGTATGCCTAGCATAGCCTTCCCTGTGCAATGAGTTTTGAGTCTTATTTATCTCTTGAGGGGATACGGAGGCTAAATTTAAAGAATATTTGTAAGAAAACTTGTCTTATATATTTGATATGGGACTTTTAAACCCATATCCTGTGGAAATGATGCAGAACTGCAGAGCATTGTGAATATAATCTGTGGAAAATAAATGTCTGCTATAGCTTTACTATATCAGAGGTGTACACTTTCTGTTGATTAATTTTTCTATAGGAATATTATCCATAAAGGACCTTTTTGGGTCATGTGAATTTATTATTTAAATGTTCACAATACCCAGCAATTACTAATACTATTGTTCTAAGACTTTTCCAATACCCTGAGAGGAATTTCATACCTCTTAAGCAGTTGTTCACCACTCCCTTCTATTCCTTATTGCTATATCCAATAAATTATAATTTATTTGTATGAATTTATCTGCTCTAGATATTTGACATAAAATAATCTTTCATTTTTGACCTGTGTCTAGTTTATTTCACTTAGCATCATGTGTTAGTTTCATCTATTGTATCATCTATAAATAATTTGGTTTTATAGCAATATTCATCATATACATGGATATATAGTACTCTGCAGAGTATATGTAAAGCATGATAATCATTTATAAAACAGACTTTATACATGTATTGCATAGATGCACATATATTGTAATCATACTATAATGGTTTATTCATATGTTGATGGACATGTGAGCAATGTCTAACTATTTGAATATTGCAAAAAATTGCAAAATCATATGCTTGTTTGATTATCTGTATTCAGTTCTTTAGATTATATGCCAAGGATTAAAATGACTGGGTCATATACTAATTCTACTTTAATCTTTTTGAAGAACTGCCAAAGCATTTTCCTAGGCTAGCAAGCTATTGTATATTCTCACCACTACAGACAATGGCTCCAACTTCTACTAACACTTTTAATTTTATTTTCTCACATACAGTGGTTCTAGCATGTTTGAAGCATATCTCTCAGTATGCTTTGGATATGTATTCTTAATGACTTATGTTACATTGTTTTTCACTTGCTTGTTGGTCATTTGTAACTTCTTTGTCTATTCTTTTGCTTAATCAAAAAAATTAGATTGGTTGAACTTTTGTTGTTGAATTTAAGACTTTTTTTCTTTAAAAAATAAATGCATATAGTGTGGATACTAGAATCTTACTTTTGTCAGATATGTAATTAATGAGTATTTTCTTCTGTTGTATGGAATATTTTTTCACTTCCTTTGAAGTTTTCTGTAAAGAAGTCATATGACTCCTTGGTTATGATTTTCCTAAATTTTATATTTTTGTGCCATTGTAATTGCATTATTTTATAACTTTTTGTTGATTGTCCATTGCTAGAGTATAAACATACTGATATGTGTGTATTTATTTTGCATTCTGCAGCTTTTCTGGATGTTTTAAATTAAATCTAATAATACTTTTATGGATTATGTTTCAGGATTTCTAAATAGAATCATGACATCCATTAATATAGTTTTAATTCTTCCTTTCAAATTAAGATAACTTTTGTTTCTTTTTCTTCCTAATTGTGCTTAAACTTCTAATTCAATGCTGAAGAGCAGTTGTGTAAGTAAAAAACTCTGTCTTAACCTAGTGCTTAGGAAAGATGCTTTTACTCTTCAACGTTGTGTGTAAAGGTGGCCACTGGTTTTTTTTATGTGTCTTTTATAATACTGAGGAATTGATCCTATAGTTTTTGTCAGGACCCCCACAGGAGCAAGCCTTATACCAGGGATCAAAGTTTGGATATCAAGGCAGTGAATTGTCTCTGGTGTCACCTGGCCAAAGAATGTTATCACCTGAATTGATAAGGAAGAAGGAATGGCACTGGTGGGAAGCCTTCCCTGCAACCTCTGAAAAGGCCTACAAAATATCTAGCGTACTCTTCAAAGAAATCATTCCCAGGTTTGACCTCCCTACCTCTCTCCAGTCCAATTTATTTCTCAGGTCACTTAAAAGATAGCCTCAGCCCTGTGCATCAAGTGGCACCTCCACTCCTCCTACCAGCCTCAGGCCTTTATGCCAAATTAACTCACTTGCTTCAGCTGTCTTGCAGAACTGTAGAGGTTTGGGTATGCCATCCTCTTCCGGAGGAGCCATTTGCCTCCTCCTCCAAAAAGAATGCTGCTTCTACCTAAATCAGTCAGGTCAGATGGAGAAAAATCTTCAAACTCTGTAACAAAGTCACCCAGCTCAGAGAAACACTCAACACCTACCCGCCTTCTTTTTCTTTTCTTCATGGATACTCCCAGTCCTCACTCCATTCTTACCCTTTCTCATCCCCCCTCTACTTGGTCTCTGCTTTAAACAACTTCTAGTTACCTTCATCAGAAGGACTGCCATGGGTATCAGTAATCATAAACTCCTTCTCTTACAGGAAAACAAAGTTTCTTTCCCTTAAGGTGCCTACTTCACTCCCCTTCCCCATTCAGTAGGAAGTAGCAATTTGAGACTTCATC
This sequence comes from Solenodon paradoxus, assembly GCA_004363575.1. Lineage (NCBI taxonomy): Eukaryota > Metazoa > Chordata > Mammalia > Eulipotyphla > Solenodontidae > Solenodon > Solenodon paradoxus. The sequence continues at coordinate 455,971 of RJWH01000928.1, forward strand.
ACCTATTCCCCTTCAACTTTTATAAAAAAACAATGGCAGGAATGATACATGAGACAAAAGGACTGAAAGTTTTCACTTTCCAGCCAGCCATATGAAACAGAATGTTTTGCAGTCTGAAGCAAGGCCAGATGCTGTTCAATCCCCCTCCTGTTTATGGAACTCAAGGACTCCATCCCCACCCCTCTGCACTTCCCTGACATTCCTGACCATTGACTCCCTACCCCTAAATCAAAAGCTCAGTCAGATGGCCTTATCAGAATTCCACCTCTAGCCCCCTCCATGCTAGTCAGCAACGACCCCCTTAAAAGCCCCTCTCTCACACTGCTTCCCTTGGATTTGCTCCTTTTGTCTCTTCACAGAAAAGAGTTTCTCAGCCTTTACATGAGACAATAAAATCTTGCTTAAGAGCCCAATGGCTCCCTTGTCTCTGCCTCTTACTTCTGAACCAGCTTATTACAGTTTTCTATATGTTTTTTTTATCATATGTTGGATTTTATCAAATGTTTTCTCCAGCAACAGATATAGTCATGTATTGTGCTTTGTTTTGTTTCCTTTTTCATGTTAATACAGTGTATTACATTGATTATGCTATGCTGAGTCACACTGGCATTCCTGAAATAAATCCCACTTGAACATGATATATAACCTTTTAATATGTGATTTGATGTTGAAAGCTAGTATCTTGTTGAGAAAGTTTGTGCCTATAATCATAAAAGATTGTTGTCCTGAAATCTAATTCTTGTCATATTTTTATCAGGCTTCAGTAAAATAAAGCTGGTCACATAAAATGAGATGGTAGGTAATGAGTCAAACTCTAATAATACTCTCATGAAATTCACTGAGTATTTTGTTTTTTGTTTTCCTTTTTCATTAAGTAATCCTCCAGGTTGCTGTTATTTTTGAAGTAGATGCCAACATTTTGAAAAAAGTTTTTTCATTAGCTTTTTGTCAGTTATGAGTAAACTACTTCTCTGTTTTCCATGATATCATCTCAATCCTTGACAATTAACGGATGCTTTTCAAGGTTTGCTCACTATAACAACAACTCGATGAAGAAATGCTAAAATCTATATTCTTATAGCCATTTTAAAGGCTAACAAATCTAAATATAATTGTGTATTTCCAAACATCTAGAGAAATATCACTGACTTTCATAAATCTTTTTAGGGCTGCAAAACTTTGTGTTATATGATTAATATTTTCAGAGTTCTAAGCAAACTGTATTCAAACGTTGTCAAATGAACTGATTTTAAAAAGTAATCCAAAGTCTGTTTTATTGTATCTTTCAGCATTTGATATAGTAACACAACCTCAAAAGATAGTAGATATAAAAACATACAGACAAAACATATATTTAATATTTACTTATAGAAATATAAATAACCAAGAAATCAATTTAGAAAGCTAATATTACACTAGTGGTGCCAATCAAAATCATCTATTAAACACAGTGTGAGGTGTTGTTCAAACAGGAGGAATTAAAACTTTGAAGGATTAAATCATTGTCAATAACAAGTAGTTGTAACTTGAGCTGAAATAATCTCTTGATACATTTAACATTATTCTGTAAATATTCCAAAGTGTCCATTAAAGATGCACATAGTAGCACATACTTCTCTTCTCAGAGCACAATTTGTGTGTGTATCATTCTGAATCCAATTTGAAGAGAGAAACCACACAGCAATTTGAACAGGAATTGTTTCATTTGTTTTAACAAGGTATTGGAATATTAGTGAATGACTCTAAGAAGTGTACACAGACTGAAGATACAGAAATAACAGAATAAGAAATAGCACTAGCCCTACAGTTGAGATTGAATGCCTAAGAATGAAGCTCCTCTCCTCAGGTGTGAAATCCAGACCCCATTACTGAAGGCACAGACTTGGATCACTGAAAATGAAAAAGTGACTCTCATACTACTCCAGAAAACCTTGACAGAAATCCACTACAGTCCATGGTGCCAGGAAAAGCTGCACACGAATTTCTGAGGAAGCTTCTGGCTACTGGGTGCTGCTGACTTCACGCATAGACAATTTGGACTACGGAGAAGTTGCAAGAGTTCTGAAAGTAACCCATAATGTGAGATGCCTTGGTTCTCATCCTTAGAAATAGTTTCTCAAGAGGTAACTAAGTACTTTAACTATATGCTCATGTGCAAGAAATACTTTTCTCCTCCCAAACAAGGCTAAATTTCAGAAGTCTAATGGTCTCTCTAGGGCCAGGCCTGAAAATTGCTCTGGGATCCCAACTTAGATTCTAAAACCAGGAAAAGCGACATCTAGAGGGAGAGGATGAAAGACATTGTGCTTTTAATACCTGTCCACATCCAAAAGCCTAGAAGAAAAGAACTGTGCAGTCCCTCAATCATATGTTCTAGCCTGCTATCTGTTGTTCTAGGTAAGATTCTTCCCCATGAGTTGAGACCTTGGAAAAGCTCAGTGTTTCAAAAAACAACGAATTTTAGGAGAGGTAGAAATAACTGTATTAATTAGTCTTAATCCTTATCTCTTAGTAACAAACTATTTTTTGCTGTTGTGCTACCTTTTTTTAGATTCAGTATATTTATTTTTAAATGTGGTGCAAGTTTATTATAATAAATGTTGGATATTTATATCCTATTAGTGTTGGCTATTTCATTAATGTGCTTTACATACACTTTACGAGGACAGCAAATTAATGTTTCTTCTGTATTATGGATAAGATTGGAGAAATCAGAACTTGTTACCATCTCTGGGGATTCAAGATTAATATCAAAAACATGAGAGATATTCTAGATTTATGTCGTTTAAAAATAGATGAGATACAAAGGTAATCTAGTGTCATCTCCTTAATTACATGTGAAAAAATCAAGCAATACATTTCAGTTTATTCGTGGCAAAGCAAGATTTTTTTTGGATTACTCTTTCAAGTTTACCTATAAAGTAGTTCTAAAATTGCTTAATCAAAATGTGGTATGAAAAGTTATGTGTGTATGAATGTGGGTCTTTACATTTTGACAAAAATATCAAGAGGAAATTATTTTCACAAAATTTCTATTGTTTAAATCTCTACTTGTTCATTGGTTTGTTAGCTATTTTGTATGTAGCTACAGAAGTTCATAAAACAAGAGTTTCTACTCTCCATCAACTATGAAAATGTTTTATATTTTACTACATTATGAACATACTAGTTATGTCTATCTGTATCTACATCTCTCTCTCTCTTTCTTTCTCTCTCTATATATGTACATATTCTGATTATTAACCAGTCCATTTTTCTACATTTTGAAGTGATTTTTTTCTTATAATTTTAAAATAATTCCTGTTTTACTTCAAAGTGAAACATCTAAAATCTCATTCAGAATGGTACTTTTTATGTACTCAGCTACGACAAAGGCACAAAAAGAGAATCAGACTTTTGATGATTTTAAGCTTATAAAATTACTAATAATAAATATATAGACTTATTGTAAGAATTTTAGTATATTGTTAAATAAAGGAGTATATCAAAAATTTGGATTCGGTGTAAAATAGAATATTTCAATCATCATAGCATCAGGAATTATTTTCACTGCTAAATGGCAAAATGAAAGAAAATATGTAAGGTTAGTTTGAATACTATTACAAACAGCATAATGATCATAAACAACCCTGACCTTTTGTATCTGAAACACATTAGCATTTTCAAAATTTTTTAAGATACAAGAATTACTCTGTAGGTCAGTCTAGCTGTTACCATCATATCCTAATTTATGCTGATTTTTATTCAGTTGAGTTCTTAAATATCTTCTCAACTCTGTCTCTAAGATATGCGGATTTCTTGTTAATAATAAATTATATTCTATTTTATTTACAGTAACCTTGTTGAGAAATGGTGGTTTTGGAAAACAACACAATGAGAAACATCAAGGAGAAGTCTGTTTGTTATAAATATGTCTTGTGCTCTGAGTGAGAGCCCAGGGTCACCCTGAAGGCCCTGTAGGTAGAAGAACCTTTCTGCTGCCCTTTGTGTTTAGGCCAATGCCTCCCCTCACCATCACTACCTCCATACCTTATCCACCAGAAATCATTCTACAAACACCATGATGAGTATGTCTCCCACTAGCACATTCTCCTTACACATTCACTTTGAGAGATAACTATTCACAACTTTCTGATGACACAAAACATACTGCCATTATCGATAAAAGAACAGTTTCTCTACATTTTTCCAACAAGTTGCATAATGGGTCTGTACAGAGACAGCACAATCAATATTTGCTGAAAGAATGACTCTTTAATTTTCCATTTGAGGGTCAATATTTAAGATTGGTGGGGAAGGGTTTTATTCTCTGACCAGAAAAAATGGGAGGGATGGGAGAATTTCCACTAACTGGAATTACTGAGTTTTTAAAAAATTAAACAAGGATTTGGAATTGAGAATTCATGATTTCAAGTGTCACAGAGTTATTTCATCTAATCTGAAAGGTGTCTGGAATTTGGAAGTAGACAGAGACAAAAAGTTAATGTCATCTGTGATGTGATCAGAGAATACTCCAAAAATTAGTGAGATCAATGTTTTTTGAATCATAATTTCTATTTCTACAATTTCTACATGATAAGCACTGAATCATCTTCCTCATGCTCAAATATTCACATTGACTTAGAGAAATGATATCCAAGAATTCTACTCTGATACAGACATAAATTGACTTCCAAAGAATGAAAGTTTTATGACCAGGATTCCATCCATATATATTTTTCATGCTCTAAAAGTAAGGAAAGGAAATTTCCCTTCTTTGTCCTCATCTAAAATGTTTCTCTAAAGAAGTATCAGAGTCTATGGTAAAGAAAGACTTAATCAGCCTGATGGGATCCAACAATATGTCATATCTGAACCCAAGGACAGTGATCCTGATTGGTATTCCAGGACTAGAGCATTTGCAATTTTGGATTGGATTTCCCTTCTTTGCTGTGTGCCTGGTGGCTCTGATGGGAAACATCTTCTTGCTAATCATCATTCCCACAGAACGCAGTCTTCATCAACCCATGTATGTCTTCCTGGCTGTGTTGGCAGTCACTGACCTAGGTCTCTGTGTAGCCATTGCTCCTAAGATGCTGGCAATCTTCTGGTTTGGCTCCTACTCCATGGCCTTTGATGCTTGCTTAACTCAGCTCTTCTTCATCCATGCACTGCAGGGCATGGAATCTGGCATCCTGCTGGCCATGGCCTTTGACCGCTACGTTGCCATCTGTAATCCTTTGAGACACACATCCATCCTCACACCTTCTGTCCTGGGTAGAATGATAGTGACGGTGGCAATCCGAGCTACAGTGCTGGTGGGCTTGTTACCACTTCTAATCACAAGACTGAATGTTTTTCATTCCATTGTAATTGCCCACTCTTATTGTGAACACATGGCTGTGGTCAAGCTAGCTGCTGAAGACATCAAAGTCAATAAAATATGTGGGCTTTTTGCGGGTTTTACAATTCTAGGATTTGACATGATTTTTATCCTCATATCCTATAGCCTAATTTTCCAGGCTGTTTTTCGTCTACCACAAAAGGAGGCACGGCTCAAAGCATTTAATACATGCACTGCTCATATTTTTGTTTTCCTCGAATTTTATATTCTTGCTTTCTTCTCCTTCTTCAGTCACCGTTTTGGACATGTTGCCCCCTCTACCCACATTCTTCTGTCTACTATCTACCTCCTTGTGCCACCTGCACTCAACCCTATTGTATATGGTGTGAAAAACAAAGTAATTCATAAGAGAGTGGCACAGATTTTTCTTCTCAATCATGGATTACAACAATAATCTATCAAATGTTTGAGGTCGTGCAGAGAACACTTTTATTTCCTAGAGATGAGAGTTTGAAATCTATGCATTAATTGTTGGCATTTCAGGACACCATGTTCAGTTTTAAAGATATTTATTCCAATGACTATTATTAGATTGACAAAAAATGGTAGTCAGGTTAACAGTGATATTAGAATATCTAGCTACAATATATTTGTTTTCTAATATTTATTAATCATTTTCTTCATTTCACTTTTGTTTTTAAATTGAAATACTTTTTCTTCATAAATGAGTTTGATTACTGGTTTTCTGATTTCTGTTTCAAAATATGAACATATGGGTTTTGAGTTGTGACTAAATCAAGTATTATTGCAAGCCACACATTTTGACATTCTGTGTTTTCTTTCTGAATTAAAAACAATATTGTAACAAACATGGAGATGCATCTATCTCTGTGAATAAGTGTTGTGTTTTTAGGGTATATACTTAGCAGAAGAATAACTGGATCATATGGAAGCATTTTTCACTATAGTGAAGAGCTGAAACAACTTAAATGCCCATCAGCAGATGAGTGTAAAAAAAGATGTGTTATGTATATACATAATGGAATACTAAGCAGTCATCAAAAAATGAGAAATTCTGCCATTCCTGACAACATGGATGGGCTTGGAGACAAGTATGCTTAGGGAGACAAGTCAGAAGGCGAGAGACAAACATCGTATGATATAACCCATATGAGGTATGTAGAGTATAAAGCAAACTAATGATCTAAAATGAAAATAGACATAAAAAAGAGATTTAATTGAAACAAAATGGATTTTAGTGGGAAAAATCACAAATCAGAGGGTTCAAGAAGAGCTTGGGGAAAATGGGTTACAAAGAATACTTGCCTAGTGAAGGCAATAAAAAGGAAAGAGTGATAAACCCATTATATTCTATATAGATGCAAATTTGTTATTCTATGTGTCATGTATAGCTCAAAATTGTCAAAATGCAATATTTCTTCATGAAATCAATTGAAAATGAAGAATTAAAATAAGACTAACAGTATTATTGTGAATTTATATTAACCCATTAGATGTCAAAACATGTGTTGCAAGATTTCCAAATATTTGAGGAAAACTTGATGATGCTTTTTAATCAAATTTTAATTTAATTTAATTGGATTGTGTCAGATAATACACTCATTACAATATTAAAAATTTGAATTATGTTAAGACTTAATGTTGTGGCCCAGTTTAAGGTCTATTTTGTCTATTTTTGAAATAAATGTACCTTATAGTTATTGTTTTGTTGCTTTTATATATAAAAATAAATGAATGGTTTATTTACTCAAGTGTAAGGACAATATGAGTAAATTAAGCAATATGAAACTGAAATATGATGCTAATAAAATGTGAAATAAGTTATAGGGAAAAAGCACAAAGTCAGAGAGGTCAAGAACATAAATTACTGACAAGATTATCATCTTAAAAGATTATCAGAATGAAATTAGCCTAACCATTTACTCACATATTTAACATTTTTGTGTATGGTGAGATCTGTTTTCTTAGCAAATTTGAAGTATACAATGTATTATTAGCTAAGTCAGCATGCTGTATATCTTCTATATAATGTATTCATCTTATAAATTAAAGCTTGTACACTTTTTATAACTATTTCCCTTTTGCCACTATCCACAGCCTTTAATAACTCACATTCTGCCATCTGTTTCTATGAGCTTGACATTATTTTTTTTTTTCTTTTATTAAACATACAAGTGAGAGCATATGATATCTGACTGTCTTTCTGTGTGTCTTATTTCACTTAAAATAATGTTTTTCAAATTGTGTTATAAATATGTATGTGTGTCACATTTTCACTTTGTTTATACATTAATTTGTGGAAATACACTTAGGTCATTTCCATATTTTAGCTGTTATGAATAATGAACATGGAGGTGCAGATATCTCAAGATACTTATTTTATTTCTTTTGACTATATTCCCTGAAGTAGGATTGTTAGATTACACGATAATACAATTTTTAATTTTTGAACACCCTTCATAATGTTTTTCATAATGACTATACCAAATCACATCTCACCAGCAGTGCAAAAACATCCCCCTTTCCCCACTTTCTTGCCAGCATTTAATATCACCTGCTTTTTAGATAATAGTTATTCTAACAGATGTAGGATGATAACTCACTAGTATTTTTTTTTTCATCCTTACTCCAGATTTCACACCTGTATCACAGGGCTTTATGCAGTCTACAGAGCAGTGTCTCAGCTGCATGAACCACAAAAGCATGCCACATTTTTTGATCAGTGGGGGAAGTAATCAGGCAAGAATGAAGGCAAATAAGTAGACATGGAGACACAGAAGGGGAAGAAAGGAAAAAGCATTTCTTATTTATATAGTTGTTTATGTTTGCCTTCCCCCTACCCAGCTTAAATTGTGAACCCAGGTCTTTGGACTTTATATAAATTATTACAGAGCCATGAACTTAACACCTGAGCCAAATCATGAGTTGATATGCATGTCCTTGATGAATACAGTGCTTTAAGTATCATCTCATGTTTCAATTTTATATCGTCAATTTGGGATTTGGCTCTTTCTGATTTAGCAATTTAAGCTTCCATACAAATTATATATTTTTTTCATTTATATTAAAAAGTTCACATAAATTAATATACTTTTTTATCAAACATTCAAGCAATAAATAATGACAATCTCAAAAACTTTTTCAGGATATATTAAAAAATACTAGTTCCCATATAAAATTTTCATTTCAAAAGTTGATAATGATATTATAAAATCAACACACATCATGCAAATAGAAAAAAAAAATATTTAGGCATGTCCTGGTGGAGCAGTGGTTAGGTTAGCCTCCTTCTGCCAGCACTGTTCACATACATCCATAGGACGCAGGTTTGTGTCCTGACCAGGAGGTAACAACCAAGATGAACAACTAAATAAAATGAATAAAGTGGTTTTACCTTCTCTCTAACCCTGCCTGCCTGCCTGCTTACCTTGCTCACCTTCATTCCTCACCACAACTTCCCTTTAAAAAAAACTCATTTAAACAAGAAAATTAAATTCAAAAACAAACAACACAATAATATAATTTCATGAAGTGATCCTATTTAGAAGGAAAAAGAAATTCTTTGTTATCTTACAACTAACAATATTTACCATATTAAAAAAATAACCATAAGTTCATCCACTGTTCAAAATACTAAAAAGTCAAGAGTTTCAATAAAACTTAGGATAGATTCCATGAATAATTTATGACTGATTCATCAGTATTAAAGAAATAAATATTTTCCCTAAATTAAAAATTAATTCAAGAATGCTTGCTTTCATGTTATTCACATACTATATTTGATAACTAGTACACTAAAACCAAAAACATTAACAAGATATAAAATGGAAAGAAAATATTTTCATAAATGAAAAAACAGCAATTTATATAATATATTATATTAGTAACTGAATGTGGAATATAATTCACTTATCATTCCATCAGAATTCATTAGTTTGAAATATATTTAGCATATAAATTGAAGACCAACATACTGCAATATACAAAAATATTTATGGAAGAAAGTAAAGAAGTCTTAAATAATGAAAAGATACAGTACATTCTTGGCCGGAAAAATTAAATATTGCTTAAGATATAAATTCTCAACAGATTAATCTTTTAATTCAATAGGACATAAATCTTAATCAAAGGAAGATTATTCAAATAATTGACAAGCCAATTCTATATTTCTATAAATATGTATGGTGCTTAGCATAGTGAAAAACACTATTGAAAAGAAGGAAGGTAGGGAGAGGTAATTACTGACTTTCACTGTTTACAATAAACTTACAGTAATGAACATCTCATGATATTGCTGTAAATACTGAAAAAGATCAGTGAGATAACAAAGTCCAAGCATACACATATGTGGTCAATTATTTTTGCACAAGACATCTTTAATTCCTTTGAGGTGAGGTTAGTGCCACCCACTCTCCATCCTGCCATGGCTCAGGGAGGTATGGTAAAGGCTATGAAAACTGTGGAAACAGGTTCAAGACCTGGGGTCAGGGATGAGGAAAAAGAATGAGACAGAAATTTAATAAAAATTTCCCTGAAGAATTTATTAATGACCAAAAGTGTAAGAATGGCTAAAGCTAAAAAAATAAAAGTGAAAGAGAATGACTACCTCAAATACTGGTAATTTTTGGAACAAAAGAAACTTACTTCAAAAGAGAGTCTCATATAGTTTGGAAAGTTTTTATAAAAGTGTGTGTGTGTGTGTGTGTGTGTGTGTGGTTGTATAGATGAAATGCTATTCTATAGGCTATATTTCCTTGGGTTAACTTTATGTTATGTTCTCCTGAATACATTTTGAACATGTAACAAAATTTATTTTCTGGGGGAACTGCTTATGATATGACATTGCCTCTGGATAAAGAAGTCTGCAACTGAAATATAAATCCATGTGTGTATGCCTAGCATAGACTTCCTCTGTGCAATAACTTTTGTGATCTATTTTATCTCTTAAGGATCCAAGAGGAAATTTCAAGGACATGTGTAAGAAAAATTGTTGCGTATGTTTGATGTGGGACTTCTTATCCCAGAACCTGTTGCTCTGCAGACAGTTGTAAATACAGTCTGTGAAAAAGAAATGTCTGATGCAACAAGCCTACATTTTATGTAGTAAACCTACATCAGACATGTACACTTCCTGTTCACTCATTTTTCTAAGAATATTATCCAGAAAGGACCTTTTGGAGTCATGTGAATTTGGGACCTGAGAGAACTATGTGACTTGAATTTATTTCAATCTCTAAAATAACTTTGATTAGGAAATGTTTACTTTTAAATTAACTTCCTTACACATTATATTTTAAAGGAGGTCAGCAGATCTTTTTGTTTAGTGAGGTAAAACTAACATAACATAAAATTAGCTATTAAAGTGAGATATTCAGTTCTATTCACAATACTCAATAATTACTGCCTCTACTGTTCTAAAACTTTTCCAACACCTCCAAAGGAAATACATATCATTATTAAGCAGTTGATCACCATTCCCTTCTATTCCTTATTGCTGTATCCAAAAATGTGTATTTTATCTGTATGAATCTGCCTGTTCTAGACATTTGATATAAATGTTATCTTTTCATCTCTAGACCTGGGTCTAGTTTTTTCATTTAGCATAATGTCTTTAACATTCACGCATATTATATCTTATATAAATACTTAATTCATTTCATGACATTATTTAGAACATATAAGAATAGATAATATTCTTATAGAGTATAGGTTATCATGATAGTCATTTATAAGATGTAGACTGTATATGCATGTATAACATACATATGTATATATTATAATAATACTATAATTGGTTTGTTCAAATGTTGATGAACATATGAACTATGTCTAACTTTTATATTATTATGAAATTTGCATGATCATATGCTTGTTTGATTAGCTGTATTCAATTCTTTAGATTATATGCCAAGGATAAAACTGACTGGGTCATATGCTAATTCTAGCTTGAACTTTTTAAGGAACTGCCAAAGCATTTTCAAGCCAAATAAGCCATTTTGCAATTCTACTGCAACATGCAATGATTCCACCTTTTCCACATCTTCCTCAACACTTTCACTTTTCTTTTTCCCATGCAATGATTCCACACCATGTATGGAGTGGTATCTCTCAGTGTTCAATGGATTTATTTAAAAAAATATTTTTCAGGAAAGATACAGGCATGAAAGAAGGCAAATAGGCAGACAGGAAGAGAGAGGTGGAAGAAGCACCCTATTAATTTTTATGTAGTTCTTTTCACTTGTTTTTCCTCCCAGTCCCGTGTTTTGAACCCAGGACCTTGGGATGTATGTGGAACTACTGCCAGGGTACGTAGACCATTATGTCACCAGGATATGCCTGGACTTACATTTTAACTTGAACTGAAATAATCTCTTGATACATTTAACATTATTCTGTAAATATTCCAAAGTGTCCATTAAAGATTCATGTAGTAGCACATACTTCTCTTCTCATAGCACAATTTGTCTCTTTATCATTCTGAATCATTCTGAATCCAATTAGAAGAGAGAAACCACACAGCAATTTGAACAGGAATTGTTTCATTCAAGCAATTATTTGTTTTAACAAGGTATTGGAATATTAGTGAATGACTCTAAGAAATGTACACAGACTGAAGATACAGAAATAACAGAATAAGAAATAGCACTAGCCCTACAGTTGAGATTGAATGCCCAAGAAAGAAGTGCCTCTTCTCTGGTGTGAAATCCAGACCCCATTACTGAAGGCACAGACTTGGATCACTGAAGATGAAAAAGTGACTCTCATACTACTCCAGAAAACCTTGACAGAAATCCACTACAGTCCATAGTGCCAGGAAAAGCTGCACACGAATTTCTGAGGAAGCTTCTGGCTACTGGGTGCTGCTGACTTCACGCATAGACAATTTGGACTACGGAGAAGTTGCAAGAGTTCTGAAAGTAACCCATAATGTGAGATGCCTTGGTTCTCATCCTTAGAAATAGTTTCTCAAGAGGTAACTAAGTACTTTAACTATATGCTCATGTGCAAGAAACAAACAAGGCTAAATTTCAGAAGTGTAATGATCTCTCTAGGGCCAGGCCTGAAAATTGCTCTGGGATCCCAGCTCAGATTCTAAAACCAGGAAAAGCAACAACTAAAGGAAGATGATAAAAGACATTGTGCTTTTAATACCTGACCAAATCCAAACCTGGAAGAAAAGAACTGTGCAGTCCCTAGATCATATGTTCTAACCTGCTGTCTGTTTTTATATGTGAGTTTTTCTTCCCCATGAATTGAGACCTGGGTAAGGCTTAGTGTTTCTAATTACAGAAAATTTTAGGAGTAAGTGGAAACAGTGAAAATATAATCTAATTCCTTTGTCTCAGTAGCAAACTATTTTCTTTTTTGTTATGCTACCTTTTTTTCCTCTGGATCTATGATATTTATTTTGAAATTTAGGAATTTATCATTGCACTAATATGTGGTAGACAATACATTAATGTGCTTTATATAACACAATCACTTCTGAGACAGTGACTGAATGTTACCACTATATTACTGATAAGATTGGGGAAGTCAAGGCTTCTTCTCATTTCTGGGGAATCAATAACATGAGATGTTCTGAATTTATGTCGTTTAAGAATGGATGAGATACAAATGTAATCTAATACCATCTTTCTTAATTATATGTGAAGGAAACTCAAGCAATACATCTCAGTTTATTAGTGGCAGAGCAAGTTGAATATAAAGTGTTTAGGCTATTCTTTCAATATTTTCCTATAAAATAGTTCTAATACTGCTCAGTTAATTAAAATAAGAAGAGATAGTATATGGTTTGGCAAGTTGTGTGAATGAATCCATGTATTTATACTTTGACTGGAAATTATAAAATGTGGGGAAATGGTGAAAGGTAAGAGCATTGTACTGTCTGGAGCAACTTGGTATCTGATATAGTTTCATATCCTAACCACTGAAATAGTCTTCTCTTTAACTGGGACATTAAAATCTTGCATGTTTGTCTCTTTTTTCTTCCACTTTACCCTGCTCCATTTAAGGTAACATCCTATCACTTTTGACTTCTACGTCTTAAAATACACACTTTTTCTGTTTTCAGGGATATTTTTGATTTAAACACTTAGTAATCTTAGTAAAATTTTGTTTACTTTCCAACTACCTATTAAGACTTTTTAGGATGCTATTATTTCTCAGGTGAACTGAGCAGATTTACTTAAATAAGTGAATTTCATTAACATTGCCAAGGTCTATAAAAGGGTCAGAAGCCATTTTTCTACTGTGACAATGACCATTTCATGTCCTCCCATTAAAGCCCAATCATATGAATCAAATTGAGGAAGGTAATTTAACTCCAAAAACCTGTTGGTTCATGGAATTTTTAGTCAATTATTTCTTCAGAATCTTTCATCATTTATTTATTTTTGTTTTATATTTTCTCAAAAAAGCAGTGATATATCTGTATCTTCACCCTTATCTGTAGGTTTTGACAAGCTCTAGCTACCAAAATTAAAAGCCTACTTTCTTCTATACTTTATGATGAGTTTTTGACATATAACCTCATTTAACCCACATCCCCCTCAATTATACATTGAGTGGTAAGATTACTCTTGTTAATGGTTAATTTAAGGAAACGTGATAAAATTCCAAATGACATCAGTAGTAGGATTAGTATTAGGTGATATGCTGTGCTTTTAAATTCTTCTTTTGTTATGTTGTTGTTTTGGTTGCTTTTTAATAAAATGAACCATCAGGTGAGACCACAAAAAGGCATGGGGAGTGTCAGGAAAAGAAAGTTTATTATACCAACAGGTTCCAGTGACAGAGCAAAGCAGGCCTAGCAACACCAAATGAAAATATACAAAAGTGATCAGGAAGTAGAAGACAAAAGAAGTGTGTTGGGACAAAGTGGGCTGAGAAAGAGTATCAGAGGATCTTTGGTGCTTAAAACAAAGGCTAGACTGTGATTTTCATGAGCAAGGCAAAGGCAAGGCAGAGAAGGTTGAACACTTTAGGGCTAGTTTGAATAATTCTGGTGAGCCTTGAGTTACAGAAATATCACTAGTTGCCTGGTACTAGCCTTGGGAAGATTAAAGCATAAGAATATTTCCCCTTGGAGTACATGGGCAAAATGAAGGAAAGATGACTCGACTGGTTAATTTGCATATATCAAAGGCATGTTCCTAGCTGGGCTTTTAGTTGTTTCTAAGAATTGAATACCCAACCTTGGGTATTCATTCCCCAGACAGAAAAGGTTTCTAAGATAGCAAACATTATAATGTATAGAAAATTATATATGTGTGTATATGTGTATATATATAAAATACTTTTATGTACATACATACAAATGTACTTATTATGATATTTGCTATATGGAAGAAAAGTGACATAATTAATTATCTAGAATGATGGAGTTAAAACTAAATTTTACATTATTCCTAATAGAAAATTTATCATGATGTTTTGCTTTTACAGCTTCTTTAATCTTTGCTTTTTTCTGCTCTTATATTTATCACTAATCACTTCTAGGAAATCCAATACTTTACCTAATTTCATTCATACAAATATCAAAAGTAAAATATTTTCACCAATTTCTATTGTTTAAATCTCTATTTGCTTATTGACTTCCTGAGTCTATTGTGTATTATGCTATTACAGAAGCTCATATTCCTATCCTCCATCAACTATCAAATATTCTATGTTTTGCTTCTTATGGATTTTTGCTCATAGCTGTGTATATGTTCATACTGACTATAAATCAGTCCATTTCTTCTATATTTTGTGGTGTTTTTTCTTGTAATTTTACAGCTATTCCTTGAGATTTACTTTAACAAAAAATATCTAAAATTTCATTCAGAATGGTGCTTTCTATGTATTTACCTATGTCAAAATCATAAAAAAGAGAGAATAAAAACTTTTGGATAATTTTAATCTTATAAAATGGCTAATAAGTTTTCAAAATATATAAATTAAATCTTTAATGAGTATATTATTAAAGAAAGGGTTCAATTTATTAAAAATATGAGATATTTGGGATGGGTGTTAAGTGGAATAATGAAACCATCACAGCATCAGAAATTACTTTCATTGCCTAAAAATGTAACAGTAAAATGAAGAAAATGTGTAAGTTTAGTTTGAATTCCATTATAAACAGCCAAATTGTCTATAAACAAAACTCTGCCCTTATGTTTTTGAAGCACAGTATACGATCAAAATATTTAAGATACAATTATTATCCAACAGTTCAGTTTTCTGTTACTATCTTATCTTAATTTATGGCAACTTTATAATCAATTAGCTTCTTAATTATCTTCAACTCTGTCTTCTCTAATATTCATGGATTTTTTAAAATAGTATTTCACATTTTATTTCATTTGCAGTGATACTGAGGCAAAACAGTTGTTGTTTGGCAAACATACAAGTCAGAAGCACTGAGAAGAATCCAGTGTGGTATAAATATACCTTGTGCTCTGAGTGATAACTTGGGGTCCTCTGAGGTGGGATAGGCAGGAGAATCTCTCTGCTGTCCTCTGGGTTTAGGTCAATGCCTCCCCTCAGTCCCGCTGTATTGCTAGTCACTTCCTCCATACCTTGTCCACCAGATTCATCCTGCAAACATCACAATGAGTCCGTCTCCTTCTAGCACATTCTCCTTACATATTCACTTTGAGAGTTAACTGTCCAGAAATATATCAGTCACTCAAGCATTTTCTGTCATTACTGATAGCAGAACACTTCTCTATTTTATTTCCAACAACCTACATAATAGGTCTACACAGAGACAACTCAGCCAATATTTACTGAAAGAACGAATCTCTTTTATTTCCCACTTGAAAGTCAATTTCTAAAATTTGTGGAAGAAGATTTTATTTTCTGACCAGAGAAAAATGGGAAAACTGGGAAAGTTTCCACTCCCCAGAAATTCTGAGCTTTGAAAAATCTGGACAAAATTATAGAACTAAAGATTTATATTATGACACAAAAGTCAAAGATTCATTTCTCCTAATCTGAAATGTGTCTGGAATTTAGAGGAAGATACAGGCAAAAAGTTAATGTCATCTGTGACATGATCTGAGAATATTCCAAATACTAATAAGATTCAGATAAGATCAATGCTGTTAGAATAATAATTTCTATTTCTGGAAATTCTAGGTGATAAGCAAGGATCATCACCCTCATACACAAATATCCACATTGGCTTAGAGAAATGATATCCAAGAATTCTGTGATTCAGACATAAATTGAATTCCAAATATCAAAGTCTTGTGACGACATTTCCAGCCATGTATTTTCTCATGTTCTAAAAGAAGGGATAAGGAAAATTTCCTTCTTTCTTCTTATCCAAAATGTTTCTCTAAAGAGATATCAGAGTTTGTGGTAAAGAAAGACTTAATCAGCCTGATGGGATCCAACAATATGTCATATCTGAACCCAAGGACAGTGATCCTGATTGGTATTCCTGGACTAGAGCATTTGCAATTTTGGATTGGATTTCCCTTCTTTGCTGTGTGCCTGGTGGCTCTGATGGGAAACATCCTCTTGCTAATCATCATTTCCACAGAACGCAGTCTTCATCAACCCATGTATGTCTTCCTGGCTGTGTTGGCAGTCACTGACCTAGGTCTCTGTGTAGCCATTGCTCCTAAGATGCTGGCAATCTTCTGGTTTGGCTCCTACTCCATGGCCTTTGATGCTTGCTTAACTCAGCTCTTCTTCATCCATGCACTGCAGGGCATGGAATCTGGCACCCTGCTGGTCATGGCCTTTGACCGTTATATTGCTATCTGTGATCCTTTGAAGCACACATCCATCCTCACACCTTCTTTTCTAGTTCTAATGGTACTGATGGTGGCAATCCGGGCAAGTCTGCTTGTTGGGATTTTACCCATTCTACTCAAACGACTACAACTTTTCCATTCTGTGGTTATTGTCCATTCTTACTGTGAGCATATGGCTGTGGTTAAGCTGGCTGCAGAAGATGCTCATATTAACAAATCATATGGGCTTTTTGTTGCTTTTGCAATTCTAGGTTTTGACATGATCTTTATCTTTGTCTCCTACATTCTGATTTTTCAGGCTGTTTTTCGTCTTCCCCAGAAGGAGGCACGACTTAAAGCATTCAACACTTGCACTGCCCATATAGTTGTCTTCCTAGAGTTTTATATTCTTGCTTTCTTTTCCTTCTTCAGTCACCGTTTTGGTCATGTATCTCCTTATGCCCATATCCTCTTGTCTACAATCTATCTGCTTGTTCCCCCTGCCCTGAATCCCATTGTCTATGGTGTGAAGACCAAGGAGATCCGCAGGCGGGTTGTTCAAATGTGTATTCTGAATAATGACACTCTACGGTGATTAAAGAATAGCATGATTAGGGAAAAATGTATTTAATTCTTTAAGATGAAAACTTCTTGAACGATGTCTATCTTGGTGAGATTATTGACACTGTAATGATTACCCTAAGATTTTTATACTCCTAAAATAAAAACAAAAAGAAAATGAGATAAACTTGGGTGAAAAGTATCTATGTATCTTATACATCCCTACCATACTTCCATATCTTCCTTTACCTTTTATTTTTTCATCCTTCTTTCCTGATTTTTATTCCTTCCTGTTCACATATCTATTATGTCTTCCCATAATACCAAGAGCTATTTTATTCTTTGGAAGTTTAGCAGTGACAAAGACACATTCCAAATTTTCAAAAGCTGACAGTACAGTGATGATGCAAAATTATCAAACCCCATGTGGTTCAGTGGCTATGGTGCAGGTTACGATAAGCCCAAGGAACCAGATTCAAGACTGGGGAATCGGGGAGAAAAAAGAAAAGAAATATTAAGCAAATATAATTTTATGTTATTTAGGCCATGATAAGATAAGAACAAAAGATATAATTCTAGTGATCCCCAATGGAAAAGTGGTTAGGTCCATTGCCTCTGAAGGAGCACAGGTCACATACACGTAGGGGGTGAAAAACCAGTGTGAACAACTAACAATAAAATAAAGTGCTTCTTCCTCCTCTCTTTTCTTGCCTGCTTCTCAACTCGCCTTCATTCCTTCCTTCATCTTTCCTTTAAAACATTTACATATGATAATGAAATGGTATTCACTATACTTTGAAGTTTTTAGAACACCATCAGCGTAACTCACCTAAATGTGAAGAATATAAAACTTCTATAAAACTTCATCTCATCTCTACATTCATCAGTGATCAAAATATACAAGCCATTCTGTAGTAGGGAATCAAATATTAATATAACAGTCATCTGATACTTGGTTTTATTTAACTGCATGAATCTAGTACCTTTATTAGGTAAATAAACAACTTTTCATGGTTGCCATTGACTAATATTTCCTTGAAAGTTGTCCATTCTCTGTTTAGTGTTGCATCTCACTTTGAATAATTTTTTCCCCCAAATATCATTAAGAGACATTTTGAAAAGTTTTGAGATACAATCTAGTAAATCGAATAAGTTCTCTGATGAAAGACATGAGGCAGCTTCTTTTCTCTTATTCTTCTTTTCCTTATAGTTTAAAGGGACTTAGAAGTAGTGAAGAAAAGTCAAGATTTTGAATTTTGCTCATATCGACCTTGGTCTCTATTTCATGTCCGATCTTGCTCTCTAGGTCTTCTGTGTCTCGAAAGCGTGTATACCATAATCATTACCAACACATGAACATCAATAATCTTAACTCATTTAATTTCTTCATGTATACCGTGGTTTGTTTCCTCCCTTTGATTGTCAAGTTAATGGTATACTATTAAATGTATACGTCTCATGAATGAGAAGATAGTTGTAAACTAGGAAACTAGAGATAAGCAGGGTTGTTTGTTATGAGAGATAATTGGAAAAAGTATGAAAGAAATACACCTCCAAATTGACCCAATGAGGGACTATAAATATGGGATATTTTATCCAACAATCGATCCTTTTTAGATACTAATTCCTGAAATATTGCTTTCTCAACACTTCCTACATGTCTTACTCACATACAGCATATTCCCAAGCCAGAGGAAGTTCTCAAAGATTCCTTAAGTAGGTAAGAAAAAACATGTTATCCCAAATTCTTTCATGATCTCACAGAAAGTAGACAGCGTCTAGGACACTGCTGGATGTATCATAGGCTGTGTTCCAGGGAAAGACTAACTACTCTCTATGAATCCAGTCTTGTAAGAGAATTAACACATTGACATCAGGTACCAAGCAGTATAAGATTCATGGAAAAATTCTAAATTAAAGTGCCAACTGTTTACAAGAGTAATTGGAAACACCAGTTTTCCAGTGTGGGAGCTTTTTTTTAATTGGGAGGTAGAGGACAGTTTTAGGGTCCTAGACAATCATTCTTTATATAAAACTGGTTGACCATCAAAAATATCAAGATATATTGGATTAAATTCTTATTCTAGATTGATAAGTGTGGTTTATTATTTCAGGGGCAGGAAGCTCAGGAGCCATTTGCTCACTTAGCTAGTGAAAGCATACTGATACTTTTTGAAGATTTAGTAAATGTTCTCAAGTCTTCAGCTATAACAAGTTGCGGGGGCTGTCCAACTTTTCACTGCTGATGTAATCAAAGTCATAACAAACATCAATGAAAAACCTATTATATTTACATTAAGTAACCCTGCAGGAAAGACTGAGAACATGACTGGAGAAGCATACATACTCACAAAGTGAAGATGCTTGATTGTCATTCTAATTGGGCCAGTGAAACCCAGTAGTGATGAATAATTAATATGGCAGGTCAAAGAAAGAAGAGATAGATGATCATGGTAGATAGATAGACAGATTTCATTTGTGAAATTAGTTGTTATTCTTTGTAACACTGGACATATTAGTGACAATGTTTCCGTAGAGGCTGAAAAGGTACTGAAAGTCAATTGAAGGTTAAGGAACTAGCACAAGTGAGATTTTACTTATATTCGGAAATTTTCTATTGCATTGATCTTGAAGTTACAGAATACTTATATTCTAATAATGAGGATTTCATGCTTCTGAGGAAAAGATCAAATATGTTATAGAAAGATTGATAAAGTGAGTACAATCCCTTGCTACTACTTATGTGTAATGGACAGAATTTGCACCAAATAGTGCCCAGGTAATGAAATAGAATCTCCTACTGAAACAAATTCCCATATTTCAGGGAAATTTTTTTTCAGATAAAAAAGATCATGTTCTAGAATTAATGTTTTCTTTTCCTATGTTTTTTATTTACTCCATCACTTTTCTTGATTTATTTTCCTATGAATCTATATATCTGAAAACATAGATGTGTCAGCTATATACCAGCATCCTGAACCAAGTAACCATATTTATATTCTGATTTGCACCTCACACTTCCTCGAAGAGATGTTAAAAACTGTCACACAATCTAAATTATCTGTTGGTATAGTAAAAAGCTGGATGATATTGTTTGGGGATAAGCATTAAATAAAACACACAGAAGATAATATAAGTTGAGGTGGGAAGTATTTTGACTAAGAAAAATCAAGAGGAAAAATCCCTACCAAGTATCAGGAACAATGAACTAAAGCCGCAAAGGATGTTTGGATTATTTTCAAACAAAGCAGCAAAGTGTGGATGGATTGATGTTTATACTGTGATTCAGTGAGAATACAGTACCTAGCAAGGCAGCTCAGAATCAATTCATGCAATAACTTGAAAGCACTGCTATCTGATGAAGACTTTACCTTGATTAAGAGGCTGTTGAAGATTTTAAAAGGACAAAATGAGTTGCTTAAGAAAGAGACCCTTGTTGTGTTAAAAACTCTGAAAAAGAAAAAAATTAGAGAGGAATGTTAAAAGATTTTATAGTACAGAAATTCAAAATTGATTAATGTGTGAAATAGCTAAATTTGTAGAGAAACTTTAGTGATTGGTTGGATAAAAAGAAGAAATAAAATTAATCAAGTAATTTCAGGATTTCAGGATTTAACATATTTGTGGTTTTCTCAAGTCAAATGAATAAGAATGCACACTATAGAGGGACAGTCTCATTGTCAAAATTAACCATTTAGTTTGTAAAGTATTAGGTGTAGTGCATGTGAAGAGTAGTTTGCATGGCTGTGAAACGTTTTCTGGACGTAGATATTTCATGGTTTAAGATAGATTTGTATGGAATTTATGAAAGATATTAAAGCTGGAAGTCAAAAAGTGAACTAGACAAAATATTAGCTTCTTCAGGTTTTTGTTTTGCTTTGCATTTGTAAATTTCCTACTTTTCAAGTCCATCATATTGCATATTGGTTCCATAAACTGACACTAATAGTAACTTTCTAAAGATGAGTCTTCTTTGTTAAAACCCTTCTTTATTACAATGGCAAGCAGAAAAGAAGCTCATTCCTCATTGATACAATCGTGGATATTTATGTGTTCACTTCCACTAGCATTACTTTCTAGGTCATATAAATCTTATTGCTGAAATATTTGAAATTTAAATGTGAAAATAGCACTGTGTTAGTAAAATATATAAAACATAAATGTGATCAAAAATCAACAGATCTCTCTGATAAATATTTTTGCCCATGGATCCTGAGAATGTATGCTTTAATTTATTTTCATTTCATTAGAAAAATATGGACTTCCAATTTATGTTATGTGATTTTATTAAGCAATAAAATGAGTAAAAAATATTATCTTATTTATTGTTTGTATAAGCATTGGGTAGGGTTCTTCCAGGAGGATTTCAAAACAATAGTATTCTGATTAGAAAAAAAATACTCCAGTTATATTCCTACATTGATTGAGTTCTTTATTTGCCTTGCTTAGTCCTTTTCCCAAGTAACCCTAATCTACAGTAATCATTTGTGTCTCCACCTTATGCTATTATTTTTATCCATAGGTTTTTGGTCACCTCAGGTATCAACCTTGGTTTTCATGACAATGGAAGATTTGCAACACCCACTTACACATTTTCTTCATCTAAATCCCATAAATCAAGGGACTGACCACTGGAGACACTAGGAAGTAGAGATTATCAATGATTGTCTGTAGATGGGAAGCCATATGGTAGCCTAAAATCTGGACCAGGACAGAGAAGACAACAGAAGAATAAAAGAGTGCAGTGACACAAAGATGGGAGCCACATGTGTGGAAAGCTTTGCTCCAGTGCCTCCCAGAAGGTATCCAAAAGACAGCATGAAAGAACAGCCCATGAAATAGAATGTAAAGAACAGATCAAGCCCTACAGGTGCTACAATAACCATGAGGCCATAGACAACGTGATGAGAGATGTCTCCACGGGCTATCTGAACCACAGCCATGTAGGCACAGAAGGAATAAGAAATGATGTGAGATTGGAGGCTTTCCAGTTTTCTTGCCAGAATGAGTATTGGAGTCAGCACTACCACTGCCCTTGCCAAGATAGCCAGTGTCATCTTCCCAAGCATGTTGTTAGCACAGATGGTTGTATATCTCAGAGGGCAGCAGATAGTCACAAATCTGTCTAAAGCCATGGCCAGGAGAATCACAGATTCAATGACATAAAAGGAAGGAATGAAAAACATCTGTGTGAGGCAGACATTGATGTTGATTTCTTTGGTGTTCATCCAGAAGATACCCAAGATGCAGGGAACAGTAGCATTCACCAGGGGCAGGTCAACAGCAGAGAGCATGGTTAAGAGGAGAAACATGGGCTCATGAGACACTTCAGTCGGATGATGCATAAGATGATGGAATGCCAATGACTGTAATGACAAATACCAAAAAAAAAATCACAGAGAACTATCCATGGGAAGATTCCAGGCCAGGAATTCCAGCCAGGACAAATATCAAAGGCTGAGGAATTAAGTTGTTGCAAGAGGATGTCCCTAAACTGACTCTTCAATATCTGATTCACATAGTTGCTTTAAAAATAAATGTTTAGTAATATTTTGTCCTTTCTTCAGTTGTTGATCATCTTTGATTATTTGTCTTTTGTGTATAATTATTTCACTCTAAATATGTTATATTTACAAGTAGAGGATAGAGTGATAAAACGGCACTGTAGTATTTGAAACCATCAATTGAGTTCTTCAGATCTTAGCATTTCGTATATTCAACTGCTTTTGGCAAAAGCATGCCATAAATGAATGACTGGTTTCACAAAAGTAATTTGCTATAATGAAAGCCATGAGGTCTTTGAGATAACCCACATCTGGATTATAGTCTCACCTCTGCCTCTTATTATTTGTGACTTGACAAAAACTTGACTAAATTAATTAAGGCTTTGAACCTCATTTCCATAACTCAAAATTGGAATGAAGATTACCTTGTAAAGTCTGTATTAATGATTAAATCCATCAATAAATTCTAACGTATAAAATACACAATGCCCCTTGCATTGTTCTTTGAATGTTTTGATACCCTAAATGCAAATTTCTTCTTTTTTTCATTAAGTGCAAAGTTTAAGTGAATTTAAATGAGACATGCAGAAATAATGTTCTTTTCTTTGTATCCTGAAAAGAACTGTAGCTAGTATAATGAATAGTCTTGAATTAATACTATAAGAAAGGAAATTTCCTTCACCATGTTAAGTGATATGTATTATTGTTGTTCATTATTAATACAAAGATAAAATTAAAATAAAAATTTGTGTATGAATAAAAAGACAAAATATTTGATGTCCCTGGTTGTTTTATCTTCAAATACTTTTGGAGTCATTATATGCTAAAGGAAAAAACAAAACAAAACAAGTGTCACCAGAGATAGATGCAGCTAAATAAAGAATTCTTATATCATCTATCTTTTATTGGCAATACTGTAGATCAAAATTGTCCAAGTGGTGCTAACATAGATTATTGGAATTGCAAGCGACATGGTAAAGTTTTGTCTGAGTTATCAGGAAAAATGGTCAGCAACAACTGCATCAACATTAATTATAAGTAAAGACATCAATTTAGTTATACAAACTAGGAAGATACTTATCTTTTTTCCAAAGTCTGGGTATTCTAAAGATTACAGATCCCTACCATGGCATTACAAAGGTTGATGACTGACAAATTTTTAAGATAAGATTTTGGAATCTCTTTTTTGCATATAGCTTTTTATATCCCAGGAATTGCTATTAATTTCCCCTTCCCCATTTTCTCCCTTTTTCTAGAAGAATAACTTTAGATAAATTTGAATCCCGTCACTTTGAGGCTGGCACCAGTAAAGCAACTGACTACTTGAGTTACCAGAAGATCTGTTGATGGCCAGAATAAGAGCTCCTTAGCTGGAGGCAGATTTATGTTGGTTTATCCTGGCTTTCCTAAATCTCTGGTGGCCTCTCTGTTGCGTAAGTGCTTTTCTTAGCTTGGATATACTGAAAAATGAATTCTACAGTCAATCATAGCAAGGTGGATAAGAACAGCTATTTAGGACCACTCTAAAACTAAGTTGGTGTGGGGAGGTGGAGTGGTATAGTTTAGGAAAACTAAAGAGAGGAGAATGGACTGGGAATCATTTATGATGAAAATTAATTAATGCCTGGAAGAACAGCAGGTAGATCTGCTTGCAGTTATAATTAATACAAAATTTTGTAGATTGTTTCGTGATCAATAGTTTAAATCATTTCTAGTGACCTTGATCTCCATAAGCAAAATTGAGATTGAAATTAGCACTCATAGCTTCCTAGATTAGCGTGGATAAAAACTGGAGAGAAAAATGCATGCACCAGGTAAAATATTAACTGACTGAATGAACATCACTGGCAAATAAAAGATTTAAAAAGAAACAGGACAGATTAAAGAAGGAACAAAAGAGGCATTCTGGGGAAAGAAATGCACACTACTAGGTTTGGAAAGGTTGGTTTCATAAAGACAGAAGAAGTCAGAAAGCAAACTTGTGAGTTAATGTGGACATCAAGGAGAAACTGTTAAGAACTGTTTTGTTTTGTTTTTTTGAGAAAGTGGTTAAATGCAAACATCCAGCAAATGGTTATTAATACTCTGCTTTTAAATTAATTTTTCTCTAGTTCTTGGCAAACTGAAGGTTCACAAATATTTTTTATATGAATAAATATAATATACCCCATTTCTTCATCAATTATCTGTTCTATACTTTAGACCCAGAATAATATTAAGAGTTAACAACTGTCATGTAACCTATGAGCTTTACAAAGTCTTTAGTAATCCATGTCCCACAGCTTAAAGTATATTCAAGGCATTTGAACCCATCTATTTCCCATCAGGAGCACTACCACCTTGTATTAAGTTATTAGCATATTGCCCTGGAAAACTCATAAGCTCCTTCAAAGTCTACTGCATTATTTTCATTTTTCTTTTCAGTCCATTTTCCTCATTGCAATCACAATGATCTTTAAAAACACGAATCTGATCATGTCACTCTTGTGAATAAAACTTTTGTTGTTTTCCTCTCATGTATTGGATACAATTCAGAATCTTAGTATAGCCTATCTACTCCTGAATGCTACTATCCCAGTCTTACTCAGTTACTTTTCACTCCACTCAGTAGTCCTGCAGCCCATGAAGGGCACTTCCTTCAGTTCTTTGAATGTATGAATTCTTCATCATCTTAAGATTCAACCATGAGGAATACTCTGGGGGAGAAGCAGTTAGTCACCTTAGGAGGAGCACTGCCCACATACATCCCAAGGTTATGGTCAGGGTGGGAGTGGAGGGACAACCAAGGTGAACAACCAAAAAAAATAAAAGCATCTTCCTCTTCTCTCTTCCTGCCTGCCTACTTGCCTTCATTCCTGCCTGTACCTTCCTTTAATTAAAAAACAAAATAAATCCAAACATGCACATTTGCTGTTTTTCTCTCCAGTGTAATATGACTACCCCCATTTTATGAAAATTAAAAAAATTTCCTGTTAGTTAACTCTCATTCAACATTCAAATAATTGTCATTTCAAATGAAACTTTTCTTGATTTCCTGCAAGTTTTATTAGTTTCTTTACCTTTCTTGTTTCTTGTTTTGCTTTCAGAAATAAAAAGAAAAGTAGCACAATTTGATATATTTTAGTCACTCCAGAAATAAATGCTGTGTATAAATTGCATTTCTCCTTTCCTATTACTGGAATTTAATATAAGGTCTTTGAAGATATAGCTTTGTTGTTACCGAACATTTCTAATTAGAGATTCTTTAGTAGATCACTGATAAGTGTTCATTTGCCCAAACCTAACATATTAACTGTGATTCTTGTTAGGAAATGGAATTACATTCTATAATTGATGGTTCTCCAACTTAAAAAAAATACACCCCAAATTTGCAAATTCAGCAATTCATCTTCAGTAAATGCCCAACAGAATGACAATTGTCTCTAAGTTTTATATTTCCTTCGGTATCCTCTTCTCTTTAGCCTGGAAGAGAACTGTTCAAACGTCATTGTCATTTTTCTCCATTTTTGTTGTGAAAAAAAATCATTAAAGATATCTTATGGTTTCAATTTAGGTACATTAATCATAAATATCACATGATTAGGAGTTCTAAAACATGACAAATAATATCTAATGACTTTATTCATATCTTTGGAAGCATTCATTAAGCACTTATGCATATAGGGCATTAGGAAGTGTTGGGGATAAAAAGAGTTAAAAAGGATGAATAATCCTAAGGATTGACACATGAATTGAATACTTCTGTACTGTTTAAGTCCAAACTGGAACACTTAATCAATAAGCAACCTTCAGAAAATTACCTAATCTACCTGAATTTGAATTCCTCATCTGCAAAATCAGGCTAACACTCTGGTGATAATTATATAATTTAAATTACACACACAGACATGTCTATGTGCATATATGTAATAGGCATATCCCATATATACGTAGATAAGTTATATATATATATATATTTGTATACATATGTATACATGAATCACAAAGTCTGGCATATAATAAATACAGACATTATACTTGTTATGATAATCTGTAATGTTAGCTAATGTTTCTTTCATAAGGCCTTACTGTGTGGCACTATTATAAATTATATATGCTTTTACTCATTTAACTGTTAAATCTCTATGGGGAAGGAACTCTTATGACCCTTATTTTATTGTTTGTGACAACAAAGTCAAGAAAGTTTCAGTAATTTACTTGAGTACACATGAATCACAGGTGACTGTGATAAAGACTAAACCAAGGGACTCTGACTTTGGATCGAATGCACTATCTTCTAACTATACTAGGCATTTAATTGGCAAGGTTATATTGAGTTAACTAAACATTATTCATAACAACCAAGAGCAGAAAATAACCCATGAATAGAAAAGTGAATAAAGAAGAGGGTATATATATACACAGCTATTAAAAGTAATGAAATTCTGACATTTGCAAAAACATGGATGGGTCTATAGGGAATTAGCTTAGTGAGATAAGTCAGGAGGATAAAGACAAGTATCATATTATTTCATTTATATGAGGTATATAGAGAAATCAAACAAAAATATAGTTTTAGAGTCAAATTAACAGTTGCCAAAAGGTAAGAGTATGGAGGTAGGCAAACTGGCTACAAGGGGTCAAGTATATGGTGACAGAATTGGAATGTTGGTAGCAAACTTAATGCATTGTACATAGATGTCGATTTATCATAATGTATATCTTGAACGTATAAAACGTCATGATACAATATTCCTTCAATTAAAATGAAAGTGAACTGCAAAATGTCATGAAAGTTTTTGCAATAGTTATAGGAAGAATTTATAGTTAATTTGACTTGAGGAAATAATCTTTATGGTAAAGTGGGAAAGTTTAAACATGTATCTTGAAGGATAACTAAAGATAAGTAAGAATATGGGACAAAGAGATGAGAAAGTAAAAAGATGTGAAGATATGAATAAATATGTGTGTGTATGAAGACAGAGTCTTCATAAAAATAATTCAAGAGATGTGTAAGAATGGTTAAAAAATAGAAAAAGATATAATAAAATTATACTTTGTATCTTAAAGTTTACATGGGTATGACAAAATAAAACTATTGTATTTTGTTTTAGGAAGATAAATAGGATCTCGATGTAGAGGAACTTTGGACATGGCACTAACCAATGATTTGATGGCATATCCTAGTGGCCTAGTGGTTTAGTACACTTGACATTGTCCACATACATCCCAAAGTCCCTGGTTCAAGACAAAGGGCCAGGGTGGGTGGAAGACAAACACAAATTAAATGAAATAAAGTACTTCTTCCTCCTCTCTCTTCCTGTCAGACTGTCTTTTCACATTCATTTCTGCTTGCAACTTTCCTTTAAAAAAAAAAAGCTAATGCTTTGAACATCTAGGTGGAAACTGTTGTAGTTATACTGGGAAATAATGAAAACACAAATAATGGTAGTAAGTAGAGTCTAACGATGAGGGATTCCCAGAAATTTGCCTTTTGAAAATCTCCAAATAGAAGAAAAGCAGTGAGAATAGAAAGTAGAAATCACATTTTACAAGTAGTGAATCACTAAATGTGAACAACTAATTAAGGATTCAGGATATATTTATGATGTATTTCTGGATTAATTTCCATTTTGTACAATCCAAGAAATGAAAGAAGAAATCATATTTTTTAAGGAGGGAATGTTCATATTTTTTCCAGTAAAATTTTATGTTCTTTTTAACATTTTCAATATCACCAATAATAGTAAAAAACAAAAGAAAACATTGAGTTATTTATAACAGACAAGGATATGTAATATCTGAAGACCATATGTTTGACTCTAGTTCAGTGAATCTCTCTAAGCTCTAGCAAACTCCCAGGAAAGTATCATCAAGCATAAAGTTATATTTGTTTTCAATAAACTTTATTATGAAAGTTTAAAGAGATCCTATGTTAGTTTAGCTAACAAAATAATAACAGGTGCCCAGTATTCATCGCTGAGAGAGAGTAATCCGTGAGCAATGTAGTGTTTAAAGATCTGTGGTTTTGATTAACTCAGTGTTGACCTTTCCACATGTCAGCTTGTCCTGATGTCAATTCTTGTAAATACAACACACAATTATTGATATAGTCAGAAGACATCAGCCTTTTGTATTGCCTTTCCTATTATTATATTAACTGTGATCATATTTTTTCAATTCTAGATAGTTCATATGGAATTTTTGTGAGGTTTTTATTGATTTATAAATCACTCCCTATTTGAAAATAAACTACTGTGACAGAAATAGAATATCATAAGCAGCATAGAGCAGAGAAGGAGTCCTTTGTCATTCATCAACTCCTAAGTAAGATCCCTAATACCAGGGTTCACACGCATAATAAAATACTTATGAATTCCATTATAACTGAAAATGTCTATTAGGTGTGGTCACTCTTCATTAAAATCTGATAAAATGATTTCATTGTGAGAGAATTTACCACCTTTTATTAGAAAAGGGTCAAATATTTGTCCCTTTCTGTTTCAATTCTCATGCAATATCTGCAAATAATTTCAGCATAATCAGGCAACCATTACTCTTAAAGAACTAAGAACATGTTCTCGAATTTTCTTGGTCCTAATACCATAAACAATGGGATTAAGAAATGGTGGTACCAGAAGGTACATGTTTGCAATGAAGATATGAATTTGGGGGGCGACATTGTGGCCAAAGCGATGTGTGAGGAAAGTGAAGACGGCTGTGGAGTAGAAGACGAGAATGACACAGACATGGGAACCGCATGTACCTAGAGCTTTAAGACTTGCTTCCCGTGAGGGAAGACGAAAAACTGCACGAAGGATTAGGACATAAGAGACAGCAATTAAAAAGCCATCACAAGAACCAATGACAGAAGCCACACTGAGACTGTAACGCTTAGTCGCTCCTGTGTCCACACATGCCAGCTTTACCACAGCCATAAACTCACAATAGGTGTGGGCGATGATTCGAGTCCTGCAGTAAGGCAGCTGCCTGAGCAAGATGGGATGTGGGGAAAAGAAGGTCACTCCCCGGAATACCACAGAAGCTCCCATTTTAACAATGCGAGCATTAGTGAGAATGGTGGTATGGCGCAGTGGATGACAAATGGCCACGTAACGGTCAATAGCCATGGCCAGGAAGAAACCGGATTCCATGGCAGTAAAACTATGGATAAAGAACATTTGGGTCAGGCAGGCCTCAAAGGTGATGTCATGGGCTTCAAACCAGAAGAGACACAGCATGCGGGGCAGTGTAGATGTGGAGAGGACCAGGTCAGTGACTGACAGCATGCACAGGAAGAAGAACATAGGCTCATGGAGGCTTCGTTCTGCTCTCACCACAGCCAAGATGGTCACATTCCCGACCACAGCCACTATGTACATGGAGCAGAAGGGAATCCCAATCCAGACATGCAGG
The DNA here is from genome assembly GCA_004363575.1 of Solenodon paradoxus. Lineage (NCBI taxonomy): Eukaryota > Metazoa > Chordata > Mammalia > Eulipotyphla > Solenodontidae > Solenodon > Solenodon paradoxus. The sequence goes on from RJWH01000928.1 coordinate 486,504, forward strand.
TGCTCTAGTCCTGGGATCCCCACCAGCAAGAAGGTGTTTGGAGGTGTTTGAGATTTATTGGTTGGTCCCATTGTGCTTCTGCCCTCTCTCTTTTGTGGATGGGATCTTCCCTTTTAGGGCAAATGTTTTCTGTCAAGGTCATCAAAACAGAATCTGGAAACAGATAAAAGACAAATCTGAAAGATCACAAAATATCACGTTAGAAAACATTCAAGATTACACTTTAGAGTGAAAAAACTGTAATGCTAAACAAAAACTTTGGCACTAGATACAAAGAATTCATTGCAAATCAAATCATGAAACTCATGAATTTGTTAATGACACAAAAACCCCGCTTTGCTGACATCCCTGCACAATGAAATTCAGCATTACTTTTTGAGTTCACAATTCGTTGCCATCATAAGACCAAATTGGCTTTCAGAGATATAAATTAGACATATTGGGTATTATAAATATGAAGAATATTAAAATTAATCTAGACCACTTCTTTCTTAATGTCATCTTGAAATATAATATCCAGTGTCTGAATTCTTAATTCTCTCAGGTCCTTTTAACCCTTGCTTAGAGTTCATTTTTTATTGTTTTCATAGTGCTATCACCAAGTCAACCCTTAGGAGCTGTTTGACTGCAGTTCTCTTTCCTATGGAATTCTACAGGCTCACCTGTCTTCTGCAGAAAAGTCTTCAAAAAACTTAAGTCTAATAGCCATGCCTCCACTGGGCTCTCTTTTGCAGCAAAACATTCTCAATTTATGTGTTTATTATAACTAAAGTTTTCAAAAATCCTAAGGTACTACCTAAACTCTACCGTACAATTCCCCAATATGCCCTGTCTTAAACTTATTACTTGTACCTGAACACAGTAGTCTAATCACTGCAAACCCAAATACATAGTATCTCTTTTGATTCACATACTACTAATGCGGTTTCAGTCCATATCATTTTTATATGAAGTAAGGATGGAAAATAATAGTTGATCCTAATATGAAAAAGAAGCTGTCCTGGAATCTTTGTATATGTTTATTTTATCTGGAAAAGCAATTCAAACTAGACATTGCTTTTCCAATTTTACCAACTAGGAAATAGCAGCCCAGAGAGTTACAAAAAATGCAATGGATTGATAGGAATAGCGACCAGATGCCAGAATTCTAACACAACTCAGCAATACTGTAAAATTTACACTACGTTTATTAGGTCAGTCCCCAAATTCTTGTTACAGGTATTAAATTTACAGTCAACTCTAACTTACTAAAATTACTTTTAATTTCATGTTTTTCAAGATGATTTTAAGCAGATGTTTAATAAAAATTAATCTTTTAACTTAAACTTGAAAATCTATGTTGTATAATTTCATACAATACTATAAAATAAGCATTTTCATGTGTTTCCTTTGCTACTATCAACCATTTATCCTTCTTCTCACCCTGAAGTTACTCAATATTATCTGGTGATTTTAAAATGTAAGTATATTCTACATCTACATTAAAGGGATTGAAATATAATTTTGAAATAAGTATAGGTAATAACAATAACAGCATTCTTTTTTCACCCTAAAAAATGTATTTACCCTCTAACATACTCTGTATCTTTTTATTAATTTGAAGCAAATCTGATAAATTTAATAATAATAAAATTTCTGAACTCTTTATTGTAATTTGTAAAATCCAGTCAATTGTCTCATTAAAGTGGGATATGACTTATCTAGTATTTTGAAGAAAACATTGAGTACATTCAACAGCTTATATATTTGATTAATAATATTCCTAGTGTTATTTGGAAATTTTAACAGTTTGACCAGGGTTTTATGAAATGACCATTTACATTATACTTTCAATTATGATATTTGGCTCAGAAGAAATAAAGTTCAATAAATCCTTTAGTTTATCAAATATCACCAATAGTGCTATTAGTTTTTTTCGTTCCATTTCTTTGCTTCCATTCCTCCTTCCATTCCCATGATATACACTTTTCATGGCCTTTTGTTGAATGACTTTATCTCCAAGTAAGATTAAAATTGTCATATATATCAATTATATAATTGTTTCCAGTTTCTTCATCTTTAAAATTATTAAATAAAAAGTTGTTGGGAAGATTAAGTTAATGCATGGTAACAAGTTAGGACACTATCTTAGGGCGATAATTTAAAAAATAAATTCACCATTTCATTTTATATTATTTTAAAGATAAAGCACCACTTATTTGCGATTCCAAGGCCTGTGAACTCAGTCTAATAAAATGGCATTGTTTCAATTTTTTTAATACATAAATACTTAATATAAAGCTTTTAAAATGTAGACATTTTTAAATAACCCATCACATAATTTTCAAGAGTAATGACTATCTAACAAAATGTAGAATGATTATAAAATATCAACTTTCACATAGTTGATGAGGACATAATTGTCATCAAGATATTCAAATACATATCTGTGTCTTTTTTTTGTTTGTTTAAATTAATTTAATGAAAGAGTATTATGTCTTAAGACTATACAGATGCAAGGTGTGCATCTTAGTAAATCTACATTTGTATATAATACATCAAATTCACCACTGTTTCATTTTTCTCTTCACTATACAATTGACACCCCCTACCCAACTAACCTGCCACCCTCTTTTCCCTTCTCTTCCTCCAACAACTGATATGATTTAAAATCTATTTTTGTTTGATCTAGTTTATTTGTTTCCTTGGTTGCTCTATATATCAAATATGAGTGATATTATTTAGATCAAGACATTAAGAAATTTATCATTAAATTTGTTAATTCCATAAGTAATGTATCTCCAGTAGAGTATTAAACCAGGCAAAATAAGATTTTATTTTTGGATGAAAAAACAATCATTCTTTCCAGGTATTTTATTGGGTATTCCATTTACACTCTATATAGGGAAACACTAAATTTCTAATGATTCTCTCTGTATGCCACACTTTGTCAAGCTGTGCCTCTCATAGTTTTCAACTGCAATTTTCCTTTTTATTCATTTCTTGTTAATTACTGTTTTATTATTATTTACCTCAGAAATAATCTCTATAATGCCTGCTGGATTACTTTAAAGAGAAATTTGCAAGTTATTTTTCTATGTTCTCATTGTATCTTTGCAGTTATTAATTTAGTTCTTACAGACCATATCAAATGTAGAATTTTAAATTAATATTTTTATTACACCTGCTTTCCTTACAATATTAAATTGTCATCAGTCTACAAATTATAGCAGAGCCAGGTATCACTAAGACCCAGTTCAAAAGCTGGCACTGGATGATGCTCATTGATAGAATAATTCAAGTCGCTGCACACTTTGTATGACTTCAAACCCACATTTCTAACTACAGCTCTATGTGCTTCCCAGCACTTTTATAAAAGCAATGCTATTTCTAATATATATTGAGATTTGTACAAGATGCCTCGCTGTCAGTGTAAAGAGAAGAAAATTTGCCCCTGCCACCTCTTCCCATAGTGAAATAAAAGGGTGTCTGTTCTTTTGGTGTCTTTTTAATAATTCTTTGCTCTCCCATAATTCTAAGAAAGAATTTTCACATACAAAAGGAAGAGTAACTTATCAAAAATAAAAGTCTCATCAATTACACCTTTATCTCCAGGTTTGAAGAAACTGATTACCTAGATCTCCACAAGAAGAGAAACAAAAGCTGTTTGCATTTCTTTTAATTCCCAACATTTTTAAAAATGAGCATATTTATTCAAAGTATACCTAGATATCTGTGCTCACATGTCTATAGAGAAAAAAACCAGATTTTTGTACATTTGAAGTTCTCTCATGTTTTGTTAAAATTATAAAACAATATATTCAGAGAATCCAGCACACAGGGATTATTTAATTTTTCAAATACTATGATGAATGTTCAAATTAAGTGACTTCAAATACGTGCAGACATATTTAAATAAGCTTATATTTTAAAACACAAGCAAAACAGTTACAACTATTAAAACGCACCTTAATATTTTTTTTCTCAGAATTGTTAGACTTTCCACACTTCAGACCAGAAATCAAGATCTGAGTGTAGGAGATATCAATACTCTTCTTTAGAAAATCCATTAAGGAGAAAGTTTTATGTCCCACAACATTTTATTCTGTAAATCCTTCTATACTTTCTGCACTCATATGTACAGATAGCTAGTTTGAGGATGACCTACATCAAAAATAACAATTATTAATGTGACTAAGAATGTATTGACTTGAAGTGTTGTGAAAATAAAGGAAAATAAAATAAAGGGGAAAACGGTTGTTTCTGGCTTGTTCTTGCATAATTGATCATCTTGATAAATAAATGCATTTTTCACCTTACTCTTAAGCATTCTTACTCCCATCAGAGTTACCATGATTGATTTTTGTCTAGTGTTGAATGGGAAGAAACTGACTGTTCTTTGCTCCTAGCTGAAAGCATGGTCTTGGTCATACAGTTTTAATGTTGTTTTAATTCTGATTTGGAGCATTTTGGACCTGATATTCCCTATACTTTCGCAAATCAACAGGTAGTTACATTTGTATCAACTGGAGGAACAGTTGATTTCATTTTCTAAGTAGGTTATTTGTCTATGATCATTACTCTTAACTTTATTAAGGATATTCAAAGAGATGAATATTACCTTTCTGTGGATCTCACAGTTTTATAAATGCCGATGTCTGAATATAGCCCTTCCTTCTCTTTCCCTATCTTATCTCAACTTTAACTAAACAGCACCCCACAAAAACTGAGAGTCATCCAGACAGTATCTAAGAAGCAGATGCTTACAAGTTTAGAGAACCTGAGTTATGTTACACTCAATTTCAAATCCCACTGGATTCAAGGGTAGAGGGTAAAGGGGAAGCACTGGTCCTTTGGGATATTTGGCCTTTTTCCAACTGTAAGACCTTAATTACTTTCAGGTAGAGTAATTATTATAATCTATCCATTAAGATAATAAATAAGGGTATTGTTATTTCCCGAGAGTCTGCTGAGTGCTTTGATATAGAACATATTGCTAGATATATCAGAAAAATATTATAAAAACATAGAAATAGGAAAAAGGGATTATGTTTATTTACTAAGAGTATTCATTTGCTATGTCCTAGGCTTAGTGCTTATAAATGCATGGTTAAGTCTGCTAGGAGTAGTCCATATATATCCCAAGGACCAGGGTACAAGACCTGGGGTCAAGGTGAACAACTAAACACAAATAAATAAATGCTTTATCCTCCTCTCCCTTTCCTGTCTGCCTGCCAACTCACCTTCATTCCTGCCTACATTTTTTCTTAAGAAAATAAAAACTCTTCACGCAATGATCTTCAATCATTGGAAATAGAAAGATCCTACTAAACAGATGAAAAAACAGATTTATAAATTAACTTTTACAAATACGTACAATTAATAAAGTGACATCAGAATCTGAAACCAACTATCTTTGGTTCATTTTTCACTAACTAAAAACTACATCATTGAGCTATTTCAGATTTGTTTGTTTTGTTTTGCTTTTTTAAAAGGAAAGCTAGAGGCAGGAATTAAGTCGAGTAGGCAGGCAGGAAGAGAGAGGAGGAAGAAGCACTTTATTTTACTTATTTAATTAATTTTTTTACTGGTTGCTCACTCCCCTCACTGGTATTAAATCTTGAACCTGGGACCTTGGGATTTATATGAGACTGTTCCCAGGTTGTAGTAGACCTCTAGCCACCAGGACGCATCCCTACTACATCACCAAGATTTAAAAATGAATTATGCCTGAGAGAAGCTTGTGTTCTTTCTTATATGTAGAAAACTTTCTTTTAACTGGAAAATTCAAATTATTTTCATTGGCACTATCCAAATGACAAGCAAAGTGTCTTTGTAATCTTGCTCCTACTACTCCTTTGGAATCACTTTCTCTTACACAGTGCTCCCTCGAGTTTTCTTGTGTCTCAGCCAGTCTAGACATTACTTGCTTTTACTGTTTCATTTAACATTTTATTTTATGCATTTGTTTATGCCTCTAATACTTTCCACATTTCCCTTGTTCATACTTTGTCATTTCCTACTAATTTTAAGGTTACAAACTGCATCCACTGCTCCATAAAAGAACACGCTCTGTTGAAATTGTAATGTTCATATGCTACATTTCTGTTGTATATATTATTCAAATCTATTATACATTATATTAACAAATATTTCTCGAAATATGAAGACACCAGTCTAGGAGTTTAGAATGCACACAGGTTGTAGTCTGTGTAATACTGAAGACCTCGTTCTCATAGATTATGATTTGAATAGTGCCCTCTGAATTTACTGAATGTAAATTACATCTGTCATGAATCACTTGTATCTAATACCATGCCTCACACTAAGGAGCCACCTAATAATTGTTTTTAATGCATAGATGAATGAAAAGAAGGGATGAATCATTTAAAATTCCCTAAAAAGGTTCCAGATTAACACTCAGGAAAATAGTGGAAATATCAGTTTCACTGCTATTGTTATCAAATTGACAAACATTCATGAAGGGCTTATTATATGCCAGGGATTTTGTGAAAATTTTCGTAAGTGTGATCTCGATCTATTTATTCTCTCTCTCTCTCTCTCCTTTAAGGAAAGTGACATTATTAATTTCTAGCATTTTATACCTCCCAAATCTGAATTACTACATTTGCATCTTTCTTGTGACTAACCTGTTTTTCAAATATTTGGTCTTTGTTAAAGAGCTGTATCTTTAACTTCCTGAAGGTTGTATCTGTTACACCATAACTAAATGTTATTACTAATAAACCTGAATCCTTCCACAGCATTAAATTCAAATCAACCGTTCTCCAACTACAAAATAGAATTTCAATTTATTATGTTACTGAATTTGAAGTGTATGATTTTGTTTGAATACTTTAAGCATTTCACAAACGAAATTTTTAGACTAATTCGCGTGACAGAGTTGAGACAAAGAAATTTAAAAATAAGACAAAGAAATTTAGTCTTTACTCTGAAGACAGGATAACATTGGAATATAGAGAAAGGTTTTAAAGCTTTTAGAAGAAGACTACAAATGCTACTGTGGATTTTTTCCTTGTATTTTCTGATTGATTGTCATTTTTGTTTTTTTGTCAGAATAATATTTTGACTTTCATTTATCTTTCCTACATTGCTTATTTTTTAAATATGAAAGTATTTCATTTGTAGAATCACAAGCTGTCAGTGGTCATTTTAAAAATAATAATTGTGTATCATATATGGCCAATAAAATATCTTATGAAACACTTCCCTTCAAATTAAGGCCCTACTTTTAAATACTTATTTTGAAAATAGTATTCTAATATAAATTAACTGAGAATAATTTAGTATCAGTCAGAGTGAGATTCAAAATTCCATTTCCTGAAAATACCATTAAAATGTAATTTAATTCACCTAACACATATTAAGCATTCTCTATAAGCCAAGCACTGTGTTAGGCACAAGGTAAAGAGAGCTGAAAAAGAATACAAAATAGTTTCCTTTAAAAAATGTATAGACTAGAAGGAGGGAGAGAGATACACGCTTGTATGCCATCTAATAGAATTGTTATGACAGAAATTAAGTGTTTGGAGTACAGGATGACCAGAGGAAAATGCCATCAGCTAAATCTCTAAAGAAAAAATACCATTCGGATGCTTCCCAGCACTCCCTAAAATTTGCCCTCAGTGATGACTGCAATGCTAACAGAACAGGAAAGGTCAATGGAAGACTGCATAGTCTGAAGAAGTCATGCTTTAATATTTACCACTGTATCCCACTATAGATTTGACTATACTGAGCACAAGGTACACTATGCACTGATGTGTTCACCTCCTTGAATTGAGCTTTTTTTCTTTTTTTAAAAAAATTTTGATAAACATCTATGGAGTTCTGCCCATTTTTTCAGTGGGTTTTGTTGTTGTCGAGGTGTACGGGCTCCTTATATTTTGAAAATTAAGCTCATATCTGATACATGTAGTATGAATATCTTCTTTCATCTTATCTCCATGGATTTGTTTTTGCTTTCATAGTGGTGTCTTTCACTGTGCAGAAGTTTTCAGTTTGATGTAATCTCAATTGTTTACTTTTACTTTAGTTGTGTTTGCTGTAGGTGTGCTTTTCCCCCAAAAAACTGATGAGACTGATGTCATGGAGTGTCTTTTCAACTTTTTTTCTGTCTTGTAAGGTTTTGGGTCTTACATCCATGTCTTTGATCCATTTTGAGGTAATGTTTGTGTATGGCACTAATGAGTAATCTAGTTTCATTTTATTGCAAATTTCTGTCCAGTTTCCCAGGCAATATTTGTTGAATAGACTTTTCTTCCTCCATTGTATACTCTTGACTGTTTTATCATAGATAAACTGTCCATAGAGGTGAGGCTTTATTCTGGGCTATGGATTTCATTCCAATGATCTGTATTTCTGTTTTTGTTCCAGTATCATATTGTTTTAAAAATAATCACTCTGTTGTATAGTTTGAATCATGAAGTATAATTCCTCTACTGTACTTTTTTCTTCAACTTAATTTTCACTATTCAAACATTTTGTGGTTCCATACAAACTTCATAGTTCAGCATTCTTAATTTAATTTCCTTGAATAATATTAATGGAATTATTATGGAAATTGTATTAAATCTGTATATTGCTTTTGGTAGGATGGCCATTTTTTAAGAAGGTAATTCTTCCTATCTGTGTCCTAAGAATCATATGAATGATTCTTCCATCTATTTGTCTCTTCTATTTCTTTTGTTAAAGTCTTATAGTTTTCATTGTAGCGGTCTTTCCTTTGCTATGTTTATTTGTGAGTATTTTATTAATTTTGGTGCTAGAGTAAACAATGGTTCTTAATTGCTTTCCTACTACTTCATTGTTTGTATATAGGAATGTTACTTATTTTTGTGTGTTGACTTCATAGCTATTTTACCATACTAATTTTGTTTCTAACATTTTTTTGTAGAGTCTTTTGTAGAGAATTTTCTAGGTATTATATTATCTCATCACCAAATGATTATAGTTGGATTCTTCCTTCCCAATTTGGATTTCTTTAATGTGCTTTTCTTGCCTTATTGCTCTGGTCAAAACTTTCAGAATTATGCTGACTAGCAGTATTAAGAGTGGATAACTTTGCCTTATTTGAGATCTTAGGGGAAAGACAAGGCTCTCCATTTTTCACTAACGAGTATAATGTTAGTTGTGGTTTTAGCATATTAAATTCAGGCATGTGCTTTGTATTACTATTTTGGTAAGGTTTTTTTAATCTTGAATGGATGGTGAATCTTGTCAAATTTTTTCTGCGTATATTGATATGAATGTTTGATTTTTAATTTTTTCCCTTTATTAATGTGATGTTTTACACCAATGTATTTGCATGTTTTGAATCATCCTTGCATCCTTGGAATAAATTCCACCTGATTGTGATACATAATTTTTTAATGTGCTATTGAATTTGTTTTGACAAGACTTTATTGAAGATTTCTATGTCTATATTCATCAGTAATACTCATCTACAATTTTCCTTTTTTTTCTCCTGTTTTTGTCTGATTCGAAATGAGACTCACATTGGCCTCATAGAATGTATTTGGTAGTTATTCCTCTTCAGTTTTGTGGAAAAGTTTAAGAGAGGGATTAGCTTTTCTTTGAATGGTTGTTGTTGAAGTCATTTGATCCTGGACTCTTGCTTTTTGTGATATTTTTATTGTGTTTTTCAAATAATCTATCTCTTCCTGTTTCCGTTATGGCATTTGTAGGATTCTAGAAAACCGCCCACTACTTCATGATTAATCAATTTGTTGGCATATAGTTACTCATAATATTCTCTCAATCTTTTTTAAAAAATTTCTTTGATATCTGTTGTAATCTCACCTCTTTTATTTTTGACATTTGTTATTAGGTCTCTATTTTTCTTCATGGATCTAGCTATGATCTATCCATTTTGTTTTATTTTTCCGAAGGACCAGCTCTTGGATTCATTGATCTTTTGGATGGTCGTTTTGCTTTCCAATTCATATATTTTTGCTCTTATATTCATTATTTCCTTCCTTCTGATGATTTATTATTTTGATTGTTCTTTTCTTTCTATTTCTTCTAGATGTGTGGTTAGTTATATAATTAGGTTCTCTCGGTTTTCAGTGTATACTTGTATGGCTGTAGACTTTCCTCTCTGAATTTCTGCCACAACACCTATATTCCAGGAGCGCCGCTCTTCATGTTCATTTGTTTCCAGATATATCTTAGTTTTATTTTTATAAATAATCCAGAAGTTGTTCAGAAATATGTTGTTCAATCTCCACAAATTTGTGTTTCATACAGTTTTATTCTTCTGGCTCATTATTAGTTTTACCCCTTGTAGTCAGTGAAGATGATTTCTATAATTTCAATCTTGATAAATTTATTGGAACTTGTTTTTATTCTAGGAAGTGGTCTATTCTTGAGACTCATGTACACTTTTGAATAATGTATGCACATTTTGGTTGGTGTAGAACACTCTGTATATGTCTTCTGGGTTCATATATTCTATTACATTAAGGTCTTCATTTTTTGTTGGTTTTCTGCCTGAATGATTTATCTATTCATATAAGTAGGGTGTTGAAATATCCTACTACTACTGTATTATTGTCAATATTTGCCTGTAGCTCTCTCAGTATTTGTTTTATATTCTTAGATGGTCTAACACTGATTGTATGTATGTTAATGATATTTACTTCTTACTGATGGCTTACTCCCTTGACCATACATATTTCCCTTCCTTGCATCAAGGTTTGTTTTTCAGATAAAAGTTTATCTTGCCTGAGATGTGTTCCTGCTTTCCTTTCGTCACTGTTGGTTTGATTTATTTTTCCATATCTCTTGATTTTCAACCCATGCTTGCCTTTGGATCTGATATACCTTTCTTGTTGAAATAATATAGATGGGACTTTTTCTTTCCCTTATTTTTTTAAATCTTACCAGTTACTCCGTTTCTGTTGATTTGAGCATTCAGTTTATTAATTTATGGTGATAATTGAAATGTAGGATTTTTTTATTTGAAGGAAAAGTGTAACCATACATGAAGGTGAGTAGGCAGGCAGGCAGGAAGAGAGAGGAAGAAAAAGCATTTAATTTTTTTTTAAATTTAGTCTTTTATATTGGTTGATCTCCCCAGACCTGGGGCACAAACTGAGGTCTTTGGGGTGGATGTTCACTGTCATCTTGTGGAAGTTAACCAAAACACTGCTCTACCATGCCATGCCATATGGAGGAATGTATTACTGCCATTCAAGTCTTTGATTTCTGTGTTTCTTGCTTCATCTCCCATTTGCTTTTGTTTATTTTTCCCTCTGGATGGTTTTTAGTGGTATGGATTCTTTAATTTCCTCTTCCTCCCCCACTATGTTTCAGTTTAGGTTTGAGTTTTGTGACTACTACATGGATTGTCTCTTACTTTACTGTTCTGTGATAGTTTTACCTAAAAACTATATATTGAGGTTAACTTTGATTTACAAAATATTAGTATGTACAGGTTTCCAGTTCCTCACTTACATGATAACATGCACTGCCTACCATCAAATTATCAAAATCTCTTCACTGTTATCCATTGGAACCCAACACCACTTGATCCATCCCCCACCCATTCTCTGTGGTTAAACTCAGTTCAGTTGTTAATTTTCCAGGAATGGTTTGGCGTTAGTCTGTTCCTTTGTTTTGTTTCATGTTACACATATGAGTGAGTTCATCCATTGTTTGTCTTTATCCTGAATTATTTCACTCATTTCTCCCTCTTAGTTCCATCCTTAGTGTCAGAAGTGATAGGTTTTCATCATTTTTAAAGAGCTATGTAGTACTCCATTGTGTATACATACCACATGTTTACACAGATTCTTTGTTTTTCCTTTTTGTTTTAGTATGTATTATTGATTATCTCCTATTGTCCCCATCTCTGTTTCTGCTTTTTTTATTTTTACTGTTTTTTTATCATTCTTGGTGTTGGCCATTGCAATAGAAATAGATTTAACTGAGTTACCTATAAAGTAAAAGCTTAAAGAACATGACATTGTTTCCAATTTTTTCTCAATGACACAATAACAACAGTTATTTGTATAGTTGTTTTACCTTCATTCTGTATTCCAGACTGAAGTAACAAGGATATAAACACTAATTAGAAGTATATATTCTTGTTGTTATAAGATTTGGAGTGTTAATTTTACTAAAATATTGTTTAGTCCATATTTCTTGATACAACATTATATTATCTACATCAGCTATTTCCCCCTTCAGACAGTGTTTCCAGCACCTGGACTCTCTCAGATGGGTCCCCTGGTCTCTCCTTAGCAAAGGTCTAAAATGTCCTCTGATGTGTATCTACTTCTCTTTCTCTGCAACTTTTCAGTTAGGGTGCAGTGCAAAGCCTGCTCCACTGTAAACCACCTTGAACCCCCAAGGAAGTTATATTCACTAACCATAGCTCTCCAGTGATGAGGGCAGGGGCTGTCAGGGAGCTCTTTTCTGTGATGGGGCCAGTTCTTATACGTCACTTCTAAATGTGGTCTATTGGTTACCTTTTCAGCATGAAAAAGGTCTTATGTGACTAATGCGACACCAAATGGTTGACTGATCTCCCCAGGGGATATAATCATATCGTGTTGGCTTGTGGAAGGTTGGACATATGGTGTCTGCTTGTGGAAGGTTGGACATTCAGTAGCAGCAATGAATAAAGCAGCTTTATGTGTGGGACTCCATGTGATAGGGTCCCTGCAAAACCTCTATCTCTAACACCAAGTCATCTAAGGCATGTATTTGACATTGGCTCTATTATTAGTGTGACCAGTTGATCAATTAGTCTTTCATGACTTCATATATTCATTCCATTTTAAAAACAAAATGGATAACCAGATAGTCCATTTAAATTTGTAGCGATTATATATCACATATATATATTATTAAATGACATCTCACAAAGAGGCAATTTCCGATAATTCATATGGAAATATCTTTGAACCTCCACAGACCCAATAAATAACTTATGACAAGTCATTAACATAAAGTCTAAAAGAACACTAATGAATAGCAAAAGCAGGAATTCTGTTATAAATGCACAGCTTAATATTGTAGGAAAGAAAATTGGGAGTGTTACTCTCACTTGAATGGATACACTCTGTTTCTCTGATTTGCTATAAAACAGATGCTGAATGCTATTTTTTCTTTTCACCTTTTTTCATAAAAATAAAAATTCTTTTCACATTTCCTTTGGTTACTGAACATAGTTACAGGGTAAGATAAATCTTTTGTTAGTGGTGGAATGCAAATTTTGAAAAGTAGGGTATTATTATATACATGTTCTTTTCCAGTTCAGCTTAAAATTTTCTTCTAATAGGTCACAAGACAGTGTCTGTTTCCAAAATAAAGGACATAAGAAATGAGCTTATTTCCCTTAAAAGTTCTAAACGTTAAAGCTATATTTTGCAGCTGTCTCCTCAGAATAAGCAAAATGCAAATATTCCTTTTATGGCAGGAACATATTTTTGAGCCAAGTAAGAAACAGCTTCTTATTATTAATATATCATTATTTTCTAAACATTTCTTCTTTCTTCATCTTTTCCATCCAATGAGTTCAGACTGCAGAATTCTGAAGGTTTTAGAATTAGCAAGATAGCTAAATGCCATGGTCACAGGTATAGCTATTTACTCTTGAGAATGGCTTCAGTCCAGATGTTCAAGAAAAACAAAGATGCTTCTTCCTTCTCACTGTTCCTGCCTGCCTGCTGCCTTCACTCTTGCCTGTGCCTTTCCTAAAAAAATGAATTAATTAAAAGGCATTTAGATGACTAACACACACATGAAAAGATATTCATCATCACTTAATATTAGAGAAATGTGTATCAAAACCATAATGAGATATCAGAGCACACCAGTGAAAATGTCTATTATTGAAAAGTTTAGAAATAAGTGTTAATGAGAATGTAGAGGAAAAGGGACTGGGGTATAATGTTAAGAATGTTACAACTTCTATGGGAAACAGTATGGAAAGTTCTCAAAAAAGTTATAAATAGGCATGCCACATGATCCTGTTATTGCACTTCTAGGTATTTATCTGAAGAAAATGAAAATATTAATTAATAAATACATATGTTCTCCTATGTTTATTGCTGCATTATTCACAACAACTAAGGTATGGAGACAAGTGTTCAATGGATGACTAAAATGCATGAATAAGATGTTACCTATGTATGCAGTGAAATACTAGTTAGCTGTAAAAAAGATTATTTTATCGTACAAATTAGAAAAAAGTAAATATCAATTCTTTGTGCAAATGTAATAGGCTATGATAAAAATAAAAAACTCTACAAAACTGCAAACATTAGTATCTCCAAACATTATCTGGCAAAGAAGTTTTATGGTTTCTTACTGTGTCACTGTGTACAAAGTATTTTTTTTTACATTTCTGTATTTATTCATTAAATCACTATATATATGTAAGTATTTTATACATGCATACGTGTGTATATATATATGCATATATATTGTCTATGTACTAGGTAACAGGCAATATTCTAGGGGTGGGGATAGAAACAAAGCAGGCAAATTCAATGATGTTAGGAATATTTACTGTAGTGGGAGAAATCAGCAACAACAAATAAATACTTCAGGAAATAAAAGAAGCTATTTGATGGAAACTAAGAGGTCATTGTGGTAGCACATGACCAGAGTAGAAAGAACTTAGTTAAAATGGTCAGGGAAGACCATGCTTGAGGTAACATTTGATTGAGAACATTATGAGAAAATTAAACCATCCAAGAGTATTTCCAGAAAACATTATCAGAACATGATATACAAGAGCCTTGGGAAAAATTATTTCTAAGTAATAAAGAGGGAAAAAAGCCATGTTTGAAAGTAACCCAGGTGAGTTTATTTATAGATGGATACACATAACATTTGTTGACATATACTCATATATATGCATACATATATGTACATATAAATGTATATTTACTATCAGATGGAATCAGGGTTTCCTTGATCTTGACCCACTTGAGCTTCCCTCAAGTATTCTTTGTTCCAGTGGAAATCCACACTCTCTCCTGCTGAACAACACTCACCCATTAGTCCCACGGGTCCTTACTCTGCATGTAATGTTAGTAAGTATGATTCTCCCAGGACCCCTATGCAACCAGAAATTATGAAGAGCTTCTTTTATCACAGATATATAAAATAGTAACAACCTTCTATAAACCTTAAGAACTTCTGTCTCTAACTTGAGCACTCAGCTATGAATAAGAGATCAGAAGTATGAGTTAATTAAGTTAATGGGAAATAGATGAGGTCTACAGATTTGGGTAAGTCTCTTATCCGGGAGGAATGCAAAACTGGGAGGGAAAACAACTGTCAATTTGTAAATGGAATTTAGGGAAGAAAATGTGGATTAAAATGGTTGGTTTTGGGTAGTTGGAGTTATTTGAGTGAGATGAAAAATGTTTAATTTAAAGGAAAAAAAAATGTGAGATATGATGCAATAATGGGAGATGGGTTGCGTTTGAGTGTTTTAGGTAAGTGTAAAGAAAATAGCTGAATAGAGTGGTGAGAAAGAGGCTTGGGTTATTAAGCAAAGAGAAAGAAGGGAAGGGTATCTATAGTTGATGAATAAGGCTAGAATGATATGTTTTGAGGTCAGAATTAATAATGTTGTCTGACAGAGAAATAAGATTTGAGTGTAAGAAAACAGGTGAGGAGGAAGGAGAATGGTGATAAAAACAATAGGAAATGTTCCACCTTTATATTTCCATTGATGAGGAAGAAGGATCTTATAAGAAAAATGTCTTTCCTTTAATTCTGTGATCAGCAGCAACAATGAACACAAAGAATAGCTTAATTTGCCTGTTTATTTATATTCACTACCTGCTCTATTTAGGGGATGGATAAACATAATTTAGAAGACGAATCATGACTGTGACAAAGCATATATGTAAATAAATGGAAAACTTCGAACATAGAAGCAATAGGATATATTGATATGTTGGATAGGGATAGCAGGATTGAATAAATGACTATAATGACAGTTTTTGCACTTGATCAGCTGAAAAGTGTGAATTACTTTTGCTAAGTTGGAAATATTAAGGTACTTACCAAGATTACTTCATGATCATGAGATGTTTGTTGTGTCTTTAGACATATAAGCCGAGATTTACAGTAGACTGATAAACTGACTTGGAGCACAGAAAAGAGGTCAACAATGGGAATATATAGTAGAGTTAGTAATGTGCAGATTAAGCCAATTACTAGGTGAAATATATTTGGAAAATATTGTAGTTATACATTAGAATAGATTCAGAAATAAGACAGTAGATACAGTAGAGAAGAACACAATTGAGATTTAAAAAACATCTAATGAAATGGCAGGAAACAGAAACAAGCAGTGCATGTGTGATGCCTGCATGTGTATAGGTGTATATATATGCACATGTGTATATATATATATGTATATATGCATATGCATTATATGTAGACATACATATATACCCATGTACACACACGATGGTAGAGTAGACATTAACTGAGAGAATGATCAGATCAACAGTTTCATATCCAGCTGAAGTTTTATTATGAAGGCGTCGAGATTTGTTTGGGTTTGATGAGATTATTGATTACCTTCACTAGAGCTGTTTCAGTTTCATCTGGGTGTTTGGTAGGACGCTAGTTTAAAGACTATGAGGTGAAGTAAGGAAAGAGATTATACACCCTTTTGTGTTCTTGCAATCCTTTCAAAAATTCTTAAAATTCCAATCAATCCACAGTCCTTAAAGAATTATATTGCTCATTCACTTATTTTCAGGTTTCTCTTCAGAAAGATACATATATTCTTATTTCCAAGTCCTAGGCTTTCAACTATCAACATAGGAAACTCACTGTTGTTTTCTTACTATGTAATAAAATCTCAGGGTAAGTATCTAGCTTGGTAGCTTGCTCTACATTTGCCCTTCATATGACATTCAGTTCTTATCAGGGATATGTTCATCTACCATTGTAACTGAGTATTTGCCATGTGTTGGAGGACTAGCCATGTGATTTTAAATAAAGTAACAAGATGAAACTGATTATCTTCTTTCTCCTTCCTGGCGCTTTCTGAACCACTACAACTTCCTAAGGTAGTATCCTTATAGAGATTCTACAAGTCTGCTTACTCCTCTTTCTTCTCTACCCAGCAAAAACTTTAGCTTTCAAGAATTGCCTTCATCAGTTTTCTTCTGGATCTATAATTTTGTTAGAATATTAAAGGAAAGTGAGTAGACAGCATAAGTTCAGGTAAAACTGATTTGCAGGAGAGGACAAGAATATTACAAAATATTACTGCTTTGATGTCTGAGCAAGAAAGGTCATTATGAATTCTATCAATCACTCTAATTTCTACTATATGATGGAGGATCATCACAGTAAAGAAAGTGGGGTTAGTTTTTGAACATAGAGTTAGAATTTCAGTAGAAGATAAAGAAGCTTTAGAAGAAGGAGCTTAGATTTTAATCATAACTGATTTTAATTTGCTCAGGGACATTTCTGAACCTCAGACTATTTATACATAATATAGATTTTATTAATCTTATGCATTTTTCCCCAAATGTGATAAAGAATACACAAATAATTTTAAGAAGGATAAAAATACTCCTAGATATTAATATAAGATTGACTCATAAATAAAATTAAGAAACTAAATACTAGCTCATATTAATAATGTTATTACTAGCCTTATTATTTTTATTAAATATTTATTAAGCCATGAGGGAAAAATAAGAAGAGATTACTGAATGATAAAGCCATTAGTAATATTCTAAAATGCCACATCCTTGTTGTGACAAGAAGAATGTATGACAATAAGTTTCAGATTTGTAAAATCATGAATATTACTAATATTTCAAGTTTACTTTTGTTTTGTTTAAACATTGCTTTGTCAGTAAGGATTATGTGCACGAGAGGCATAAAATAGAAGCTTCAAACGCTGGCCAAGTTTGTCGCATGGCTGCCACAGCCGGACAGATGGAGTGACTACTATTTTGAAGAATTTCCTTCTACGTTAGTAGGTTCCTAAAATTTACATATATTAAAGTTATTATTCTACCTATGCTAGCTTGGGCAAACAATTGAAGTCTCTAAGTCAATTTCCTTATCTAAAACATGCATATCTTTAGATATCACTGAAATATTTTATGGTATTAATATGAAAATTCTAATGACAAATGTTTGCATTTAAAAATACCATGTCCACAGATGGAAGAAAATCAGTTGTATGTTCCAGTGATGATAAACACAATGTTCAAAGTTACAAATGACTGATAGGACTCACAAATCAACAATATTCGTGGAGCAAAAAAAAAAGTTTCTTAGATAAATATCTGTACTCGTTAAAGGGTGGGTACATATAAAGGAGGTTGGTGGAGAATATGAAAGTAAAACCAAACTTTAAATACCCAAGATTGAGTATATGAGGTACGTGCCTTTTACCCATAAATGCTATGAAATTCTGATTGCTAATAAGCCACATGAGTGTTGATTTATTTACCTCTCTAATTGGTAACCACTCTCATGGCACATACATGTATTGAGGTCCATTTGTAAGGGAAAGAAAGCCATTACATGTGATTCAAAATCCAGAATTAGTAGGCGAAAATATTGACAGATAATTAATAATAGCTCTAAGCCATTTAAAGATTTAAATAGTAACATAATTTTGAAAAGAGGGATGACTTTGGATAATTTTTCAAAGTCATTTCCAAACAGTATAGTGTTCCTACAAAGAAGAAACAAATAAAATGCATAGAGAAATATGAGCTGCTATCTTTTTTTAAGAGAGGAAGGAAGCAGGCAGACAGAGAGAAGGAAAAATATTTATTTATTTATTTTGGTTGTTCCCCCTCCTCCCTCTGGGTCACAAACCTGGGTCGTGTGGTTTCCTGTGGCCACAGACACAAGCTTAATGCATGAGTCACCAGGGCATGCTGAATTCTCTATTTTCTTAACGTTGTGTGTCTTTCTTTCTTCTAGGAGTTCACATGTCCATGGTAGGAAAATGGTTTCTTGGGTCAGCCTTATCACAGGCTCAAATTCCAGTACTGGACAGTCAGCTTTATTCTACCTCACTGGGATTCCTGGCTATGAGAGTGTTCATCACCTTATTTCCATCCCCTTTTGCGTGTTATACCTGATTGGAACAGTAGGCAACTGCACAATTCCTCACATCATTGACACTGACAAGAGTCTCCACGAGCCCATGTACTACTTTCTGGCTATGCTGTCCCTCACTGACATGGGCATGTCCATCTCTACCTTACCCACAGTGCTCAAAGTCTTCTGGTTTGACGCTAGGGAGATAGAGGTGAATGCATGTGTTGTCCAGATGTATTTTATTCATACTTTTTCTCTGATGGAGTCAGCTGAGCTCTTAGCTATGACTTTTGACCGGTATGTTGCAATACGTGACCCTTTGAGGTATTCTAGCAAACTTACCCCTCAACGGATTGTCTACATAGGCATCCTTATTGTAGTCAATGCGCCACTGTCCTCCCTGTCATCCTTGTTCATATTCCTACATTTTCCTTCTCTCATTCCCGTGTTTTTTCCCACTCTTTCTGATTGCATCAGGATGTCATCAGGCTGGCCTGTGCTGATATCTCTTTCAACATTCTGTATGGCTTGTTTGTTATCACATAATATTGGGGTGTATATTCTCTGGGAATCTTTTTATCTTATGCTTTCATCCTCCACTCTTTGCTAGGCATTGCATCCTAGGGAGGGAAGCTCAAAGCTCTTAATACATGTGCCTCCCACATCTGTGCTGTGCTCATTCTTTATGTGCCAATGATAGGGCTCTCCTTAGTGTACCACTATGCAAAACATTCATCCCCCATTATCCACATAACCATGGCTAATATTTACCTGTTAGTCCCACCAGTACTCAACCCAATTACTTATAGCATAAAGACAAAGCAGATTCGCCAAGGTTTCCTAAGAATATTATCAGCCAAAAGGGTTGGGCTTGCTCACAATTAGAAGGCATAAGAATTCCAATTATTTTGACATTTGAATCTATTTTCCTCATCCTGAAATTAATCTGTTTAGAAATTCTTGGTCATGTTTAATGCATAGTAATTCCATGATATACAGTAATTCTAAATTTTCCCTTCAACAAAAATATTTCAATGGTTTCTATACTAACTTTCAAATTCTAAAGCATCTCAGAATCCTGGTATGAGGAGATTTAATAAGAGAAAATTTACTTCAATCAAAAATTTATGGAAATACTTTACAGAAGGTTGAAAGAGAAATCTAATTTTCCATGTTGTAATCAAGACTTAAGAGAGTTAGCTATTTAAATACAACAGAGCTATACATATAGTTGGGATTGGTAAGAGGGAAAATTTCTTTCTCCTGAGACAAAGTGGACCTCCAGTTTAAACAAAATCTTAATCAACTGCATGGTTGAGTTTAGAGATAAAAGAAACAAAAAAATTTGTATTATTTTATTTCCTTTACTTTTATTGGAATGAATGTCAGAAAAAAATTGTGAATTAAATGTCTAGTTAGTTTTAAGCAATACAAAAAGAAAGAACTGCAGGCTCATTATGAAATGTAATCATTCTATCTATCTATATATCCATCTATCTGCCATCTATCATAATCTATAGCCTATCTATCCTCCTTGATTATTTTACATTCCCATTAAGTAAATATCTCCTGTGCAGACCTTTAAATGAATATGCATCAGATGCCCTAACTCACCATAAACTATAACTGCCTAAGACTCTAGGTCTCTCAATTCCTCGATAAATAAAAAGAAAAATACAAAATAATTTTCAACAAAGTATACATTCTAATTGGATAATAAAGTGATACTGAGGCAATTAAAAGAAGGCCTCAAGAAGAGCTTCCAAATTATTTTTGTATATATACTATTTTAAATCATCCTGAGCACATAGATAAAAATAATCTATACAAAATTATAATTAGCTAGAAAAAAGAATATAGAAAAATGCAAAACTATACAGAACTATAGTCAAAATATTCATTCAGAACGTAAACTTGGAAACAGAATGAAAAAATAGAAAACACACTTTGCATCTCCAAATGAATTTAAGACAACCAAAAATGAGGGAAATATACTTTAAATATAATATGAGATAAAAGGGCATGTTTTACACCAGAGAAGACCAATGGCAGCAACAAAAATTCTTTGACTCTGAAATCAAAACCGTAATATTAGGGATGGGTTGGGGGAGGAGGGAGGAAGCTGAGTATAGGGGGTCACATCGATGGTGGTGAATGGCCCTAGTACTCTAGTAGTGGGCATGTGTTGTTCGTATGTTAATGGAGGTGGGAATCTCTTCTTAAAATGTACATATACTGTAACACAATGACAATAAAAAAGGATACTGTCATTGAAAGAATCGGCATAACCTATCAATTACTTCAAAATATAAAATAAGAGGCTCACATAGAAGGAATAGAGAACAGATGTTAAAGTAAAAAATTAGAAAGACAGTAGCTGATATGTCAGACAGACCTTGGAAAATATAATCTGAATAATGGGTGTCTGTATAATGGAGACCCTAACAAATGACATAGAAAATAAATATTTTTGCAGTAATTTAAAATATTCTCACCAAAACATATGATGGCAATGTTCTTAATGCTTACAAACATTGAAAGCATAAAAGAAATATATAGCAAAATATGATGTCAACTAAAGGAAAAATATTAAATCAGACTCTGAATTCGCCTTTCCTAAAAGAAAAACATTGAGTATAATGTATACATATTTTTGAGGAGAAAGTATATGAGCTGAATATTCTATACTCAGCATATGCACTATTAAATTATTTAATTTATAGTATATGTCTTTGAAACATTTAGAAATAACGGAGGTGGGGAGTATAATAACAAAAACCCTGTGTTTCAGTTGATAATTGTGAACCAGCGTGGTGAGTAGATGGGGGTATATTATGAGAACTCTACTTTGATGTATGTTGATATCTTCTATAAAGACAAACTTTAAAATAATTAATTAAAATTAATGTTAAAACTAACAAAAATAGCACTGGTGTTTAATTTCCTACACAAATTCTCTTCCCTCTCTAGAAACCCAAAATGCAGTGAATCAATTCCACAACATTAAAACAATCTGTGCTATCAGGTGTGCCCTTGGTGACCTAGCAGTCTAGTATTCCTCAGAGCAGTCTCACATACATCCCAAGGTCCAGGGTTCAACACCTGAGGCCAGGGTGATCAACAAATGTGAAAACTCCTATCCGGGACTGGAGGGAATAACCAAGATAAATAACTAAGCTAAATAAATGAAATGTTTCTTCCTTCTCTTGCTTCCTGCCTGCCTACTTACCTTCATTCCTGCCTGTACAATTCCTTTAAAAAAATTCTTAAAAAAAATTTCAGTGTGGAAAGACTTACCTGAAGCTTTGTCTTACACTTAGGCAATTGACTTTTTGGAGATGACCTCCCATTTTGAAAGAGATTTTGGCCTGATCAAATGAAAAAATGAACATCTGGATTTTTTAATTAAAGCAATAAACATAAAACACACAATTTAAAAAATCAACATGTAAAAAACTTGCAGATAGTGATACTAATATTGATAAATATAGACAGTGATGTATGCATATGTGTGAGGTAGATATTTCTCCTTTACATTAACGTTCTATCAAGAAAAAATGCCATGTTAAAACTGAAGAATTTGACAAATGGATCATTGATAAAAATTGTGTATATATATGTATGAATATGCATAAACATAAATATGCAATATTCCATATGTTAGCTTATTGATATTCCTTGTTATGAAGTTGCAAGAGAGCATGAGCTTGCCAGAACTTGGAAAGGGCAGCACTTGGAGGTAGACACCTGGCAAGAGTCTTTCCTTTCTTAAAGAGATTCAGTCAGCATGAGAAAGCCAAAGAAAAGACTGAATGAGAAGTTAGTAAACACCTCACCAGTACCTACCTCTGTATTCCTATTTCCCATTTTCTATCAGTTTCCATCATTGACAAAATCAAACCAGAAGCCAGAAAACAAGAGAACTTGTTGATACTGTCCATTATGGACAGAACACAGAGCAGGATAGATCTGAAAATTGGTAAACAGCCATGCATGTGATAAGTATTATCTGTGAATAGATGATAGCATTGTTACTTAACTTGTTGCAAACATTGAGGCTATATGTATCTATAAATCTCTGTGTCTTTCTAGCCCCTGTCTTCCTGCACTGAAATATTTCCTACAACTTGGTGAGAGAGTAGAGGGAGGCACTTGGGAAACACAACCTGCTGAAGCGGCATCAGTGACAAGGTTATGAAAACTGTTCTGCTTTTATCCTGAGGCCTCAGATCGCTAAGGAATACAAGAAGACTTATTAGCTCATCCTTCAAGCTCCGAGAATTAGAACACTCATTTATGACAAGAAGAACTACTCTACTAAGTAGATGAGGCGTGGGGACGATGAGAGTGGGAGGTAATAGGGAAATGCAGTGGGGGAATTGAGAGGTGAAGAGAAGAGAACAGACATCCAAACTGTGGCAAGGAGGACTGGGAGACTGGATCAAGAGGGACAAGTTCTTAATCCCTCACAGGGCGTGATTTTCTCCAAAATAATTTTATTAATCTTGCCCTTGCTGGTAGCATTCAAGTGTGACTCATATTTCAGACAGGGCTTACCTAATATGCACAGCCTTCCGTAGTGGATGGTCTCCTCTCTGTCCAAGGATGTGATCTTACCCAAGGGGAAGGACTGCATTCAGATCTAGCAGAAAAATACTTTTAGAATAAGGTTGGGATTACACCAGATAGACTTCAAAGTCTCCTTCAAAACCAAGAAACAGTTTTTAACATGACCTCAATTATAAACTAGAGGTCTAAATCCCACAAAGAACTTCTGATTTTTGAGTTTATACACTAACTCCACAAACTTCTCCTTTCCCTGGGAAATGTTGGAAGGCACCACAGGTCACAGTAGTGAGTTTGAAATTATGCAGTCAGCATTAATAGGAGCTTGGCTTGAAAATGAACTATGATGCATTTTAAGGGGTTGTGGAGGGGAATAGGAGGACCAGATACTGTTGAATAGATGGAACATAGTGCTAAATATGCTGTGGTCACTCCAGATGGCTAATGTGGCTGCTCAGAGTCTAAGCTCACTAAGTTTCATTTCTTTTCTTGATAAAACTTCCCATTTTTGCTTAGATTCTGTGATTTTTTTCACAAAATTGGGATTAATAAAATGGTAAGTATTTTGAGATGGTAAAGAGAAATGATAATAAGTAATTCATATAGCTGGCTACAGTGAATCTTCACTAGATGAAAGGGAGGTGAAATTGATAAAATTCACTTCTTAATCTTTAGCTTACCTAGGTCACTTTTGTGAGAGAAGCTTTTACAGTGATTACTTCTATTGGAATATAAGCAGTTTCCCCATATCTTCCTCTGTGTACAATTTACTTCACAATATTGATTTTTTAAATATAATTACAATCATCGTCCATCATTATCATCGCTATCATCACCACCAATATTTTCGGGTCACTGTAATTAAGGTGTCTATACTAAGTATTTTATCCACAATATTTAGCACAATCCTGTCAAATTATTATTTAAATAACAGAGTGAACAACTTTGGGACAGAGAGAAAAATGCTATTCATTCAAAATTGAAAAAAAGTAAAAGAAACAAGTGATGACCCAGAATATAACTTAGGTTGTTGTGATAACATAAAAAAATAGATTCTGAACAAGAGAGATGGTGGAAGGGCAGTTTTAACCTTAAAAATCTCAATAAAAGTAATTGAGATGACTAAATAGTCTTTAGACTGGGATCCAGATCAAATATCTTCCAAAGTCAATTAAAATTCAAGTTTACTTCTTGGTAGTGAGAAATATAGATCATAATATTATAGAAATGGTCTTAACTAACTGGAGATGTGTAAAGAAGGTCTATTTCCAAGTTTGGTTAGACTACAAATTAGAAAATCATACAAAATTGGACAGACTGTTGAAAAACATTGGCATTGAAGGCAAATGTAGAAAAGTGGGTGATGCAGACAGTCCAAGCCGAGAAAACAATAATATGGGTGGTTATAAACCAGGAAATTGAGGAAAAGAACAGGGGCATAACTGTCAAGTTGTACAATATTTGGGTAGAATTTAATCATAATGTGAATGATAAGAAATATCAATTTGACTCCAGTATTCATTTTGTGATTTCTTGATTATGGATCTGCATTTTCTAGAACATTGGCATTTTTAACATCCCAGGTATGTTACATTTAGGATTTACTAAATAATATTGAAGGGAATTTGAGAGCCCTAAAGAGCTTACAAGGTTAGAAGATGCCAGTTTATTTATTTCAAATAAAAAACAAACTGCTTCGTGGATTTTAAATACTGAAAAGTTCATTTTGGTGAATGTTATACTTGTCAAGGAATAAACAAGTGGTATTTTGAGAGGCATCTTATTTTATTTTATTTTTTACTTCAGAGATGTGTTAATTGACCTGAAATCTAGTAGGAAAAATATTGTTGTTCTCATTGTCCTTAATAGATATATTCGGAGTCAAGATTAGATGACAACAGGTATTTACTGAGTGCTGTAATATTTTCTAAACTATTTGTTTTGTGTTCCTAGTCTTTCCATATCCCTATGTATATTTTTGCACACTTTCAAAATGACTGATAATTTCTGAAACACAGTAGGAAGTTGTCATTGATACCTTAAAAATAGAGCTAATGAATTTGTTTTGATGTAATTTGTTCATGTTTATTGTTCTCTAGAAGTGCGCTACATATGACATTAAACATTCTATTATAATATTTTTAAGTTCAAAATTTTTCTACTTAAGTCTACCTTAAGTTGTTTTTAGTACTTGGGATGCTAATTCAAGATGAAATGAAATCAAATTTGACTATCTATAGAGACCAAGACGGTGACTTCATCACATAGTAAGAGCAAATATCATGCGGTGCAATACCTGCTTGAATTATGAAAATATACTATGCATGTTGTTCTATAATTATCAAAAAATATATCATGTTCTGGAAGAAAAGTAAATTTTGTGTAAATCACTGCAGAATTCATTAAGAAAGTAAGTCTAGTGCAAGACCAGTGGCCCCAGTCAAAAAATTTCCCTGCTTCCAAAATCAAGCATAAAACTTAAATATAATATAGAAAAGGTTTTGGTGAGTGCTTCTCTGATTAATGTCTTTGAAAGATGTTGTGCACATTTAGAGAGGATGTTGATTATTTTTAATCAGGGAAGCAGAAAAGATTCATGTGGCTATATGATGGATTTTTTAATTACTGTCAGGTCTCAGCAATGCGATGAAGAAAGTCAAAGAAAAAATGTAATAATGGACATAACAATAATAATAGCAGGTTAACGCCGAAGATTTTGGTGGTTGTTATTTTTGTTTGTTTGTTTCTTCCTGACACAGTTGCTGATTCATTACCATCTCCATTGGAGCATGAATGTGAAATTGGATTGTGGATTAACAGTAAACCTTGATGGCAACCTTAAACTCCAGCAATACCCAGTCCTCGACATTCTATCTCACAGGTATCCCTGGCTATGAGGACTTGCACCACTGGATTTCCATTCCATTCTGTTTCCTCTACTTTATTGGAATCATGGGTAACTACACCATCCTTCACATTGTTCGTACAGACCCTAGATTCCATGAGCCCATGTACTACTTCCTGCTTTCCCTCACCGACATGTGCATGTCCATGCCCACCATGGTGACACTCTTCAGGGTGTTGTGGTCCATTTCCAGGGAGATCCCACTCAATATCTGTGTAATCCAAATGTTTTTCATTCACACGTTTTCCTTCACTGAATCATCTGTGCTCTTAGCCATGGCCCTTGACTGTTATGTGGCCATCTGTCACCCTCTACGGTATGCTACCCTTCTTACCCCAAGACTTATCACTAAAATTGGAATTACATCTGTTCTTAGAAGTTCCTTACTCATGATTCCACTTCTGGCCCGGTTGTCCTTCTTTCCCTTCTGCAGATCGCAAGACCTGTCTCATTCGTATTGTCTACATCAGGACATGATTCGCCTTGCCTGTGCTGACATCAAATTTAATGTTATATATGGGTTGGTTCTGATCACTGTGTTGTGGGACATGGACTCTCTGGGTATTTTTGGGTCTTACGTGTTTATCCTTCACTCAGTATTAAAAATTTCATCCCGCGAAGGCAGATTTAAGGCCCTCAACACATGTGTATCACATATCTGTGCTGTACTCATTCTGTATGTACCTATGATTGGGCTATCTATAGTCCATCGTTTTGCCAAACACTCTTCTCCTCTCATCCACATCTTCATGGCTCATGTCTATTTATTAGTTCCACCTGTTCTCAACACAATCATCTATAGTGTGAAGACTAAGCAGATCCGTCAAGGAATCCTACACTTGCTTCTCCCCACCAAAATTAGGTCTACTGTGATATAAACAAGTCCTCAAAACAAAATGACATAAGTCTTGGTGATGTAAACATGAGTGATTTGTCTGCCACTAAGTATGCTGGCACCTGCGTTGCCAAGGACAGACAACCGAAAGAGTTGCAATAGAGTCAATAGAGCTTCATAGAAAGGTCCTAAAAAAAGAGAACAGGTATCCCTGGGACTTGAACTTAACAAGTTTTTCACAAATTTCCTTTCAATACAAATATGTTGCAGTGGAGTGTTTTGGAAATAATTTCCGTATATTTGCTCCCATTTCTAAATACAATCCTTATGCAAAGTCATTTATTTATGAAGTTTCCCTGAGATTGACTAAAACCATATTTATTCATGATATTTCATAATTGTCAGGGAATCTTATAATGCCTATTAGTTTTATATTCACTTGTAAACTTGCTTATTATAATTTTCTTTCATGTGGAAAAAATACGACCTCCAAAAAAGAGTATATTATGGCTCAAATTAGAATGATCAGTCCTCATGGTGCATCAGTATCACCTTTTAAATGTTTATGTATTATTTGTCTTTTCTTAAATTTAGTATCCTTGAGTAGAAAGGGAAAATCTCTGTATTTTTTTTCTTTTAACTTATAGAAATAATTTAATCTTAGAGAAAGCTGATGCAGAAATTTCTTAGGATTCTAAGATATTGTTGCGTGAAATCAGTGACTGTATTTTATTGGTTTAAGTGTATCTTTATAATAATTAAGTCATTTTAAATGTAAAAATGTTTTAACTCACTGAATTATAATTGAGTATAAATCTTTGGTAACAGGAAACATAAACTATTTGTCTCTTCCTCTTTATCTAGAACCTTTTCAATATATAAAATTATCTTTTCTTACAACTCATATTACCTCATTATGAATGTTCATAGCATTATAAAATATACTTCCAATGTAATTGAATTTTCTTCCTTCATGCATTACATAAGAAGACAATAATGAATGAAGGGGACAAGCATACATATAAGTATGCTTAGAACTCCCAATACCTGTTTTGTTCTGAATAATAGGCAATATGTGTTTACACATCTTATTTAGGCTCCTATTAAATCTTTGATTCAAGTGGTGGCTATATGTAAAAATCAGTACTATCTTTTTGTATAAAAACATTTAACTATTGAATGCATAAATAATAAAAAAATCAATCATTGGAAAAATAATGACTGCTTTGGTTACTAATACATATACATATATGTATATGTACACATATATATGAGAAAAATATCCATATGCATCCACAGATCATATAATAAAGATAAATTATTAACTTAAAAAAATTAAACCTTCAAGTTTCAGTCACTTGGAGCACATCTAGAATTTCCATGAAATTATTTCTGTGTTCTTGTTTTAAATTCAACTATTTCTGCCTCAACCCCTCATTAACCTATTTCTTATCCAAACTTGTAATTATTATTATCCAACTCATTATTCTTGACCAAAGGATTATCAACTGAAAATGATAAATGTTTATATGAAAATCAACATTAGATAATATTCTGGGTGTAATAAAATATAATTGATTGAAAAAGGGAAATTTTCAGAGAATATTAGCATAACATCAGCTGTATATTTTGAAATTATAATTTTACTAGGTAGAAATATTTTTAAAGTTAGAACTTCAAACACAAAATACATATTTAACCCATGGATGTCCATTTTTAGTGCCTGTGCTAAAAGAAATAACAATTGTATCAATACTTTTTGTAACAGAAATATGTTTAAACTATCACATCCTAGTATCAAGGTTTAAATAGCACACCTTTAAAGTTTTATCTACAATAAAGGGTTTGCAATTTATTATTAGAGTTAAATTATATATGATAATATTTGCATATATATAGCAATAAAAAACTATCTTTTCTTACAACTCATATTACCTAATTATGACTGCACACAGAGTTTTATAAAATACTTCCAATTCAAATGAATTTTCTTTTTTCACATATTACTAAAGAAGACAAAAATAAATGAAGGGGAGAAACAAGCACTTAGGTATGCTTAGAACTTCCAATATCTGTATTGTTCTGAGTAATAGGTAATATGTTTACATATCTTATTTGAGCATGTATATATATATACATATATATATATATACACATACACACACATATATATATGTGTACCTATATAAACAAAACCTAAGAAAAACACATATTCTCAAAACTAAGGTAATTATTTTTAGTAAAATGCAGTTTGTGAAGACATGAATGGTTTAATGTAAGACCAGATGATGGCACACCCTTGTGGAGCAGTCTCTTTGTCAATTACCCCTGAGTCTTGTGTCCAGAGAGAAGCAGCCAGTGTGAACAACTAAATAAAAATAAAGTTAAGATGCTTCTTCTCTTTTCTCTTCTTGCCCACATGAATACTCACCTTCATTCTTGTTTGCACCTTTCTTTTAAAAAAAAAATGCAGCAACAAATAGCAGAACCAATGAAAAAATAAATGGGATGGCGAGGCTGTATTATGAATTGAGAACAGAATCATCATCTTGTCTTGAAATCTTAGTGAGGGCTGAAGTCCAGTCCTCTTGTAAACATTTTGCTCTTCAAACAAAACATTCTCTTACTTCTGACTAAAATTATAATAATATGATTAAAACATCTATCTCATTTGTGTGCAGATTTACAAATTAGGGGACATTTTTATTCACATTGTCGTGTTTGATTGTCATGTATTTGTCTTATGAAAGTTTTCTCAGTCTTCCTGAAGAATATGTGGGATAAATCAAAGCCTAAATATTAATAATTTTTTTGGTATTCTACTCTCTAACCTCAGGTAAAAATCCAATACAACTTTTTCATAATGTTAAATGCCATCCACTGGATTATATACTAATCATATTAGCGCTCCCAAAGGCCTTTTGTGGCAAACATGAAAGTAAGAAAAATATCATAGCAGAGAGGATCACAATCTCCTGGATGTCTAATTTATTTGACATTTTATTTTATATGAAACATTTTTGTGAATAATTTATTATCCAACATAATAATTCAGTCATGCAATCTAATATCTTCAACAATAGAAAACAAACATTTCTTTAAAAATATAGAGGGACCAACCACATGATAGCATATAGAAACTAAAAACAACCATTTATAAAGAGTATGATAACATTGTGAATATTCAAGGAATACACTTTTCTGTTGTCTCGTGGAAAGAGGGAATTCCATCCTAGATTTATGGAAGAAATGTTGGCAGATGTTAGGTTATATCCTAGTTCTTAAAATGCACGTCAAAATGTTTGGTGTGGGGAGAGCTAAACTATGAAAAATGCATGTGCTTGTTGAATACGACCAAATGAATCCAGCGAACATAATCCTGAATATTTGCCATGGTTTACTTCTGTTAATGATTTAGTAAAAATCTCATTTTCAATAAATCAGAATACTAAGTAATAGCGCAGGTAGATTTAGGCTTGGGGTATATACCGAATACGGGCTCTATGCATCCCACAGTTCAGACAGAGTATCAACAAATGCAATAAGAAGACTCAAGCCTTCCTGCTGTTGAGATCCTTCAGCAGCAAAACCATCCATGAATGACATAATGCAGATCCAGCATTTGTGTTGACTTAATCTAAGTAAAGTAAAAGTTTATTGCTTGTATTCAAAGGGCCATTATTATATTAAGGTGTTAAAGGATATTTGAAATAGATGTTTTCTGGAAGTTGGGGAAAGGTGAGAGAAAAGGAAAATAAATATTTTGCTAGAGGTTTTATATAATGTATAAAGAGATTCAGAGAATTTGTTATAGAGTATTATGATTTATTATTTGTTTAGTTAAGGTATTTATCATTCAACAAATACATTGTTTTATATATTCTGAGTAATGTGATATAATGATGAGGCTGGATCAGAAATCATTCTTAACCGGTTACATTTTGTCCTATTCATAGCAAATTCACGTAGAGGATACATTGAGTATTAAAAAAAGAAAAAAGTACGTATTAAAATCCATGTGCGGTTACAGTATTTATTATTAACTTGATATGTTAAACTACTCCTTGATGGTGACTGACTAGTGTCCTGTTATTTTTCTGTTTACCCAATCATAGGAGGAAAACATTTAGAAATATGAATATTTTGACATCTATAGAGAAGTTAGGTGTTTTGAGAATTGATCAGCCCAGATTGATTCAAACATGACATTCCCTGGCCCTTTTTGAATCCCAATCCTTGGGTCATTTTGGTTGATTACACAGTCCTAGTAGTCTCATCCTTATCTCTTTTGTTTTTACCCCATAAACAATAGGGTTCATGGTAGGGGGCACCAGTAAGTAGAGGTTTGCCAGGAGAATAAGGGTATGTCTGGGCACACGGTTTCCAAAGCGATGGGTAAAGAAGGAAAAGAAAGCCAGTGTATAGAATATCAAGATGACACATACATGAGCCCCACAGGTTCCAAAGGCCTTTGTCCGGGCTTCTCTAGAAGGTAGTCGGAAGATGGTTCTCAGGATTAGCCAGTAGGACATGGAGATGAGAACAAAGTCTAGTCCTGTGGTGAGGAGAGCAGCAGTGAGTCCATAAATACTATTAAGGATAAAGCTATTGCAGGCCAACTTAGCAATGCCCATGTTCTCACAGTAGGTGTGGTGAATGATGTTGGTTCTGCAGAAGTGTAGTCGGAGAATGAGGAGGACTCCCGGTGTGACTACAACTACACTCCGTGCCACCAGAGCCAGGCCCACCTTGCTAATGAGAGAACGTGTAAGCAGGGTTGCATAATGAAGGGGTGCACAGATAGCCACATAGCGATCAAAAGCCATGGCTAGTAGAACAGCAGATTCAGAGAGGAACAGAGCATGAACAAAAAACATCTGTGTGAGGCAGGCAGGAAATGTTGATGGAGACGGACCCTGCCAAAAGATGAGAAGCATTTTGGGTACCGTGACAGTACAAAGGAAGAGATCATTGAGGGCCAGCATGGCCAGGAAGAGATACATGGGTTCATGGAGGCTCCTGTCCCAGGCAACCACTGCCATAACCAGGCCATTGCCTATCACAGCCAAAAGGTACATAAAGCTGAAAGGGATGGAGATCCAGATTTGGAAATCTTCTAATCCTGGGACACCAGTCAGTAGAAAGTCAGTGAAGTGAGTGGATGTATAGTTGGATGTTCTAATAGAGAGGTGGTCAAAATCTGAAAAACAGAAAGTAACTGCCGTCATTGATAGAAATGAGTATTCATTCATCCTAGTCAAATAGTAACCATTAATTTTGCCTTGATAAGTGGATGGAGAAAAAAATGGTTTAAGAAAAATGACTGAATAATTAAATGATAATGGCCAAACTTGTCTTATCTTTGTTCCTTGTTTAAAATAAAATAAAAATGTAAAAAAGAAACCTGTGAATCAATTAAGTATTGCATTTATTATTTTTTGTAACTCATGATTAGGTAATTTATATCTTTACATATACCTCTCAAACTTTTGATATTTCTAAATATATATATATATATACACATACATTTTCTAATTTGACAATAAAGTTTTAAGTTGAAACTTTTTTTTCTCCATAGCACTAAAAAGATTGGACAGAATTATTACTGCACACGTTGAAATCCAAATAGAATGATGGGGAGATGGGTTGAATGGTACATTGATATATAATAGAGTCAGCATGAATGTCCAAATTTTGTTTCTCAATCTGTGGGTGTTTGATTTTTCACTTTATCTAATTTTTCTACAATAAAGAAAACAGTTACACTCATCTGACTCTCATCTGAATTCCTAAAATAGTGGTTGAATTAACAGGGAATTGAAACTGCTGAGCCAAAGTTGTAATCTTACTAATAGCTGAATGATTTTTATCTTAATGATCAAAAACTCTTAAGGATCCTGAAATCAAATTTAAAAAAGACAAAAAGTCAGAGGATAAAATGTTTTCATTCAGAACAAAAAACTCACAGAAGAAAATCAAGATTATTAATTAATACTTGCCCAGATTGCTGAGCAAAGCAGCTGCAATTTTCAACAATGAAAAAACTAGATAAATGTTATCATACTTTTTAAAGGGGCTCTTATTTATAAAATATAAAAGCGTGAAGATAGTTTTTCAAAAACAATACGTAAAACATAAAATTGCCCATTATCCATGTCTATAAATATCAATTAAATTGGTGAATTTGGTAAGTAAGCACAGCATTTATAACAAAGGCATTTTCCAAGTTTAGCACCACATTTAGCAGTGGAACAGTATGTTTCAAAGTTACATACACAAATGTTATTTCATCTAAGGATAGCACATAAATCTGCATAGTCTGCATTTTTTCATGTGATGCTGTCTTACCATAAAGCATATGAAAAACTACCCTGCATGTTGAGATGCCTATCTATTCTCACTTGAATTAACTGAAATTCTTTTCAGATTATCCCAAGTTTAATCATGGTACATTATTTCATATTTATTCTGTTCTTCCTCACACTGTCTTTTGTACCAACTCCTGTATTTCTCTTTCTGTCTCACCCAGATGAGGAAGAAAACAAGTCTTTCTCATCAAAAAGCAAACACAACAGATAAAATGGTTTTAATGAGAACTTTTTAAAAAGTGTTTTTTTTGAGTAGTTAGTATGACTGCAATTTTTATTGACCTTTTTATACTAATACTTCATTTATCTGGTTGTCTCTCAGCAGTGCTTACTATATAATGAGTAAACATAAAATACAGTTGAAACACAGATATCACACATATTAGCACAGGAATGAGAATTATAAGTTATGATAAAAATAATACTTATAAATATTAATCTATGTTGTAATTGTCTAATATTTTCCTAGAAACTGTTGCAAGCATTTGCTATGGATGATCCAGTCTAAGGGTCACAGCTTCTATATAAAATAGCTATTGCTCCTATCTTACTTTTACGCAAAAGAGAACTTAGACATTGAAGGACTTCTCCAAAAGCACATAACATGTAAATGCTGTATACAAATTCAGTAATTTTACTCCCAGAACTCACATTTTAATTACAAAACTATTGCAATTTACCTTTTAGATGCATGATTTTCTAAACCTTTGGGAAGATAAAAAGGAAAATCTTGAATTTCCTCTTAGTACCTCTTAAAGTGATACTCTGAGGCAAAAGTATGGTCTCCTTTTTAAGGATCCAAAGAAGACGCATGTGAGTGCATGTGTACGTGTGCGTGTGAGTGTGTATTCATCTGTATCATACACTGGTATTTATAAAAACAATCTAGGGATTAACTTCTGGGCCAAAAAGCCTTTTGTGTATTTTGCATTTGAGTGACTGCCTTTGTACCTGAGACCCACAGGCAGTATTTGGATCAGCTGACTAACCTTACCTTTTTTAATTGTGACACTCTATTTTCCCATTTTGAACTGCATTGGGTAATTTTGCATCCCAGTATAAGTTTCTGAGAGTATCATTATGATTTTTTTGCTTAATTCTGTTTGTATTCCTTAAAGATTACTATAAAAAGAGATACTATAAAAGATTTCCTATTGAGATTTTTCTGCAACATGAATACCACCTACTACGAATCCAACTACTATGAAGCTACTAACTATTGAGTTTGTGTGAATATATGTGATTACATTTTGAGACATCTTTTAATGAGCAATTTAAAAATGTTACTAAGGAAAAAGCTTGGTAGACTATTTGAAGAACTCCTACTTTTGAAACTCAGTTTTGAAATGAATGACATTATGGATCAGTTTTAGGTTAAAAGAAAATTTAAGCAGAAAAGAGAGTTCACAACTTTTCCCTCAAATTTGCTGATCTAATTTTCCCTATTATTGGCATCTTGCATCAACATGACACATATATCACAATTAATAAACCAATATTGACATATTTATCAGCTAAAATTCGTAGTTTACATTAGACTTCACTGTTTGTGTTCCACATGCTATGGGTTTGACCATTACAGTATCATACACAATAGCATCGAGCTTTCCAAATTTGATTCGAG
Source organism: Solenodon paradoxus (assembly GCA_004363575.1). Classification (NCBI taxonomy): domain Eukaryota; kingdom Metazoa; phylum Chordata; class Mammalia; order Eulipotyphla; family Solenodontidae; genus Solenodon; species Solenodon paradoxus. The sequence continues at coordinate 521,864 of RJWH01000928.1, forward strand.
ATAAGCTGTAGCCTGAAATGGCTATTCATATGCTCCCTGAATCCAACCCTTTTTTTCAGAGGAGTGTTGAATAGAAACAAATATTCCCTACTGCTCAAAATGTCAATGTCCATTTCCTTGCCCTGGTGATAAATAGACATCAACTCTTTTTAAGTTAAGTTTATCAAAATATGAATCTGAAGTATCCTTTCAAATTCTGTATATCTA